>JAVHYY010000222.1:0-410988 GCA_035221665.1 Okamejei kenojei | reverse complement strand
TCATAGAGAGATAGTATTCCTCCTCACTTTCACACTGCCCACCAGCTTTGTGTCATTCTGTAAATTAGCTAATTTTACTTTTGAAACCTTCATCCAAATCATTGATGTATATTGTAAAAAGCTGAGGATCCTCCAGCACCAAGCCTTGCGGTACCCACCTCTAGTCGTGCCTCATTCTGAAATGGACCGTTATTCCCTACTCTTTGTTTCATGTCTGCAACCACTTTTCTATCCATGTCAGCACTCTACCCCCAATACATTGTTTTTGGTGTGTGCCCTAATTCTTGGCACACTTAATCTCCTATGTGGGACCTTATCAAAATGCTTTCTGAAATTCCACGTTACCAAACTACATCCACTGGCTCTCCTTGTCCATTTTCCAAGGTTACATCTTCAAAAAAATTACAGAAGAGTAGTCAAGATGATTTTCCCATACGTAATCCATGTTGACTTGGACCAATCCTGTTTCTGCTATCCAAATGTTTGGCTATCTCATCTTTTATTAGTGATTCCAGCATTTTCCCCACCACCGATGTCGGGCTCATGGTCTAGCATTCCCTGTTTTCTCTCTCCCGCCTTTTGATTGATGGGATTATTCTAAGAACAGCATAATATATAATTGTGCCTTCTACCTTAACAACATAAATAGAATACAGCAATATATTAGATCAATCTTCACCTTTTCATTTGACAGGAGCCGTACAAAGCCTTGAGTCTCACGTTCACATCTCAGTTTGATGAACTGCACCAGATTCTCGAGAGAAAGCTGCGCATTCTCGGAGAGATCAAGGCCGTTGAGGGAGAAAGATTCTAAGTCCAATGAAGAAAAATCTTCATGACATTCAGAGAATTTAAACTCTATTGAGGAGGAACTCTCAAAGTGCAGAGTGCGAATGGAACAACAGAACATTGTGTTTATTTCTTGCAGGTCAGGCGTTATGTTTGATTTATTTCAATGAAACTGCAGTCACAACATCGGGAGCGATTGTATTTGCAAAAATGCAACTGTTATAATTTCATATAATTTTTCCAACGTCCCACTATACAAAACACACCCTGCAGTCACAATGCCAATCAAAATTGTCATCATTAAACCACTCCATTCCGGGGCTCATTTAGTAAAGGCTCCCTTGATTTTGCTCCAGGCCACTTTTAAAATGTATATTTGTGTTTTTGGTATTCTTTCAGAAACGAGAGATAACATTCTCCATCTGCACCCAATCTAATCCATCGTTAATCTTAAATTCCTCCAACTAATCATGATTAACACCTTTACTGTTGGATGGTATATGATAAGTGTTTTTCCACACCTGGGCCTGTACTCGCTGGAGTTTTAAAAATTGAGCGGGGACATCATTGAAACTGAGGAGAAGTGAAAAGCTTGGAAAGATGGATGTGGAGAGGATGTTTCCATAGTGGGAGGAGCCTAGGAGAAGAGGTCATAGCCCTTAGGAATTAAAGACTTTCCTCGAGAAGATGAGGAGGGGAACACTTTAGTCAGAGGATGGTGAATCTGTGGGTGTGGAGGCCACTAGAATATTTTTAAGGCAGATATTTATATAGATTCTTTGTTAAGAAGGAAGGAAACTGCAGATGCTGGAGAATCGGGGTTACACAAAAAGCTGGAGAAACTCCAGCGGGTGCAGCAGCATCCTAGGAGCGAAGGAGATAGGGCGAACGTTTCGGGTCGGAGCCCCTTCTTCGATGGTCAGGGGATCAGGGAAACAAGAGATATAGTGGTGATGTGGGATGAGATAAAGACAATGAATGAAAGAATATGCAAAAAAGTATTGATGTAAAGGGAACAAGCATTGTAAGCGTGTTTGTGGTGTGAAAAATGAGAAGGCTATGCGACTGGGGTGGGGGAGGGAGATGGAGATAGAGGGAATGCCAGGGCCCGAGGGCTGAGGGATGAGGTGGGAAGGGGGAGGTGACAGCAAGGGTCTAAACAGAATTGAGAAAATTCATGTTCAAGCCCAAGGATGCAGGACTCCAAAGCGGAAATAGGAGGTGCTGTTCCCCAACTTTGCGGTGTTGCTCACTCTGGCCGTGGAGGAGGGCCCCAGGACCGAGAGGTTCGGATGCGGAATGTGAGGGAGTTGAAGTGCTGGCCACCGGGAGGTCGGGTTGGTTTTTGCGGATCCGTGGCGGAGGTGTTCGGCGAAACGATCGCCAAGCCTCCGCTTTGTTTCACCGATATAGATCATCTGGCATCTGGTAGCAGCGGAGTTGCCTGTAGATGAGTGTTTTTTTTGGGGGGTTGGGGGGGGGGGGGGGGGGTGGTTGGAGGAGGTGCAGGTGAACCTCTGTCGGACCTGGAAAGGGAGTGCTTTGGGTCCTGAATGGAGTGGGGATGGAGGTGATAGGACAAGTGTTGCATTCTTGCGGTTGCAGGGAAAGTGCCCGGGAAGGGAGTTTTATAGAGCGGGAGGGGAGGGAAGAATTGGACAAGGGAGTTGCGGAGGGAGGCGGTATTTGAGAATGCAGACAGGGGCGGGGAGATGGGGAAGATGTGGCGGGTGGAGGGGTCACGTTGGAGGTGGCGAAACTGGCGGAGGACTTTGTGTTGTATTTGCCGGTGGTGGGGTGGAAAGGTGGGACCAGGGGGACTCTGCCCTGTTTGCGAGTGGGGGATGGGGGAAGAGAGGGCGTGTTGCGGGGTATGGAGGGACCCTGGTGCGAGCCTCATCAATAAGTAGGGGAGGGGAATCCCGTTCTCTGAAGAATGAGGCCATTTGTGATGACCTGGTGTGGAACACCTCATCCTGGGTGCAGATTGCGGCGTAGACGGAAGGAATCGGGAAGTGGGGATGGAGGTCCTTTGCGGGAAGCAGGGGGGAGGAAGAGTAGTCCAGGTAGCTGTGGGAGTCAGTTTGGTTTGTAGTGGATGTCGGTCAGGAGTGTTCACCTTGCATAGAGATGGTGAGGTCAAGGACATGGTGGGGAAAATGTCGGAAATGGTCCAAGTGTATTTGAGTGCCGATTCTTGATTAGGTACGGGGGTCCGGGGGTTATGGGGTGAAGGCAGGAGAATGGTGGTTAGGAGCGTAGAGATAGGTCAGGCCAGATTGAATGGAGGAGTAGGACTGATAGGTCGACTTGTCTAATTCCGATCCTGTCATATATTCTGCTCCTTATCATATATTCTATCCTATCCTATATACATAGCTCCTGATATTAATGATTGGGACGATGGGAATTGGAAGTGCACATCTCCAACTTTGCGAATGACACGAAGCTGGGGGGAGTTGATAATTGTTAGGTGGAGTGTTAGCTGTGATGGAGGAATAGTAGGAGGCTGCAAGGTGCTTGGGACAGGTTGGGTGTGTGGGCACAATGCATGGCAGTATGCAGTTTATGATGGATTAAATGTGAGGTTATCCACTTTGGTGGCGAAGAACAGTAAAAGTAGACTATTATCTGAATGGTGGGCCGATTAAGAAAAGGGGAGATGCAACGAGACCTGGGTGTCATGGTACACCAGTCATTGAAAGTAGGCATGCACGGGTGCAGCAGGCAGTGCATAAACGAGTGGCATGTTAGCTTTCATAGCAAAAGGATTTTTTAGTTAAAGGAGCAGGGAGGTTCTACTGCAGTTGTACAGCGGCCTTGATGAGACACACCTGGAGTATTGCATACAGTTTTGGTCTCCTAATCTTGAGGAAATACATTCTTGCCATAGAGGGGAGTACAGAGAAGGCTCACCAGGACTGATTTTTTTTTTTTTTTTTTTTTTTCTGGGATGGCAGGACTTCCATATGAAGAAAGACTAGATAAAACCCGGCTTGTATTCGCTAGAATTTTGAAGATTGAGGGGGATCCAATAGAAACTTACAAAAATTCTTTAAAGGGGTTTTGGACAGGCCAGATGCAGGAAGATTGTTCCTGATGTTGGGGAAGTCCAAAACAAGGGGTCACAGTTTAAGAATAAGGGGGAAGACTTTTAGGACGAGATGATATATTTTTTTTTTTTCACACAAAGATTGTGTGTGAATCTGTGGAATTCTCTGCCACAGAAAGTAAGCACAGGATACTGAGTTGGATGATCAGCCATTGATCATATTGAATGGTGGTGCAGGCTCAGAGGGACGAATGGCCTACTCGTGCACCTATTTTCTATGTTTCTATCAGTTATGACCTTATGACATTATTCAGCAGAAAATTCACAACACGTCCTCACTTTCTTGCACATTGCCTCCTCTGAGTTATAGCATCATTTGCGCAAACATTTTCATACCTCCTGCATTGCTTACCATATAACAATTACAGCACGGAAACAGGCCCTCTCGGCCCTTCCAGTTCGTGCCGACATTGCTGTGATATTCTCTGCGTGTTAACAGTAGAGCCAGAAAATGGGAACTTTCAACGATGTGAAATAACTTGGGTAAATTGCTGTTCGTCAGTCAATTTCTGCTTTATTTATTTCAGGAGGAAGCTGGTCACAAGAGGAGGTAGGACATGCTCTTCAGTTAAACTCTGCACGGATCTGTAAAGTCACATAAACATGTCGACGCGCAGGGGGGGTAATACCGGTTACTTAATATTTGCAGAATAATTAGTGATGAATCCCAGGACATTGTCACTGAGAGATGGTGCCATACAGGATGAAAAGAAAAAAAAAAAAATTTGATCACCCCTTCTGGTTGAACGCAGTGTTGAAAGATATCGTTATTGCGAATCACCAAGTTAATAAATGCAAAGATTGCCCGTAATGATGAATGAAGGGGAACTAAAGTTTTTTTACCAGCCACCAATCTCACCTGTTGGGAAGCTTCACAGACAATGTGGTTCCAGCTGGAGATGTTAGATCCTGATACCACATCCAACACAGGAGCACAATACAACCAAGACAACGGAGCTGCTCGATGAACTAAAACATCTTAACCCCATCCGCACCGTTGAAACACGCCACGATACGAGTTTGAATTTTACCAGGTAGCCAGCAAAGTAAACTTGACTTAATTAAATCATAGGTATTGAATACAAGTCGGAACTAGATGACCAGGATTGTAATAAAAACACACGAGGTTTATTCAGAGAAGGAAATATGTGCCACTGATCCTGCTGTCCTGTCAGTGACGACTGACTTTGGTTAACTCAGGTCTGCCCCCTGCTGGAGTCACGAACTTCATTGTTATTAACCATCCACCACATTGAAGCTTTGTATGAATGAGTCGCATCAGACAAACTAGCATTGACCTTAGCCAGGGATTTCCTCTCGGATGATAACAGCCAGTTACTTGTTCAGATGATTTTAAATGGATTTTAAATGGATTAACCCCTCCATCAGTCTCGCCCTCTGCTGCAGAGAACATGAGCAGAAGGATCACATACTGGCATCTGAAATTCGCCTCTATTCAGTGTGATGATGACGACTCTTGCCCCAGGCCTCAACCCCTCCTGTGTGCCAGTTCCACACTGGCGGGGCCCCAATTCTCCAATTTTTACATCCGATATCCTGCCTGCCTTTATAAATTACTTCCTGTTACCACTTATCTCAATCCGCTACTTGATAATCTGATTCCCTCTCCACCACCTAACAGCGAGATCTCACAAACCCTGCCCAACCGCGCTCCAAATGCCCACCCGCAATCTCTGCATCATCCTCTCTCTCTCTCTATTGACACACACAATCCAACTCCGACCGCCCGACCCGCTCCTGCAATCCACGAGCCTCCCCTTTCCTCGGAGTGAAAGCGGAGAAAGGTTTGTGTTGTCATTCTCACGTAATTGGGTGAAACCCCGGGCAAGGTGTCAGTTGTCCGCCCGCCTGTGCCGAGTCTCCCCGACCCCCGGGGACTCTCTGATTCTCTGCTTCTCCCCCCAGTCTCCGGTCACCTGGATGTGGAAACAGCGCATGCGCTGCTCGAGGTGTCTGAGGATCGGAAGAGGGTGAGACTGACCCTGACCGAGAGGAGTCTCCCTGACACCGGGAAGAGCTTTACACACTGGGAGTGTGTGCTGGGATCGGAGGGGATTCACTCGGGGAGACATTACTGGGAGGTGGAGGGTGGCGGGGAGTCAGAGCTGGGGTCTGGGAGTCGCCGCAGAGTCTGTGGAGAGGAAGGGAGAGGAACAGCCGTCCACGGAGGACTGGAGTCTGGAGCATCGGCCGGTGGGATGACGGGTGTTTTGCATTCACCTCCCTCCATCCCTCTCCCGCAGCAGTCCCATCCCCGGGAGGGTGGGAGTTTATCTCAGTTACGAGTCCGGGACATTTTCATTTTACGACGCGGACACCAAGTCCCATCTCCACACCTTCACTGGGAATAAATTCACGGAGAAACTTCATCCTTTCTTTCGGTTTTGGACTTGGAAGGAAAACCAGTGGCTGAGAATCTGCTCCGGTTCCGCTCCGGGTGTGTAAAGGGGTCGGGTCCTGGGACCGGCGTCAGGAGCGGGGCTGTGGGGGCAGAAACCCGGTGGACAACAGGTCGGCGCTGAACGTACGGCTCCCATTTAATCCCAAAATTCCGTGCCGTGAAACCCCAGTGAGCGCGGAAATAAAACCAGGGGGAATGTAAATGTGGGAAGAGTGAAATAAACAGCAACTGAAATCAGGGCTTGTCTGTCGATCCGTTCATTTTAACGCGTTTAACCGCGTCGGCAACGGAACAGAAATTACTTTTGTGAAAATATTTTAAAAAAAAAAAAAAGATTGAAACAATCTCCCTTCCTGCGGGTTCAGCAGCGGCCGCGGGCGGCGGGGTCCTGAGCTCCGGGCTCCCCGGGTCCTAATGCCCGTCGACATAACTCAATTACATTGCGTTTGTGGCTTTTCCACTTCCAACACCAGAACATTTTTCTTTCGAACGGGATGTTTCAAAGAATGGTGTGCGTTAGAAATTCCAGGGTTCCAGGTGAAAGCCGCAGGAATCAGGCTCCGCCTTCCTGTCTGTAGGATATAAGTGGAGCATTGCTTATTGCAGTCGCAGCCAGACCGCTCCCTCGCCTCTCTCTCTCGGCAACATCATGTCTGTATCAGCGCTGCTTCTGCTCTCGTTCCCCACTTTGATGTCTCATCTTCCTCACTGCCAGTTTCTAACCGGCTCCCACTTTCACCGCTTGAGCTCCGACTCTTCCCTTCCCTTTCTCCGCTTCTCTGAATAATATCAGGGAAAAGGCGAGTGGCCAGAGTCCATTCCCAGCCAGCGGACTCCATCTGCTGCGTTGACTGCGCTTCCTCCCAACCTGCTTCCCGTCAAATTTCCTTTCCATACTCCCTGTATTTTTGCGGCCATTAGACAATAGACAATAGGTGCAGGAGTAGGCCATTCGGCCCTTCGAGCCAGCACCGCCATTCAATGTGAACATGGCTGACCATCCCCAATCAGTCCCATTTGCAGCCTTCTCCCCATATTCCCTGACTCGGATATTTTTAAGAGCCCCTAGCTCTCTCTTGAAAGCATCCAGAAAACCTGCCTCCACCGCCCTCAGAAGCAGAGAATTCCACAGACTCAAAACTCTCCAAATCATTGGACAAAGTCAGCATGGAGTTATGAAAGGTAAATCATGTCTGACGAATCTTATAGAATTTTTTGAGGATGCAACTAGTAGAGTGGATAAGGGAGAACCCGTGGATGTGTTATATCTGGACTTTCAGAAGGCTTTCGACAAGGTCCCACATAAGAGATTAGCATACAAACTTAAAGCACAAGGTATTGGGGGTTCAGTATTGATTAGGTGGGGTACCGCAAGGCTCAGTGCTGGGACCCCCGCTATTTACAATATATATTAATGATCTGGATGAGGGAATTGAATGCAAACATCTCCAAGTTTGCGGATGACACGAAGCTGGGGGGCAGTGTTAGCTGTGAGGAGGATGCTAGGAGGCTGCAAGGTGGACTTGGATAGGTTGGGTGAGTGTGGGCAAATGCATGGCAGATGCAGTATAATGTGGATAAATGTGAGGTTATCCACTTTGGCAGGAGGGTAGATTATTATCTGAATGGTGGCCGATTAGGAAAATGGGAGATGCAACGAGACCTGGGTGTCATGGTACACCAGTCATTGAAAGTAGGCATGCAGGTGCAGCAGGCAGTGAAGAAAGCGAATGGTATGTTGGCATTCATAGCAAAAGGATTTGAGTACAAGAGTAGGGAGGTTCTACTGCAGTTGTACAGGGTCTTGGTGAGGCCACACCTGGAGTATTGCGTACAGTTTTGATCTCCTAATCTGAGGAAATAAATTCATGCCATAGAGGGAGTACAGAGAAGGTTCACCAGACTGATTCCTGGGATGGCAGGACTTCCAAATGAAGAAAGACTGGATAGACTCGGCTTGTACTCGCTGGAATTTAGGAGATTGAGGGGGGATCTTATAGAGACTTACAAAACCTTGAAGGGGTTGGACAGGCTAGATGCAGGAAGATTGGTCCCGATGTTGGGGAACTCCAGAACAAGGGGTCACAGTTTAAGGATAAGGGGGAAGTCTTTTAGGACCGAGATGAGAAGATCTTTTTTCACGCAGAGAGTGGTGAATCTGCGGAATTCTCTGCCACAGAAGGAAGTTGAGGCCAGTTCATTGGCTATATTTAAGAGGGAGTTAGATGTGGCCCTTGTGGCTAAAGGGATCAGGGGGTATGGAGAGAAGGCAGGTACAGGATACTGAGTTGGATGATCAGCCATGATCATATTGAATGGCGGTGCAGGCTCGAAGGGCCGAATGGCCTGCTCCTGCACCTATTTTCTATGATTCCATGATTCTCTGTGAGAAAACGTGTTTCCTCGTCTCTGTTCTAAATGGCTTACTCCTTATTCTTAAACTGTGGCCCGTGGTTCTGGGACTGCCCCAACATCGGGAACATGTTTCCTGCCTCTCGAGTTTGTCCAAGCCCTTAACAATCTTATATGTTTCAATGAGATTCCCTCTCATCCTTCTAAACTCCAGATTGTACAAGCCCAGCTGCTCCATTCTCACAGCATATGACAGTAGTACCGCCATCCCGGGAATTAACCTTGTAAAGCCTGCGCTGCACTCCCTCAATAGCAAGAATGTCTTTCCTCAAATTAGGGGACCAGAACTGCAAACAATACTCCAGGTGTGGTCTCACTAGGGCTCTGTACAACTGCAGGAAGACCTCTTTTTCTCCTATATTCGAATCCTCTTGTTATAAAGGCCAACAAACCATGTGCTTTCTTCATTGCCTGCTTTACCTGCATGCTTACTTTCATAGACTGATGTTACAAGGACCCCCAGATGCTTCCCCTTTTCCCAACTTGACGCCATTTAGATGTAATCTGCCTTCTGTTTTTGCTCCCAAGTGGATAACCTCACATTTATCTGCATTTAAACTTCATCTGCCATGCATCTGCCCACTCCCCCAACCTGTCCAATTCACCCAGCATTCTCATAGCATCCTCCTGACAGTTCACACTGCCACCCAGCTTTGTGTCATCTGCAAATTTGCTAATGTTACTTTGAATCCCTTCATCCAAATCATTGATGTATATTGTAAATAGCTGCGGTCCCAGCACCGAGCCTTGCGATACCCCACTGGTCACTGCCTGCCATTCTGAAAGGGACCTGTTAATCCCTACTCTTTGTTTCCTGTCTGCCAACCACTTCTCAAAGGTTCTTTATTTGTCACATACACTCATTGGTGTTGGGAAATGTGGATTGCCATTGCAGCACATTAAAAAATAATACAACATAACAATAATAAAGAAATTTAAACATAAAAACATCCCCCCATTATGAGGGAAGGCACAAAGTCCAGTCCCCATCCCCATGTCCACCCATAGTCGGGCCTATTGAGGCCTCCGCAGTTGCCTTACGGAAGCCCGATGTTCCAGGCCGTTCTCGCCAGGTGATGGCGCTCCGGTGTCGGGAGAATCCTCTCAGCGTCTTGGGATGCCTGGAACGGCCCGCTTCCTTACTGCAGACCGCGGCTTCCGAAGCGACAGGCCGCGCTGGATGGAGCTTCACCGCTGGTGATTTCGGCGAGAGATCCCAGGTTCCTGATGTAAAGTTCAGCCCCGCCGCCCGCAGCTGGCAATTCCACAGACCGCAGCTCCGCGATGTTTTTTTATCGACGGTCCCAGAGTTCCAGTGCGGCGACCTGGGCGAGGCATCGCCCGCTCCACGTTAGCGCTCCAGCGCTGTGCCGCTGCCGAAGCCGTGGTTCTGGCTGGTCCCATCTGGAAAACACCGCTCCAGACCCTGATGGAAGGCCGCGAGGACGGGTCGAAGGTGCTGCTTCTATACCCATGTCAGCTCTCTACCCCCAATACCATGTGCCCTATTTTGCCCACTTAATCTCCTATGTGGGACCTTATGCTTTCTGAAAGTCCAGGTACACTACATCCACTGGCACTCCCTTGTCCATTATCCTAGTTAAATCTTCAAAAAATTCCAGATGATTAGTCAAGCATGATTTCCCCTTCGTAAATTCATGCTGACTCGGACCGATCCTGTTACTGCTATCCAAATGTTCGGCTATCTCATATTTTATCATTGATTCCAGCATCTTCCCCACCACCGATGTCAGGCTAACTGGTCTAATTCCCTGTTTTCTCTCTCCCGCCTAAATTAAAAAGTGGGATCACATTAGCCAATTAGCCGTTGCGCCAATTAAGGTACAATGATATTTGAGTTACCATACAGTCATACAAAGTGAAAAGCAACACGACACAGAGCCACATCAAATAAAATTTAACATAAACATCCAACACAGTGGAATCCACATTCCTCAGTGTGATGGAAGGTAATAATGCTCAATCATCTGCCTCCTTTGTTCACCCGTGGTTGGGGCTGTTGAAGCCCCCATGGTTGGAGCTCTTCCATTGCTGATACTCTGATCACGCTGCCAGTCTTCTGGAAAAGGTGTGCACCACTCCACGCTGTCAGGCCACAGGGGGGATAGAGATACAATAAGGAGAAAAGTCACATCTCTGTCTAGGTAAGTGACTGAAAACTGTTTCCCCCTCTCCCCTCCCCTCCCACCCCACATATAAAACAGACCAAGAAAAAATTAAAAACATTACTTATAAAACTTACTTAAATAATAACGACTGAGAGGGGACAAACAGACTGTCGGTGAGGCAGCCACTGCGGTGGCGCCACCCGGTGGAATTAGAAGATGTAGATGTGGATAGATTTTCTAAATGCGGAGAGAATCCAGAAATTGGCGGTATAAAATGGGAAACTTGGAGTGCTGGTGCAGGATTCTCAAAAAGGTTAATCTGCAAGGCAATCAGTAGCAAAGAAAGTAAACTCAATGCTAACATTTATTTCAAGAGGGCTTGTATACAAAAACGGATGTAATGTCCAGGCTCCATAAGGCGCTGGTAAGATCGCATTTGGAATATTGTGAGCAATTTTGGCCCCATATCTGAGGATGGATGTGCTGGCTCTGGAGAGAGTTCAGAGAAGGTTTACAAGAATTATCCCAGGAATGAGTAGGTTAGCCTATGATGAGCGTTTGTCTGCACTAGGCCTGTACACGCTGGAGTGTAGAAGAATGATGGGGGACCTCATTGAAACATACAGAATAGTGAAAGGCTTGGATATAGTGAATGTGGAGAGCATGTTTCCACTAGTGCGAGAGTCTAGGACGAGAGGTCATGGCCTCAGAATTAAAGGACGTTCTTTTAGGAAGGAGACGAGGAGAAATCTTGTTAATCATGGAGTGGTGAATCTGTGGAATTCTTTGTCGCAGAAGGCTGTGGAGGCCAAGTCAGTGGATATTTTTAAGGTAGAGAGATCGATTAGAATCTTGATTAATACAGGTGTCAGAGGTTACGGGGGGAAGGCAGGAGAATGGGGTTAGGAGGGAGAGATAGATGAGCCCCTTTTTGATGGCAGTATAGATTTGATGGGCTGAATGGCCAAATTCTACTCCTGTCACTTATGACCTCATGAGCCAATGTAAGGAAGGTTGGTGCTTCATTGTGGTTGATCCAGGAGATATTGTTGGTGATATTTACACCAAGAACTCAAAGCTCTCGACCAAAGAGCTCTTGCCAAAACATAGCAAACTGTAAAGGACTGGCCAAGACAGTGTAATCAAAATGTAGAGATTTGCACCCTCCCTCTGTTGTAAGGAACAGCTCTTGCCTGGGATCCCAGCTGGATAAACATGCTTGTTTTTTATTTTGGTTCAATAAAATGCAAATCAATGGAAATGGCGCAATGGTAGGGCTATTGCCTCACAGTACCAGAGACCTGGGTTCCATCCTGACTACAGGTACATGTCTGTACGGAGTTTGTACCTTCTCCCTGTCACCTGCATGGGTTTTCTCTGGGATCTTCGGTTTCTTCCCACATTCCAAACACGTACAGTATTTTAGATTAATTGGTTTGGTCTGCATGTAAAATTTAAAAAATTGTCCCCGCGTGTGTGTCGGCTGGGTTAATGTGCGGGGATCGCTGGTCGGTGCGGACTTGGTGGGCGGAAGGGCCTGTTTCCGTGCTGTATCTGAACTAAACTAAAACATTGATGTTGACTGATGCTTCTCCGTCGATTGTCACATTGTCGTGGTGGAGAAGCTTGTGTGGTCCTGAGATCCTGAGAGCGATGCTGTCTGGAGCCATGCTCCTGGTAGGGCCATCCATGGCTGTAAGGTCGAGCGGGGGTGGTCTCTGACAAAGAGCAATCCAACCAAGACCTGAACGGTGGAACAGGCGGAGGACGATGTCTGACCTTAGTGGAGCGTCACAACGGCTGGGAAGGCGGATGAAGGCTGCACCAGATAAAGGGTCTCCGGTCGTCTTGGACTGTGGATCCCGACCCAGATCTGTCGAGGACCATGGGAGGGCTGTCTGTTCACCAGTCTCCCCACATTAAACAAAGTCATGCACAGGCGTCCTCCATATAGGGAATAGCACCCTGGAGACACCCATGGCCAGCCATGACTGAAGGGGGCCTCGGAAAACTGGGGCAGCACGAAGCATTGATGGAGCAAAGAGGTCCTTCTGCAGTTGTACAGGCCACTAGTGAGACAATACCTGGAGTAATGTGTGCAATGCAGGTTCCCTAATTTGAGGAAGGATATTCTTGCTTTTGAGGGAGTGCAGCATAGGTTCACCTGGTTAATTCCCGGGATGGCGGGATTTTCATATGCTGAGAGAATGGAACAGCTGGGCATGTACACTCTGGTTTAGAAGGATCAGAGGGGATCTTATTGAAACATATATAAGAGTATTATGGGTTTGGACATGCTAGAGGCAGGAAACATGTTCCCGATGTTGGGGTTGTCCAGAACCAGGGGCCACAGTTTAAGAATAAGGGGTAAGCCATTCAGAACGGAAACACTTTTTCACATAGATAGTTGTGAGTCTGTGGAATTCTCTGCCTCAGAAGGCGGTGGAGGGTGGTTCTCTGGATACTTTTAAGAGAGAGCTTTATATAGCTCTTAAAGATAGCGGAGTTTGAGGATATAGGTAGAAGGTAGGAGCGGGGTACTGATTCGAGATGATCAGCCCATGATCACATTGAATGATGGTGCTGGCTCGAAGGGTTCGAATGGCCTACTCCTGCACCTATTGTCTATTGAGTCAATGGCGAGGAGTCTGGTCTGTGTGATGCCATGTTGAACCCTGCATTTACCCTGCTTTACCTGAAGATGGCAGTAAACACTACACAATGTCCGAAGACACAACAAAAAGCTGGAGTAACTCAGCGCGGACAGGCAGCATCTCTGGAGAGAAGGAATGGGTGACGCTGGGGTTCGAGCCCCTTCTTCAAACCGGTTGGGGATAAGGGAAAGAAGAGATATAGATGGCGATGCGGAGAGACAAAGAAAAATGAATGAAAGATCAGCAAAAGTAACGATGATAAAGGCCATTGTTAGCGGCCATTGTCTGTGGGGTGAGAACGAGAAGCTTGTGTGCACTTGGGTGGGGGAGGGAATGCCGGGGCTACTTCAATGAGAAACATCAATATTCAAACCCCACAGACCTTAATATCACACACCATTTCTGATTTTATTACTTCCGGCTCTCTGCCCTCTTAAACCTCCAACCTTATCGTTCCCCAGCCCAGCACGGCCCGATTTTACTTTCTCCCCAAAATCCACAAACAGGACTGTCCTGGCAGACCCATTGTTTCTGCTTGTTCATGTCACACCAAATTAATATCCACTTGCCTCGACTCCATCCACTTCCTCGACTCCATCCTCTCTGCCCTCTGAAGCCTCCAACCTTATCATTCCCTAGCCCCGCACGGCCCGATTTTACCTTCTCCCCAAAATCCACTAACAGAACTGCCTCCATCCTGGCAGACCCATTGTTCCCCCTCTGCTTGTTCATGTCACACCAAATGGAAAAATTTCCACATGCCTCGACTCCATCCTATCCCCCCTTGTCCGATCCCTCCCCATCTATGTCCAAAACACCTCACACGCTCTTTTGTTGATCTCTTCAATGACAAAATTTCCGCTTTCCAGGCCCCCACTCCCTCATCTTACTCAACTGATTTATAAAGGCCAGACAAAAGTCCAGTCACTCTACACCTCCATCCCATCCTGTGTGTACTATGTGTACTGTGCACAATGAAGACAACAAACTCTGAATGTGTGCTTTACCTGTAGATGGCAGTAAACACGACACAATGTGCACTGCACACAATGGACACAACAAACTCTGAATATGGAACAAAACTGGACATGGTCCACACAGGATATAAGGCACAATGACCACAGTATACAGCATGAAATAAGCTCCCAATAAATACAATAAAGTTCACACAAAAACATACCATATATTGAGCATGTTTAAGAAAGAACTGCAGATGCTGGAAAAATGGAAGGTAGACAAAAATGCTGGAGAAACTCAGTGGGTGAGGCAGCATCCATGGAGTGAAGGAATAGGGGGACATTTCGGGTTGAGACCCTTCTTCAGTCTGATGAGGGGGTGGGGGGTGAGAAGAAGAAAGGAAGAGGCGGAGACAGTGGGCTGTGGGAGAGCTGGGAAGGGGAGGGGAAGGAGGGAGAATGCAAGGACTACCTGTAATTGGAGAAGTCAATGTTCGTACCGCTGGGGTGTAAACTACCCAAGCAAAATATGAGGTGCTGCTCATCCAATTTATGGTGGATCTCAATCTGGCCATGGAGCAGACCCAGGACAGAAAGGTTGGATACAGAATGGAAGGGAGAGTTGAAGTGCTGAGCCATCGTGAGATCGGGTTGGTTAATGCAAACTGTGCAGAGGTTTTGGGCGAAGTGATCGCCAAGCCTGTGCTTGGTCTCACCAATGCAGAGCAGATGCGACCTAGAGCAGCGGATGCAGTAGATGAGGTTGGAGGATGTGCAAGTAAACCTCTGTCTCACCTGGAAAGACTACTTGGGTCCTTGGATGGGGGGAGGTAAAGCGACAAGTGAGCATACTACACACATTTCCTTGAACCTGCTTGTCACAGTTTTCAAGACTCCAGTGCCCTTTTCCTCACGGTAGGAGTGGTTCAATGGTTCTATGGTAGTTTGTACCTGAGTGCAGGGAGGTTCTTATTCTGCACACATGTCAGTGACAATCCCACTCCACATTAGGCATAATCATACCAAGTTCAAGAGTGTAAGTAAGTCGACCACATTGACTCCATACACCAGAGTCACCATGTTTCAGGCACCATCTTCTACGCTTCCACTTCAAGTCTGAAGGGGCTGCATGGTGGCTCAGCAGTAGAGTCGCTACCTTACAGCGCCAGGGACTCGGGTTTGATCCTGACTCTGGGTGCTGGTCCACACAGAGGTTTGTACGTTCTCTCCACGTGACCTACTTTGGTTTTCTCCAGTTTCCTCCCACACTCCAATGACGTACAGGTTTGTAGGCTAATTGGCTTGCTATAATTGTAAACTGTCCCTAGTGTGTGTAGGATAGTGCGAATGTGCGGGGATCACTGGTCGCTGCTGACTTGGTGGTCTGAAGGGTCTGTTTCATAAGGTCATAAGGAATAGTAGTAGAATTAGTCCATTTGGCCTATTCTACTCCACCATTCAATCATGTCTGATTTGTCTCTCCCTCCTAACCCCATTCTCCTGCCTGCTCCCCATGACCTCTGACACCCACACTAATCAAGAATCTATCTCTGCCTTAAAAATATCCACTGACCTGGCCACCCTCTGACTAAAGATATTTCTCCTCATCTCCATCCTAAAAGAGCATCCTTTAATTCTGAGGCTGTGACCTCTTGTCGTAGACTCTCCCATTAGTGGAAACATTATCTCCACAGATTTCTGCGCTATCTCTCAAATGAACTAAACTAAAAGTCTAAATTTATTAAAAAAATTAAGAGACTTAACTTGTCTGTAAAGGCCCATTGCCCCTGGTCAGAGATGCAAGGGTCGGATTGGCCAGTGATGTACCAATATTCTCTACCACTACTCAATGCCACTGAGTGAAATGAGAGCATGGCCAGGGTGGTGTGGGTACTATTCGACCAGGTACTATTCGATCCATGAAGTCTACTCCACCATTCAATCCTCTCTCTCCTAACCCAATTCTCCTGCCTTCTCCACAAAACACCCTGATACGTGTACTAATCAGGAATCTGTCAATCTCTGTCTTAAATCTCTGCCTTAAGTATATCCATTGACTTGGCCACCACAGCCTTCTGTGCCAAAGAATTGCACAGATTCACCACACTCTGACACCACCCTCATACCACCAGGAGCGCCGTACGATGGCAGTCTGTTCGTTTTTTCATCTTTTTTTATTTTTAGTGTTTGTTATAAGTTTGTTTTAATGTTCTCCGGTTTGTTTTTTGTGGGAGGAAGGTGGTGGGATTGGGGGAAACATTTTTTCAGGTTCTTACCTTGCCGGAGATGTGATTAATTTTCGGATAACATTCTCCGGCGCTCTGCGGCCTACCATCGATGGAGCTGGAGGCCTCCTCGTACTGTCGTGAGCCCCACCGTGGGGCGCTGACTTAACATCGGAGCCGATCCCTTGCCTGGGATCGTTCCAACCGCGGCCTGCGGACTTACCATCAAGAGCTCGCAGTCTCGGGAGAGGCTAGTCGGGAAGCTCCAATGACGCAGAAGGTTCGACCCGCCTCGACACGAGGTCTGATGGACCGGCGCGGGGGAGCTGACCTCCCCCCGATGCGGGAGCTGATCACCCCGATGCGTAGGGCCCAAACGCCGCCGGCTACGGGAGTCAAGATCGTCCCGTCAACGGAGGGCTCGAGGCCCCCGACCGCGGAAGAACAAATTGAAGGGGCTTGAACTTTATTTCGCCTCCCATCACAGTGAGGAATGTGTTTCTGAGACACAGTGGTGGATGTTCATGTTAAAATGTGTTTTGGGTGATCTGTTACTTTCTATTTGTATGACTGACTTGGCAAATGAAATTCCTCGTATGTTGCAAAAAATAACCATATAACCATCTAACATTACAGCACGGAAACAGGCCATCTCGGCCCTTCTAGTCCGTGCCAAACACTTATTCTCACCTAGTCCCATCTACCTGCACTCAGACCATAACCCTCCATTCCTTTCCCTTCCATATACCTATTTCTAAATGATAAAATCGAACCTGCCTCCACCACTTCCACTGGAAGCTCATTCCACACAGCTACCACTCTCTGAGTAAAGAACTTCCCCCTCATGTTACCCCTAAACTTCTGTCCCTTAATTCTCAAATCATGTCCTCTTGTTTGAATCTTCCATACTCTCAATGGAAAAAGCTTATCAACTCTGTCTATCACTCTCATCATTTTAAAGACCTCTATCTAGTCCCCCCTTAACCTTCTGCGCTCCAAAGAATAAAGACCTAACTTGTTCAACCTTTCTCTGTAACTTAGTTGCTGAAACCCAGGCAACATTCCAGTAAATCTCCTCTGTACTCTATCTATTTTGTTGACATCTTTCCTATAATTTGGCGACCAAAATTGAACACCATACTCCTCACCAAGGCCTCACCAATGCCTTGTACAATTTTAACATTACATCCCAACTTCTATACTCAATGCTCTGATTTATAAAGGCCAGCACACCAAAAACTTTCTTTACCACCCAATCTACATGAGATTCCACCTTCGGGGAACTATGCACAGTTATTCCTAGATCGCTCTGTTCAACTGCATTTTCTTAATTCGTCCTATTTTGATTTGTCCTGCCAAGATGTATTTACCATGATTCTGATTCTGTCCTATTTGCTGCCTTTATTATTTGTCCTTTATAAATGCTAATGTTAAAATTGTACAAGGCAGTAAGAACCTGGAGTATGGTGTACAATTTTGGTCGCTAGTAAGGAAGGATGTCAACAAAATAGAGAGAGTACAGAGGAGATACATGTTGTTCCAGCAACTATGTTACAGAGACAGTTGAACAAGTTAGGTCTTTATTCTTTGGGGAGCGCAGAAAGTTAAGGGGGGACTTGATTGAGGTCTAGACAGAGTTGACTATTCCCCTCATTTTCTCCTGCAGGTAGATGGGACTGAAAACAAATGGTCGGCACGGACTCTCGTGCTTGGTTATAAAGGTACATCCTTTTATTCTGAGGCTCTGTCCTCTGGTTGTAGACTCTCCCACTAGTAGAAACACCCTCTCAGAATCCACTGTTTCCATTTAACTATTCGCTAGGTTTCAATGAGGTCCTCCCTCATCCTCGTAAATTTCCTCTAGACCTAGTGACACCACACCTGGAGTATTGTGTGCAATTTTGGTCCCCAAATTTGAGGAAGGCCATTCACGCTATTGAGGGAGTGCAGCATATGTTCACAAGGTTAATTTCCGGGATGGCGGGACTGTCAAATGCTGAGAGAATGGACGGCTGGGCTTGTATACTCTGGAGTTTGGAAGGATGAGAGGGTATCTTATTTAAACATATAAGATTATTAAGGGTTTGGACACGCTAGAGGCAGGAAACATGTTCCCGATATTGGGGGAGTGCAGAACCAGGGGCTACAGTTTAAGAATAAGGGGTAAGGCATTTAGAACGGGAGATGAGGAAACGTTTTCATACAGAGAGTTGTGAGTGTGGAATTCTCTGCCTCAGAGGGCGGTGGAGACCGGTTCTCTGGATACTTTCAAGAGAGAGCTAGATAGGGCTCTCCAGCGTGAGCTAGATAGCGGAGTCAGTGGATATGGGGAGAAGGCAGGAACGGGGTACTGATTGTGGATGATCATCCATGATCACAGTGAATGGCGGTGCTGGCACGAATGGCCTACTCCTGCACCTATTGTCTATTGTCGATTGACTCGGTAGGCCGAAAGGCCTGCCCCATACAACACTGTCCCAGTTCCTGTGTATCTATCTTATTTAAATAAGAAAGTGTTGTTGAGTCGATTGTGTAAAACAAGCAGAATTACCCTACCCACTTTCTTCAATTTCAGGAGAAGATTTTCCAGTAAAACCTCCCTTCTTTCATCTCGAGCAGTTTGATAAAAATTCCCTGCCAACTCATTTCTTAGAACCAGCTCCCCACACACCGAGACACTTTCTATTCCTGGCCCACATTGCTTTTCTATTCCTTTCACCTCACTGAACCTGAGAGAGTGGTCCACCTCTTTGTTTCACTCTATCACTCTCTGCACCCACTCTCAGCTACACCTGGCCTCCTGAAAGCACAGCTTCCTGGAAACACAAAGACTTTCAAGACTCAGCAGGAATACAGCACAAACTTCTCTGCTTCACATGATCTCTACCATCTTGCCTTCTCACTAGAATAGAGAAGACAATACACAATAGGTGGAGGAGGACATTGCCCCTCAGAACCCTATCGAGCTCTCTCTGCGGAGAATTCCACAGACTCACAACTCTCTGTGTGAAAAGTTCTAACTTCAAGTCCCCCTTGCATTCCCTCTCTCTCCATCTCTCGCCCACCCTAATAGTCGTGCTAGTTTCACTGTTCATATCCCTTCGTTATCACCTTGACCACAGCCAAAGAAGAACTATTGTGTGCTCTACCTTTCCTGAGTCATTGGCGCTTGTTCTGAATTGATCTGTACCTCTTCATATCTCTTGTTTCCCTCCCTCTCCCCCCTGACTCTCAGTCTGAATAAGGATCTTGACCTGAAACATCATCTATTCCTTTTCTCCAGAGATGCAGTGTGACCCACTGAGTTACTCCATCCTTTGAAGGCCTCTCCCTCTCCCATCCAAGTCGCACCAGCTTCTCGTTTTCACCCAACAAACAGCTAACCACAGCCTGTTTCCTTTATCATCGTTACTTTTTCGCACATCTTTCATTCATTGGTCCTCATCTCTCTACAACATCATCGTCTATATCTCTCGCTTTCCCTTTTCCCTGACTAGTCTGAAGAAGGGTCATGACCCGAAACGTCACCCATTCATTCTCTCCAGAGGTACCGCCTGTCCTGCTGAGTTATTGCAACTTTCCGTGTCTATCTTCGGTTTAAACAATAGACAATAGACAATAGGTGCAGATGTAGGCCGTTTGGCCCTTCGAGACAGCACCGCTATTCAATGTGATAATGGCTGATCATCCACAATCAGTACCCCGTTCCTGCCTTCTCCCCATATCCCTTGACTCCATTATCTTTAAGATCTCTGTCTAGTTCTCTCTTGAAAGCATCCAGAGAACCAGCCTCCACTGCCCTCTGAGGCAGCGAATTCCACAGCCTCACAAGACTGTGTGAAAAAGTTTTTACTCATCTCCGTTCTAAATGGCCTACCCCTTATTCTTAAACTGTGGCCCCTGGTTCTGGTTCTGAAACATTGGGAACATGTTTCCTGCCTCTAGCGTGTCCAAACCCTTAATAATCTTATATGTTTCAATAAGATACCATCTCATCCTTCTAAATTCTTGCGTACACAAGCCAAGTCACTCCATTCTATCAACATATGACAGTCCCGCCATCCCTGGGAATTAACCTAGTGAACCTACGCTGCCCTCAATAGCAAGAATGTTCTCCCTCAAATGTGGAGACCAAAACTGTACACAATAGTCCAGGTGTGGTCGAGACCCTTCTTCATACAGGAAAAAGGGTTTCGACCCGTAACTTCCAGGTGTGGTCTCACTAGGGCCCTGTACAACTGCAGAAGGACCTCTTTGGTCCTATACTCAACTCCTCTTTTTATGAAGGCCGACATGCCATTAGCTTTCTTTACTGCCTGCTGCACCAATATCAATTGGAAGAGGAAAGATGTACCATTCGTTTTCTCATAATGCAACCATCAGAAAGCCTTGTCACTGTGTATGTTCACACCTTCCGATGAAACACCCCTTTCAGTCAGTACCCCTTTCCAGTCAGTACCCCTTTCCTGCCTTCTCCCCATATCCCCTGACTCCGCTATCTTTTAGAGCTCTATCTAACTCTCTCTTGAAAGCATCCAGAGAACTGGCCTCCACGGCCCTCTGAGGCAGAGAATTCCACAGACTCACAACTCTCTGTGTGAAGAATTATTTCCTCATCTCCGTTCTAAATGGCTTACCCCTTATACTTAAACTGTGGTCCCCTGTTCTGGACTCCCCCAACATCAGGAACATGTTTCCTGCCTCTAGCGTGTCCAAACCTTAATAATCTTATGTGTTTCATTAAGATCCCCTCTCATCCTTCTGAATTGCGGAGTAGACAAGCCCAGCCGCTCCATGCTATCAACATATGACAGTCCTGCCATCCTGGGAATTAACCTTGTGAACCTACGCTGCACTCCCTCAATAGCAAGAATGTCCTTCCTCAAATTAGGGAACCAAAACTTCACACAATACTCCAGGTGTGGTCTCACTGGGGGCCTGTACAACTGCAGGAGGACCTATTTGCTCCTGTACTCAACTACTCTTGTTATGAAGGCCAACATGCCATTCGCTTTCTTCACTGCCTGCTGTACCTGCATGCTTACGTTAATTAAACGTCACCCATTCATTCTCTCCAGAGGTGCTGCCTGTCCTGCTGAGTTCCTCCAGCTGATCGTGTCTATCTTCAGTTTAAAGCCAGCATGTACAGTCCATTCCTACACCCAAGGCCTATCATCTGCTGTTGCCATGGAGATGGGGGGGGGGGGGGTGGGGGGAGGAAGAAAACATGATCTCACCGAGGAAATCTAAAGCCACCTCATTTCCCCTGAACACATGGGTTTGGTTACTCTGAGGCTGTGCTGTCACATGGGGAAGTCTATATTTAAAGTCCATGTCACAACCTGCTCCGTTCGTTGAAGATATTCATAAACCACTGCCAGCCAAGCCACTCTTTTTGTTTTCCACCTTGTTCCACCATCATCAGTTTCCTCCTGGAAGAGATATCTTCTTGGGCAAATCCTGCCCTTGCCCAATGGTTCAATGGTTCAATTATAGACAATAGACAATAGGTGCAGGAGAAGACCTTTTGGCCCTTCGAGCCAGCACCGCCATTCAATGTGATCATGGTTGATCATCCACATTCAGAACTCCGTTCCTGCCTTCTCCCCATATCCCTTGACTCCGCTATCTTTAAGAGACCTATCTAGCTTTTTCTTGAAAGTATCCAGAGAACTGGCCTCCACTGCCCTCTGAGGCAGAGATTTCACAGACTCACAACTCTCTGTGTGAAAAAATGTTTCCTCATCTCCGTTCTAAATGGTTTACCCCTTATTCTTAAACTGTGGCCCCTGGTTCTGGACTCCCCCAACATTCTTATCATGTGTACCAAGGTACAGTGAGACTACTTTCTGCACACAGATCAGTGAGATTATTCGTAAATAACAATAACAATAATAACAAGAGTCTGAAGAAGGGTCTTGGTCAGAGGGCTCGGGCCTAAAGGAATTCCCCCTTATCCTTAGACTGTGACCCCTTGTTCTGGACCTCCCCAACATCGGGAACAATCTTCCTGCATCTAGCCTGTCCAACCCTTTAAGGATAAGGGGGAAGTCTTTTAGGACTGGGATGAGAAGATCTTTTTTCACACAGGGAGTGGTGAGTCTGTGGAATTCTCTGCCACAGAAGGTAGTTGAGGCCAGTTCATTGGCTACATTTAAGAGGGAGTTGGATGTGGCCCTTGTGGCTAAAGGGATCAGGGGGTATCGAGAGAAGGCAGGTACAGGATACTGAGATGGATGATCAGCCATGATCACATTGAATGGCTGTGCAGGCTCGAAGGGCTGAATGGCCTACTTCTGCACCTATTTTCTATGAGTCTATGAACCCCTTAATAATTTTGTAAGTTTCTATAAGATCTCCCCACAGTCTTCTAAATTCTAGCGAGCACAAGCCAAGTCTATCCAGTCTTTCCTCATATGAAAGTCCTGACATCCCTGGAATTAGTCTGGTGAACCTTCTCTGTACCCCATCTATGGCAAGAATGTCATTTCTCAGATTTGGAGAACAAAACTGTACGCAATACTCCAGGTGTGGTCTCACCAAAACCCTGTACAACTGCAGTAGAACCTCCCTGCTCCTATACTCAAATCCTTTCGCTATGAATGCTAACATGCCATTCGCTTTCTTCACTGCCTGCTGCACCTGCATGCCTACTTTCAATGATTGGTGTACCATGACACCCAGGTCTCGTTGCATCTCCCCTTTTCCTAATTAGCCACCATTAAGATAATAGTCTACCCTGTTTTTGCCACCAAAGTGGATAACCTCACATTTATCCACATTATCCTGCATCTGCCATGCATTTGCCCACTCACCCAGCCTCCTAGCATCCTCCTCACTCCTAACACTACCCCCCAGCTTAGTGTCATCTGCAAACTTGGGGATGTTGCATTCAATTCCCTCGTCCAAATCATTAATATATATTGTAAATAGCTGGGATCCCAGCACTGAGCCTTGCGGTACCCCACTAGTCACTGCCTGCCATTCTGAAAAGGACCCAATTACTCCTACACTTTGCTTCCTGTCTGCCAGCCAGTTCTCTATCCACATCAATACTGAACCCCCAATACCGTGTGCTTTAAGTTTGTATACTAATCTCTTATGTGGGACCTTGTCGAAAGCCTTCTGAAAGTCTAGATATAACACATCCACTGGTTCTCCCTTATCCACTCTGCTAGTTACATCCTCGAAAATTTCTATAAGATTCGTCAGACATGATTTACCTTTCGTAAATCCATGCTGACTTTGTCTAATGATTTCACCACTTTCCAAATGTACTGCTATCCCATCTTTAATAACTGACTCTAGCAGTTTGCCCACTACTGATGTTAGACTAACTGGTCTGTAATTCCCCGTTTTCTCTCTCCCTCCTTTTTTAAAAAGTGGGGTTACATTAGCTACCCTCCAAACCTCTGGAACTACTCCAGAATCTAAGGAGTTTTGAAAAATTATCACTTATGCATCCACTATTTTTGTGGCTACTTCCTTGAGTACTCTGGTATGTAGACTATCTGGCCCTGGGGATTTATCGGCCTTTAATCCATTCAATTTACCCAACACTACTTCTCGGCTTATCTGGATTTCACCCAGTTCCTCCACCTTATTTGACCACCGGTCCCCTGCTATTTCCGGCAGATTATTTATGTCTTCCTTAGTGAAGACAGAACCAAAGTAGTTATTCAATTGGTCTGCCATGTCCTTGTTCCCCATGATCAATTCACCTGTTTCTGATTGCAAGGGACCTACATTTTTTTTAACTAATCTCTTCCTCTTCACATATCTATAAAAACTTTTGCAGTCAGTTTTTATGTTCCCTGCCATCTATTCCTAATTAAGCCCTTTGTCCTCCTCTGCTGAACTCTGAGTCTCTGGTAGGCTGCCTTTTCTGTCCATGCTACACGGTTGATTCATGTGACTCAGACACTTTCTCCATTGTGGCTGGGGAAGAGGGAGATGGATTTGGAACGGGGGCGGATGGGGAGGGAATTCATACCTGACGTTCAAAATCAACCACCAATTGTTCCTCCTCTGCGACAGAAAGGCCTACTCACAAGGGCTAAGGTGGAATGGGCGTTAAAAAGTGTTCATCGAAGGAATCTTAAGCAGACAAAAATGCTGGAGAAACTCAGTGGGTGAGGCAGCATCCATGGAGCGAAGGAATAGGTGACGTTTCGGGTCGAGACACTTCTTCAGCGATGGAATCGTGGTTCTTCTGACTATTGTTTCCATGCTGTATCACTCTATGAGATGTTGCCTGCATTGCTGAGTTAATCCAGCCAAATCTCCAGTAAGTAGACAATAGACCATAGACAATAGGTGTAGGAGTAGGCCATTCGGCCCTTCGAGCCAGCACTGCCATTCATTGTGATCATGGGTGATCATCCCCAATCAGTACCCCGTTCCTGCCTTCTCCCCATATCCCCTGACTCCACTATCTTTAAGAGCCCTAACTAGCTCTCTCTTGAAAGTATCTGGAGAACCGGCCTCCACCGCTCTCTGAGACAGATAATTCCACATAATTCTAAATGGATTACCCCTTATTCTTGATCTGTGGCCCCTGGTTCTGGAATCCCCCAACATCGGGAACATGTTTCCTGCCTCTAGCGTGTACAAACCCTGAACAATCTTATATGTTTTATAGTAGCCACAGTCGCAATGAGAAAATCCACGAGGGGAATAAATAGGGTGAACGTACAGACTCAGTTCCCCAGAGTAGGGGAACGAAGAACCAGAGCCCACGAGTTTTAAGGTGGGAAGGCCAAGATTCAACAGGAACCAAGTGGCAAACTTTTCATGCAAAGTTTCATTCATTCATCATCGTTGAAAACATTAGCGATGCAGTGGTCCTGGTGTCCGCCGGGAACGGTGATGGACGCACCACACATCTCTGCCCTCCAGTTCCTGCAGACTTCCGCCACTGGAAATATAGGATTGTGGCGTGTGTGTCTGCTTTATCATCATTCCTTACAATGCTATGTACAGCAGTGATTGCAAAAACTACTGAAGTGTGGTTGGCCGTTGGCTCGCTAGAAGCTCATCCGCCCTTTGACGGGTCTTGTTTTTGGGTCCTGCTGGGGGTCCACAGGCCCCTCCTCACCTGGAAAAACCAGGTGGCGGAGATAGTTTAGTCGCTGACGATCCGACCACAGAGCAGGTAGCACGGGATTACATGGTACCCGTGGCGAGGGGAACTCCCCCCGACCTGACCTGGCCTGATCTCACGCAAAGGGTAGTGGGGATATGGAACGAGCTGAAAGAGGGCGGCACGGTGGCGCAGCGGTAGAGTTGCTGCCTTGCAGTGCCAAAGAGCCGTGCTCGATCCTGACTATGGATGCTGTCTGTACGGAGTTTTACGTTCTCCCCGTGACCACAAGGATTTCCTCCTGGTGCTCTGGTTTCCTCCAACGATGTACACGTTTTGTAGGTTAATGTGGCTTTTGTAATTATAAAATGTCCCCAGTGTTAGTGTGCGGGGATTGCTGGTCGACACACACTTGGCGGGCCGAATGGCCAGTTTCTGTGCTGTATCTTTATGTTAAACTAAACGTAACTACAATAAACTAAACTAAACTAAACTAAGAGCAGGTAGTTGGGGGAGGTGCTCTAACAACATTTGAAAGATACTTGGACAGGTACATGGATAGGAAATATTTGGAGGGATATGGGCCAAAGGCAGGCAGGTGCGATTAGCATCAATGGGGCATCTTGTCCGGCATGGGGAAGTTGGGCCGAAAGGCCTGTGTCCGTGCTGTATGAATCTACGCCATGGATGGGAAAGGTTTAGCGGGATGTGGGCCAAACGTGGGCAGGTGGGACAGGTGTAGATGGGGCATCATGGTTGGCATGGGGAAGTTGGGCCGAAGGGCCGAAGGGCCAGTTTCCGTCCTGTATGATAATGTGATTCTCTGACACAATGGCCCGAGCAAGGTGGGCCAAAGGACCGTCTCCACTTTAATTAAAACATGCAGCCACCTATTCAGATAGAGAAGAACAGACAACTCTCATCTCTATGTACCTGCGATAATATTATGTCTGTGATCATTATTCCATGCAACGTGGACAGAACGGCAACACACACGCAGGCACACACACACACCAATAACACAAGAATACATATTCTGAGACATATTGAGGCACAGATCTCGAGGCTGAATAGCATCGATCTCCAAGGTGATTGGTAGTTGATAAATCTTAGAATCCATTCCAAGTTATCGTTAGTCAATACAGTCATATGAGATAGAAGCATGAAAAATAGGTGCAGGATTAGGCAATTCGGCCCTTCGAACCAACACCGCCATTCAATATGATCATGGCTGATCATGTAAAATAAGTACCCCGTTCCGGCATTTTTCCCTTTTCCCTTGATTCCTTTAGCCTTAAGATCAAATTCTAACTCTCTTGAAACCATCCAGTGAATTGGCCTCCACTGCCTTCTGTGGCAGGGAATTCTGCAGATTCTCAATTCAGTTGCCTGATAACAGCTAGGAAGAAACTGTCCCTGAATCTAGTGTCTTGTACAGTTGCATCAAATCTTGCATTTCATACCTTCACGGACCCAGCAAATATGCCAAACGCCTTTGTCACCACCCAGCCCATCCCTGGTGCAATTGTCATGGAGCGGTGTGTCTGCATTCCAATGCCTCTCTTGTCTGCTAAAAATAACACAGGGCGCTTAGTTATTTAGTGTGGAACAATCTGCCCGGCTTGTTTTACCAACTTGCATCACTTTTATCCGAATTAACTAAATCAGCTTTTATTTCGCCCATTGGCCAGTTCATGAAAATCTTGTTCCATCCCAGATACATGTATTCACTCTCCACAATGTCACCATAGAAACGTCAAAACATAGACACGTAGAAAATAGGTGCTGGAGTAGGCCATTCTGCCCTTCTAGCGAGCACCGCCATTTCATATGATGATGGCAGATCATCCAAAATCAGTACCCTGTTCCTGCTTTCTCCCCATATCCCTTGATTCCTTTAACCCTAAGAGCAATATCTAACTCTCTCTTGAATACATCCAGTGAATTGGCCTCCACTGCCTTCTGAGAATACCACAGATTCACAACTTTCCGATGCATACGTTCTTCTGCATCTCAGTCCTAAATGGCCTACCCCGTATTCTTAAACTATGACCCCTGGATCAGGGCTCCCCCATCATTTTTGCCTGCATCAAACCTGTCCAATCCTTTAAGAGTTTTATATATTTCTATAAGATCCCCCCTCATCCTAAATTCCAGTGAATACAAGCCCAGTCGTCTTGCATCCTATCTTCCACTAATCCTAGCCCTTCATTGAGCTTGTAACATCACAAATATATCCCTTGCATAAGACCGGGGTACACTTGCACAGACTACAACTACAGAAAAAATCACATACTGCATGTCATAGTCATAGAGTAATAGAGTCATACATTAATAGTGTGGAAACAGGCCCTTCAGCCCAACTTGCCTACACCCGGCCAACAATATCCCACCCCCGCCAGTCCCACTTGCCTGCGCTTGGCCCATATTCCTCCATAACTGTCCTCTCCATGTACCTGACTAACTATTTCTTATATGATGGGATAGTCCCAGACTCAACTACCTCGTTCCATACACCTCATTTCTATGTTTCTATGTTTTTACGTTTCTATGGTGACATTTTGTAGATTGAATCCATTTATCTGGGATGGAACTGGGCCAATGGGCGGAATACAGGCTGATTTATTTAACTCGGATAAGTGTGATGCAAGTTGGTAAACAGGCCAGGGCAGATTATACGCATTAAACAGTTACGCCCTGTGTTACTTTTTAGCAGACTGGAGAGACATTGGAATGCAAACATACAGCTCCATGAACATTGCACCAGGGATGGGCAGGCTGGTGACATAGAAACATAGACACATAGAACATAGGTGCAGGAGTAGGCTATTGGGCCCTTCGAGCCTGCATCACCATTCAATATGATTATGGCTGATCATCCAACTCAGTATCACGTACCTGCCTTCTCTCCATACCCCTTGATCCCTCTCGCTACAAGGGCCACATCTAACTCCCTCTTAAATATAGCCAAAGAACTGGCCTCAACTACCTTCTGTGCAGAGAATTCCAGAGACTCACCACTCTCTGTGTGACGAAGGTGTTTGGCACATTTGCTGGGTCCGTGAGGGTATGAAATACAAGATTTGATACAACTGTACAAGACGCTAGTAAGATCCACACCACCAGTTACAGGGACAGTTTCGTCCCATCTGTTCTCGGGCAACTGAATCATACTTCCACAACCAGTGAGCAGTGCCGAACTAATATCTATCTCTTTGGTGACCCTCGGACTGTACTTGATCGGACTTTCCCGGCTTTACCTTGCACTAAACGTTCTTCCCTTATCATGTATCTATACACTGGGTGTGACTTGATTTTCTGCTAACTGGATCGCACTCAACAAGAGCTTTTCACTGTAGCTCGGTAAATTAAAGTGAACAACTGAACTAACTACATTGATAGGACCTTCCCCCTCACTTCCATCCAGGGATCACAGCCGTCCTTCCAAATGAGACAGAGGTTCATGGTCTCCTCATCTACTGCATCCTGTATTCCTGGTGACGCCTGGTGCACATTCGTGTGAAAGTCCAGATTCGCCGACTATTTGGTTGAACACTTGCACTCGGTCCGGCAAATGCTGCCGGATGCCAACCATTTTAACTCCTGTTCCCATTCCCACGTTGACCTTTCTGACCTGGGACTTCTCCGCTGGCAGAGTGAGGCCATACACAAACTAGAGGAACATTGCCTCATATTCCCAACAACATCAATAACAGTATGTTTTTATGTGCAGCGGGGCTGACAGGGTCAGGGAAAATTTGAATGCAATGCGAACTCATGTCCTCTCTCCCCAGATCCTGCCTGGCCAACTGCGGACCCATCCCAAGCCCACTTGACTATCTCAGCTTGTCCACCCACACAACAGAGGTCTGGGCTCAGGCACAAAGGTCTGAGTCAGAGACATTGCAACCCACTTTGTTGGGAGTTGGGAATGCTGATTACAAATCTGGTAGATTACGGGCAAGGGGGATGGAATGGCAACATTCCTTGAATGAGGAGTGAGGATTATTTACTAACATTGGAGTCAGGAAGAGAAGTGTGGCCCGCAGTTTAAGGAGGGAATGTTGTGAGGAGTGATATAGATACAAACTCAGATTAAGAACAAGTAAGAATTTCATTACTCTGCCTCGGTACATATGACAATTAACAACTCGTGACTATTTTTCTCATTTGGACTGAGGGCGGCGATTAAAGTTTCACCTGATGGATTGGGTGAAAGAAGGGAAGAAATACAGTGGCTTGCATAAGTTTTCATACCCCTTGAACTTTTCCACATTTTGTCACGTTACAACCACAAACGTAAATGTATTTTATTGGGTTTTTTATGTGATGGACGAACACAAAGTGGCGCATCATTGTGAAGTGGAAGGAAAATGATACATGATTTCAAAATTTTTTTACAAATAAAAAACTGAAAAGTGTGGCGTGCAAAAGTATTCAGCCCCCTTTACTCCGATACCCCTAAATAAAATCCAGTGCAACCAATTGCCTTCAGAAGTCACCTAATTAGTAAATAGAGTCCACTTGTGTGTAATCTAATCTCAGTATAAATACAGATATTATGTGAAAGCCTCAGTGGTTTGTTAGAGAACATTAGTGAACAAACAGCATCACGAAGCCCAAGGAACACACCAGACAGGTCAGGGATAAAGATGTGGAGAAGTTTAAAGCAGGGTTAGGTTATAAAAAAATATCCCAAGCTTTGAACATCTCACGGAGCACTGTTAAATTCATCATCTGAAAATGGAAAGAGTATGGCACACCATGGCCGTCCACCTAAACTGACAGGCCGGGCAAGGAGCGCATTGATCAGAGAAGCAGCCAAGAGGCCCATGGTAACTCTGGAGGAGCTGCAGAGATCCACAACTCAGGTGGGAGATCTGTTCACAGGACAACTATTAGTCGTGCACTCCACAAATCAGGCCTTTATGGAAGTGTGGCAAGAAGAAAGCCATTGTTGAAACAAAACCATAAGAAGTCTTGTTTGCAGTTTGCCACAAGCCATGTGGGGGACACAGCAAACATGTGGAGGAAGGTGCTCTGGTCTGATGAGACCAAAATGGAAGTTTTTGGCCTAATGCAAAACGCTATGTGTGGCGGAAAACAAACACTGCACATCACCCTGAACACACCATACCCACTGTGAAACATGGTGGTGACAGCATCATGCTGTCTTCAGCAGGGACAGGGTGGCTGGTCAGAGTTGATGGGAAGATGAATGGAGCCAAATACAGGGCAATCTTGGAAGAAAACCTGTTAGAGTCTGCAAAAGACTTGAGACTGGGGCGGAGGTTCACCTTCCAGAAAGACAACGACCCTAAACATACAGCCAGAGCTACAATGGAATGGTTTAGATCAAAGCATATTCATGTGTTAGAATGGCCCAGTCAAAGTCCAGACCTAAATCCAATTGAGAAACTGCGGCAAGACTTGAAAATTGCTGTTCACAGACGCTCTCCATCCAATCTGACTGAGCTTGAGCTATTTTGCAAAGAAGAATGGGCAAAAATTTCAGTTTCTAGATGTGCAAAGCTGGGAGAGACATACACCAAAAGACTTGTGGCTGTAACTGCAGCGAAAGGTGGTTCTACAAAGTATTGACTCAGGGGGGCTGAATACTTTTGCATGCCATACTTTTCATTTTTTTATTTGTAATAAAATTTGGAAACCATGTATCATTTTCCTTCCACATCACAATTATGCACCACTTTGTGTTGGTCTATCACATAAAATACCAATAAAATACATTTACGTTTGTGAGAATGTATTCTAACATTTCTCCTATTTGTGATAAATGTCAGATCTTGGAAGCTAATTTAAAACATAGTTTTGTAACATGTATAAAACTTAATTATTATTGGACAGAAATCTTTAGAGTTATCTCTGAAGTTCCTAAAATTAAACTAGACTCAGATCCAAAATTAATAATATTAGGAGTTCTGGATTCAAATCTAATATTAACAGTAAACCAAAGAAATTTCTTGGATTACTGTTTGATAATAGGGAAAAAATTAATATTGAAATTTTGGAAGGGAACATTATCCCCCACAATTAAAATGTGGACAGTGGAAATGTTGGAGACGTTACATTTGGAAAGAATCAGATTTGTCCTAATGGAACTTTGAACATATCTTTGAACAGATATGGTCTCCATATACAGAATATTTGAAGGGGTAGCTGTTCTTGGCATCACAACTCAATGGGTACCCGGCAGGATTAGATGAAAATAACTCTCTGTTTTTCTTTTTGATTTGTATACATGTCTCCATTGATATCGCTATTTGAAATTGTGTTATTCACTATTAAGATGTATACTATAATCTCTTTTTTTCTATATAATACTTTATTTTAATTAAATACATATAACAAGAATATATACATATATATATATATATATATATATTTTTTTTTCTTCTCTTTTCTCTTTTTCTTTATAATCAAAATTATTATTTAATCACCATTCTTATTGATTAAAATCTATTCTTTTCTTTTTCTACTTTTAAAAAGATAGGTTTATAAGAACTATTCGTGACATTCGTATACATTGAAATAAGTTGGTTGTGTATTTGAAAAGTCGTTATACCGTTGTTATGATGGATTCCTTTTAATAAAAATATTATTACAAAAAATACATTTACGTTTGTAGTTGTAACGTGACAAAATGTGGAAAAGTTCAAGGGGCATGAAAACGTTTGCAAGCCACTGTAGATGCAGATAATCAGAGGAAAACATGTAAAACCGGTTGGTTCATTGAAACCAAACGCGCTTACAATATTGTAGGTCAGTAGATTAATACAACAGGTATATTTAATACCCTGTTGTTGCAGTTGGTTAATTCACACGACCAGTAACATTCATAAGAACCGAATAGAAAGATTGTGTTGATTTGAATTATGAGTTTGATGCTTCTAATACTTCAATTGAAATAAACCCAAATCGCTTTGGACAGTATAGCTTGCTTTTAAACTCTGGCTGTGAATGTTCCTGTCTGCAAATTGACTCCTGTATTTCAATTGCCATCTCTAGCTGCACTTCAAAGAGAATTCCACCAGTAAAGCACTTTGGGGTCTCCTAAAAGAGATGCGAGGATATTGTGTAAATGTAAGCGGGTTGTTGCTGTACGCACTCATCTTGGAGGGAATATTCAATTTCCGATGCGCAAACAGATACAGTGGATGGACGAAGTAGCCGATGGCGTTCGCGGGCTTGGAATGGACTTTGGTTACTCACGTTTTCTCGAGACGGCGAGAAAGCGAAGGGAAGAGTCGGGCTCGAGCAGAGGAAAGTGGGAGCTGGTTGCAGACTGGCAGTGAGGGAGATGAAGCGTTAAAGCGGTGACCGAGAGCAGGAAGCAGCACCGATTCAGAACGGGGATTCCCCTCCCCCACTATTGATGAGGCTCGCACCAGGGTCTCCTCCATACCCCGCAACACTGCCCTCGCTCCCCATTCCCCCACTCGCAAACAGGGCAGAGTCCCCCTGGTCCTCACCTTTCACCCCACCAGCCGGCAAATACAACATATAGTCCTCCGCCAGTTTCGCCACCTACAACGTGACCCCTCCACCCGCCACATCTTCCCATCTCCCCCCCTGTCTGCCTTCCGCAAAGACCGCTCCCTCCGCAACTCCCTTGTCCATTCTTCCCTCCCCTCCCACTCTACCCCTTCCCCGGGCACTTTCCCTTGCAACCGCAAGAAATGCAACACTTGTCCCTTCACCTCCCCCGTCCACTCCTTTCAGGGACCCAAGCAGTCCTTCCAGGTCCGACAGAGGTTCACCTGCACCTCCTCCAACCTCATCTACTGCATCCGCTGCTCCAGATGCCAGATGATCTATATCGGTGAGACCAAGCGGAGGCTTGGCGATCGCTTCGCCGAACACCTCCGCTCGGTCCGCAATAACCAACCCGACCTCCCGGTGGCTCAGCACTTCAACTCCCCCTCCCATTCCACATCCGACCTCTCGGTCCTGGGCCTCCTCCATGGCCAGAGTGAGCAACACCGCAAGCTGGAGGAACAGCACCTCATATTCCGCTTGGGGAGTCTGCATCCTTTGGGCTTGAATATTGAATTTTCTCAATTCTGTTAACCCTTGCTGTCTCCTCCCCTTCCCACCTCTCCCTCAGCCCTCGGGCCCTGACATTCCCTCTATCTCTATCTCCCTCCCCCACCCCAGTCGCACCAGCTTCTCATTTTCACACCACAAACAGCTTACAATGGCTTGTTCCCTTTATCACCGACACTTTTTTGCATATCTTTCACTCATTGTTCCTTATCTCTCCACATCACCGTCTATATCTCTCGTTTCCCTGATCCCTGACCAGTCTGAAGAAGGGTCTCGACCCGAAACGTCGCCTATCTCCTTCGCTCCTTAGATGCTGCTGCACCCGCTGAGTTTCTCCAGCTTTTTGTGTACCACCGATTCAGACATGATGTACCTGAGGAAGAGGTGAGGGAGGGGTCTGGCAGCGACAGAAACTAGGAATGATGTACGTGTCCTACAGTGAGACAGGCAGAGCTTGAGCACAACGAGCTCCCACCTTGAACCGAGAATCCGGTTTGAACCCATTCTTCCAAAGATCCGTTCCGAAAAAAAACGAATCTGTTGTGTGGAGAGCGAATGCTGCAAACACGCTATCAATCAGCAGAATCGGCGGACTTTAGGACGCGGTTAACGCGTTAAAATGAACGGATCGACAGACAGCTCTGATTTCAGTTGCTGTTTATTTCACTCTTAACACATTTACATCCCCACTGGTTTTTTTTCCGCGCTCACTGGGGTTTCACGACACGGAATTTGGGGATTAAATTGGAGCCGTTTAGCGCCGACCTGTTGTTCACCGGGTTTCTGCCCCACAGCCCCTGAGCCGCGCTCCTGACGCCGGTCCCGGGACCCGACACTTTTACACACCCGGAGCGGAACCGGAGCAGATTCTCAGCCAGTTTCCATCATTTGTTTCGAATAAAGGATGAAGTTTCTCCGTGAATTTATTCCCAGTGAAAGTGTGGAGATGGGACTTGGTGTCCGCGTCGTAAAATGAAACTGTCCCGGACTCGTAACTGAGATAAACTCCCACCCTCCCGTGGATGGCACGGACGGGGAGCGGGGATGGAGGGGAAGTGAGTGCATTAAACACCCCACCCTGCCGCGCGATGCTCCAGACTCCAGTTTCCGGGCTCGGTGGGACCCGTCCCTTCCTCTCCACAGACTCTGCGGCGACTCCCAGACTCCAGTACTGACTCCCCACCACCTCTATCTCCACTTCCCAGTAATGTCTCCCCGATGTGAATCCCTCCGATCCCAGCACACACGGCCGGACTGTAAACCTCTTCCCGGTGTCGGGGAGATTCCTCCAGTTCCCGGTCCATCTCATCCTATTCCGATCCTCAGACACCTCGAGCTGCATATGCGCTGTTTCCACATCCAGGGTGACGGAGGCTGGGGGGAGAAGCAGAGAATCAGAGAGTCCCCGGGGGTCGGGGGGGGGGGGGCGCGGGGAAAAGCCGCTCGGCCTGAGGCACAGGCGGGAAGACAGCTGAAACCTTGCCCGGTATTTCACAGACTCCCGCAACCCCCCCCCCCCCCCCCCCCCACAACATCGGATGGACAATGAACATCTTTCCCGGAATTTTTCTCCCGGTTGAAGAGGGGAATTTCATGGGCATTGGGGAACCGAAGTAGAGGTGCCGTGGGATTGGGGCGGCTTTCTCAAAAGGGGGTGGACAAGTGCGGACAGTGAGGATGGACGAGAGATTGTGGTTTTCGTTAACAAATGAGGAGGTGTATACAGAACCTCGGGACCCTTCTTCCGAATTTCGGAAGTATTCCGATATCTTGCTCGTGGTGGTGGTGGTGTGAGGGGGATGTTGGGGGAGATTGTTGGATGTTGGAAGAGCAAATTGATGCGAGTGGTAATTAGAGGTGGTTAAAGAGGAGGTAGAGTTGTGGTGGAGTCGCCTTGATCATACTGAACGAGGGAGGTCATGAGGGGCCAGGTGACCCGCTTCTGTTATCTTGAGAGGAGGTGAGACAGAGGGAGGGGAGTGGCTGTCGGTTGTGTTCAGGGATCTCCCCTCTCCAGCTGCCTGTGTGAAAGTGAACCTTCCCGGCAGCTGCGTTTGCTGCAGGAATAAAACGACAACTCCCCCTCAGCCCATAATTACACACAAACTCTGCATCTACACGTTACTCAGATGTGTCTGATAAACGAGAAATACATCTCAGTCAGTTTTATTTAACAGAATGAATTGCAGATGCAAGTTTACTATAGAGACAGAATGTGCGGAAGTAATTAACAGGGGCTGGGTCAGCATCTTTGCAGAACATGGATATGTTTTGTTTCAAAGGTAGACACAAAATGCTGGAGTGACTCAGCGGGACAGGCAGCATCTTTGGAGAGAAGGAATAGGTGACGTTTCGGGTCGAGACCGAAGTTATGGGAGAGGGAGATATCGTGATAAGGAAGAGCAAGGTGTGAAAACGAGACCAAGGGGACGGAGATCAATGTAAATGCGGCATAGATCATTGTTAGCTGGGAGAAGGTAACAACAAAGCAAACAGAGATATAATGTCGTCGGCGACAGTCAAACTGGTCAGAGAACAGTGAAGGGGAGGGATGTGCAAAGGGAGGGTTATTTAAAGTTAGAGAAGTCTATAGTCATACTGCTGGTGTGTAAGCTGCCCAACTAAAACATGAGATGCTGTTACCCCTATTTGCGTTTGGCTTCAGACTGACAATGAATGAGGCCCAGGACTCAATATCAGTGTGAGAATGGGAGGGAGAGTTAAAGTGTTTAGCAACCGGGAGATCAAGGAGGTTTTGGCGTACTGAGCAGAGGTGCTCACCGCCTGCGCTTGGTCTCGCCATATAGACAATAGACAATATACAATAGGTGCAGTAGTAGGCCATTCGGACCGTCGAGCCAGCACCGCCATTCAATCTGACAATGGCTGTTCATCTACAATCGGTAACCGTCAATATACAGGAGTCCACACCTGATACTGTGGATACAGTAGATGAGGTTGGAGGAGGTGCAGATGAACATCTGCTTCACCTGAAAAAACTGTTGGGGTCTTTGGACGGAGTCAGAGAGGGCAGGTATAGGGACAGGTGTTGCATCTCCTGCGATTGCAGGTTGAAGTCCCTGGAGTGGTTTGGGTGGGGACGAGTTAACCAGGGAGTTGCGGAGGGAATGATCTGCGGAAAACGAAAAGGGATGGAGATGGGATGTTGTGGCTGGTGTTGGAATTCCATCTCTACCCAACGTCCGTGAGAGGCGGACACTAGCAAGAGGATTGCTTTGATAGGCCAATTGTTGGATTAATGCCAGAGATGAAAAGACAAAAGTTGGGAGATGAGGATAGAAGAGGTGAGAATCTTGAAGCCAGAGGTAGGGATATCCATGGAGGATGTGGTGGAGGGGAGAAATGGATAGGAGTGCAGGCAGAGTATTCTATATTCATACCGTCAGTTTGAAGGCTACTCCACTTAATGGCATCAGTTGTTTCTCTTATCATTGTGCTGAACATAAAGGGGTGATAGAACGTTTCAAAGGCCGGGGCAGCATCTGTCACTGACAACGATTCAGTATCAACACTCACACTGCAAATAGTAAACACAGGGTGATAAATTGAGCATGTAATTTTTAGCACATTACACATCCACACAGAGTTTCAGTCAAGAGCATGTCCTACCTGCTGTCCCGAGCAGCTTCACCCTGAAATAAATAAAACACAATGCTCAATTCATTGAGATACAAGTAATGCAAAATGCCGTCTTATATAAAACACAAAGTGCTGGAACACGGCGCAGCAGGCAGCATTTCACGGGGATGTGGATTGGTGACGCTTCAGTTCGGCCCCCTCCTGTACATCATCGAGACCAAGCATAGACTAAGCGATCCAGATCTGCGGAACATCCCAGTTGCTAAACATTTCAATTCCACTTCTCATTTCCATATTGTCCTTCCAGTCCTGAGCATCTTCCATTGACAGAGTGAGGTCACACACAAAATGGAGGTTCTGCACCTCATATTCCGCTCGCGTAGTTTACAACACAGCAGAATGAACATTGAAATCTCCAATGTTAGGTAACACCAATCTTTACTCAATTTCTTCCATGTGCCCAGCCTAATGAGCTTCCACTTTTCGCACCAACCCGCTCTCTTACCCATTCCCCCAGATCTCTTACTCCTCTAATCTTCCGTCTGGCTTTACATATCACTCGTCTTTTCTTACCTGACCCTCTTTTCTACACTTTTCATCTCTAGTCTGTGTCCACCAAACTGCCAGGCAAACCTCCCTCACCTGTATTCTTTGCCTATTATGAGGCTTTGTCAAACTACATCGCTTTTCAAGCTCTCCACACCTCACAACAACAATCTGAAGAAGGGTCCCAACCCGAAACGTCACCCATCCAAATCCCCCACAGATGTCTCCGGGTCCGAAGAAGGGTTTCGGCCCGAAACGTTGCCTATCTCCTTCGCTCCATAGATGCTGCTGCACCCGCTTAGTTTCTCCAGCATTTTGTGTACCCCCCACAGATGTTGCCTAACCCGCAGAGTTGCACCAACACTTGATCCCCACCCCCCTCAATTTATTGGGACTGATGGTTCACATCACAACAGAAACCATTCCATAGAACTGCTGAAAATTCCCATTTCCCCACTGACCACTGCTGACACGGATTGAGTATATTACACAAATAAGCAAAGAACCAAGGGAGCATGTGTAAGGAGTGTTAGTGAACAATCTGCCATTAATCTGAGCATCAAACTTACCGGAAAGACTGCACACTCCATGTGCTTTTCGGCTAATTAAAGGCACTTTAACGGAATTTAATATTATCTGTATTAGAACGTGTGTCAGGGGTATGGGCAGAAAACAGAAGAGTGGGGTTAGGACAGGTAGATCAGCCATGATTGAATGGCAGAGTAGACTTGATGGGCTAATTATGTTCCAATCACTTCTGATCGTATGAACTTATTATAGTCACATGTACTGAGATACGGCGAAAAGCGTTTGTTTACATGCTATCCTGTCAAAGAAAAGACTGTACATGAATAAACATAAGCCATACAGTGTAGAGATAAAGGATAAAGGGTACAACATTTAGTGCAAGATTAAACATTGAAATATCAGATAATGATAAGAAAGTGAATTGAAGATGACATATAAGGTGGTCTCAAAAGTTCCATTTGTGATTCAGTCATGATAATATAGAACCCTCCACCACTGGTAATCTCATGGGGAGGTGGATAAAGGTGGATAACCACGAGAGATTTGGGAACTGAGGGCACTGCTGGTGGATGTTGTGAGTAGGTGGGGAGAGGCTTGTGCGGAGCAGGAAAACTGACAGCAGTGGATGGGCCGAATGTCCATGATGTAGAGAGGGGAATTTGGGGCATTATTGTCGGATGTGGTGAGTAGAAGGAACAGATGGAACATTGACCCAGTAATGAATTACTGGTAAATGCAGCATTTATTTCAGAAATGTAACCCACCAGTTTGTGACTGTGCACTTTCACTTCACCGAACTGTAGTGTACACCCTTACCTTCAGAAATATCCCACCGTCCTTGTGGTCGATCTGTTCCTGTAACTTTGAGAGTTCCTCTTGAATGGAAATTAAATTCTCTTGAATCTCTTGAAGATTTTTCTTCATTCTGTTTACAATCTTTTTCTCTTCCTCCCGGATATCTCCAAGTAAGTGCTGCTCTTTCTCAGTGAATATCTGGTGCAGTTCAGCAAACTGGGATGTGATCTGTGACTGAAGGTTTTGTGACTCTTCCTGTCATGTTGAAAGATTAAAATCAATATATGATGTCACTCTGCTGTGTTTCCTTGTGACATGGAAGGTGACATTTGGCTAGTGAATCACGAGTCCTGAAGTGGAGAATTAGGCCATTCTGCCCACAATGTCCATGCTGGGCTCTGTACGTATCTACACTAATTCCATTTACCCATTTAATTAATCCATACCTTGGCAATTCAAGAGCATGTCTTGATAATTCTAAAATATCTGGTGAAAGTAATGTAACCGACCAAGACCTTATCAAATCCGTTTAATTTGCAATGAACTGGATTTGATAAAGGGAACTCGAGGTTAAGAAGCCATTAGGAGGTAGTGACCATAATATGGTAAGTTTCAATCTACAATTTGAGAGGGAGAATGGTAACACGGAGGTGTCAGTGTTACAGTTGGATAAAGGGGACTATGGAGCCATGAGTGAGGAGCTGGCCAAAGTTGACTGTAAAGATATCCTAGCAGGGATGACAGTGGAACAAAAATGGCAGGTATTTCTGGGAATAATACAGAAGGTGCAGAATCAGTTTATTCCAAAGAGGAAGAAAGATACCAAGGGGAATAAGGGGCGACCGTGGCTGACAAGGCAAGTCATGGACGGTATAAAAATAAAAGAGAAGAGGTACAACGAAGCAAAAAAAGCAGGGTGCAAGAGGATTCGGTAATCTTTAAGGAGCAACAGAAGATACCAAAAAGGCAACACGGGGAGAAAAGATGAGGTCCGAAGGTAAGCGAGCCAAGTATATAAAAGAGGAGAGTAAAATATTATTTTGGTATGTGAAGAGGAAAAAATAGCTAAGACCTAAAATGGACCCTTGAAGGCCACAAAGGTGAATTTATTATGGGGAACAAGGAAGTGGCCGATGAGTTGAAAAGGTACTTTGGATCCGTCTTCACTAAGGATGACACAAATAAGCTTCCTTATGTACTAGTGGCCATGGGGTGATGGATGAACTGAAGGAAATCCACCTTAGGCAGGAAATGGTGTCGGGTAGACTGATGGGACTGGAGGCTGATAAATCCCCAGGGCCTGATGGTCTGCATCCCACGGTACTTAATGACGTGGCTGTGGAAATTGTGATCATTGGTGATCATTTTCCAGTGTTCTACAGATTCAGGATCAATTCCTGTGGTTTGGAGGGTAACTGATGTTATCCCACTTTTAAGAAAGGCGGGAGAGAGAAAACAGGGAATTATAGACCAGTTAGCCTGACATCAGTGGTGGGTAAGATGCTGGAGTCAATCATAAAGGATGAAATAGCGGCACATTTGGATAGCAGTAACAGGATCGGTCCGAGTCTGCATGGATTTACGAAGGGAAATCATGCTTGACTAATCTTCTGGAATTGTTTGAGGATGTAACTAGGAAAATGGACAAGGGGGAGCCAGTGGGTGTAGTGTACCTGGACTTTCAGAAAGCATTTGATTAGGTCCCACATAGATTAATGGGCAAAATTAGGGCACTTGGTATTGGGGGTAGAGTGCTGACATGGATAAAACATTGTTGGCAGACAGGGATTAACGGGTCCCTTTCAGAATGGCAGGCAATAACTAATGGGGCGCCGCAAGGCTCGATGCTGGGACGGTAGCTATTTACAATATACATCAATGATTCAGACGAAGAGATTCAAAGTAACATTAGGAAATTTGCAGATGACACAAACCCGGGTGCCAGTGCGAACTGTGAGGAGGATGCTATGAGAATGCAGGGTGACTTGGACAGGTTGGGTGAGTGTGCAGATGCATGGCAGATGCAGTTTAATGTGGATAAATGTGAGATTATCCACTTTAGTAGCAAAAACAGGAAGGCAGATTGTTATCTAAATGGTGTCAAGTTGGGAAAAGGGTAGTAAAACTGGATCTGGGAGTCTTTGTTCAACTGTCATTGAAAGTAAGCATGCAGGTACAGCAGGCAGTGAAGAAAGCGAATGGCATGTTGGCCTTCATAAGAGAAGTTGAGTATAGGAGCAAAGAGGTCCTTCTGCAGTTGTGAGACCACACCTGGAGTAGTGTGTGAAGTTTTGGACCCTAATTGAAGGAAGGACTTTCTTCCTTTTGAGGGAGTGCAGTGTAGGTTTACAAGGTTAATTCACGGGATGACGGGACTGCCATATGCTGAAAGAATGGAGTGGCTGGGCTTGTATACACTGGAAGTTAGAAGGATGAGACATTGAAACATATAAGATTATTAAGCGTTTAGACGCGCTAGAGGCAGGAAATATGTTCCCGGTGTTGGGGGAGTCCAGAACCAGGGCCCACAGTTTAATAATAAGAGATAAACCATTTAGAACGGAGATGAGGAAACACTTATGCACACAGGGAGCTGTAAGTGTGGAATTTTCCGCTTCAGAGGGCGGTGGAGGCTGGTTCTAATAATTTCTCTCCACCAATTTGTTCAAATATCTTTTAAATATTGTTATGGTACCCGAATCAACAACCTCCCCTGACAGCTCATTCCATACACCCACTACCAAAGTTGCACTAAATGTTCGTATTAAATCTGTTCCCTCTCACCATAAACTTATGTCCTCGCATGCTCGACGCCCTACTTAGTGTAAAAGACTGAGTATTCACCCTAACATTTCGTTTCATGATAGTATACACCTGCAATAGATCATTCGTTAATCTCCTGCGCTCCAGTGAGTAAAGTCCTTGGCTGCCCACCCGTTCCCAAGATCTCGGGTCCTTGACTACTGAGCGCTATAGAGGCGCCCACTTATTACACGCATCACAGGGATCAAATCTACACAAAATAATTAAATCGATAGTACAAAACCTCACCTGAACTCCAGAAATGCTCTCTTTCTGTTCCTGCTCCATTTGCTCGATCTCTGATTTCCTTTCTGTGAGCGATTCGAAAGACGATTTCGCCTGTTCCTGGGGTTGTGTTTCAGATCAGAGAATAAAAATGTCAGACAAAAAAGAAAATATTAAACAATAAAGTGATCAAAATTGATTTGGTTTTACCTTGTAGAATAAAATTGCTTCATCTACCGGCATGAAGCTGTGAGACTTGTGTTCCCGCGCAGTTGCGCAAATCAAACAGATCAGTTTCTTGTCGGTTTCACAAAACAGCTTCAGTTCTTCCTGATGTTTCTCGCAGAGAAGTTTATTTTCCTTCTCTTTGAGAATCGGGCTCAGTGCTCGAGCTTTCTCAGCCAGTCTAACCAAGGCCCGATTCACCCTGAGCGTGCGGTCCACAAACTCCTCTCTACATTCCGGGCAGGAGTTTCTCCCCTCCTTGTCCCAACTCTGTGTGATGCAGGAGCGGCAGAAGTTGTGCCCACACAGCAGTGTCACCGGATCGGTGAAGAAATCCAGACAGATGGAACAAACTGCCTCCTCGGTCCAACTCTCGACCTGATATTTCGAAGCCATTTTAATCCGCCACTTCCTGTTTCAAAGTATTTTCACTGACGTGGAGCTGTTGAATATGGACACGGTCACGTGACCGTCACGGTGCCGCAGAGGCGGAGTTGCTGCCTTACAGCGAATGCAGCGCCTCGCAGACCCGGGTTCGATCCTGACTACGGGTGCTGTCTATACGGAGCTTTGTACGTTCTCCCCGTGATCTGCGTGGGTTTTCTCCGAGATCTTCGGTTTTTCAGAGGCCTGGTAAATGTAAAAAAAATGGCTTGGGAAATGTGCAAAATGTCCCTAGTGGGGGTATAGAAATATAGAAAATAGGTGCAGGAAGAGGCCATTCAGCCCTTCGAGCCAGCACCGCCATTCATTGTGATCATGGCTGATCGTCCCCTATCCATAACCCGTGCCTGCCTTCTCCCCATATCCCTTCACTCCACTAGCCCCTAGAGTTAGATACACTCCCTCTTAAATCCATCCAGTGATTTGGCCTCCACTGCCCTCTGTGGCAGAAAATTCCACAAATTCCTGCATCTAGCTTGTCCAGTCCTTTTATAATTTTATATGTTTCTATAGGATCACCCCTCATCCTTCTAAACTCCAGTGAATACAAGCCTAGTCTTTTCAATCTTTCCTCATATGACAGTCCCGGCATCCCAGGGATCAATCTCGTGAACCTACGCTGCACTGCCACAATCACAAGGATGTCCTTCCTCAAATCAGGAGACCAAAACTGTACACAATACTCCAGATGTGGTCTCACCAGAGCCCCATATAACTGCAGAAGAACCTCTTTTCTCCTATACTGAAATCCTCTTGTTATGAAGGCCAACATTCCATTAGCTTTCTTCACTGTCTGCTGTACCTGCACGCCAACTTTCAGTGACCGGTGTACAAGGACACTCCCCCTTACCTAACCTAACCCCATTGGGATAATAATCTGCCCCCTTGTTTTTGTCGCCAAAGTGGATAACCTCACATTTATATATATTATACTGCATCTGCCACGCATCTGCCCACTCACTCAACCTGTCCAGATCACTCTGCAAACTCCTAACATCTTCTTCACAGTTCACACTGCCACCCAGCTATGTGTCATCCGCAAACTTGCCAGTGTTGCTCCTAGTTCACTCTTCCAAATAATTAATATATATGGTAAACAGTTGCAGCCCCAACACCGAGCCTTGCGGCACTCCACTCGCCACTGCCTGCCATTCTGAAAAGGACCCGTTCACTCCTACTCTTTGCTTCCGGTCTGCCAACCAATTTTCTATCCATGTCAACACCCTACCTCCAATACCATGTGCTCTAATTTTAGTCACCAGTCTCCCGTGCGGGACCTTATCAAAGGCTTTCTGAAAGTCAAGATACACTACATCCACTGTCACCCCTTCATCCATTTTACTTGTCACACCCGCAAAAAATTGCATAAGATTAGTCAAGCATGATTTTCCGTTCATAAATCTATGTTGACTTGGACTAATCCTTTTACTGCCATCCAAATGCTCCATTATTACCTCTTTAATAATTGACTACAGCATCTTTCCCACCACCAAAGTCAGGCTAACTGGTCTATAATTCCCCGTTTTCTCTCTTGCTCCTTTCTTGAAAAATTGAATAACATTAGCTATCCTCCAATCCACAGGAACTGATCCTGGATCTATTGAACATTGGAAAATGATCACCAATGCGTCCACTATTTCTAGAGCCACCTCCCTGAGGACCCTGGGATGCACACCATCAGGCCCAGGGGATTTATCATCCTTCAGTCCAATTAGCCTACCCAATACTATTTCTCGCCTAATGAAAATTTCTTTCAGTTCCCCTACCCCCTTAGATCTTCTGTCCTCCAGTATATCTGGGAGATTGTTTGTGTCCTCCTTAGTGAATTCAGATCCGAGGTACCTATTCAACTCTTCTGCCATTTCCTTGTTGCCCATAATTATTTCACCCGTGTCTGCCTTCAAAGGACCCACATTTGACTTTGCTACTCTTTTTCCCTTAACATATCTAAAGAAGCTTTTACTGTCCTTCTTTATATTCCTGGCCAGCCTCCCCTCATACTTCATCTTTTCAGCCCGTATTGCCCGTTTTGTTTCCTTCTGTTGTCCTATGAATGTTTCCCAATCCTCTGGCTTCCAGTTAATCTTTGCTGTGTTATACATCTTTTCTTTTAGTTTTATTCCATCCCTAACTTATCTTGTCAGCCACGATTGTCTCCTACTCCCCTTAGAATCTTTCTTCCTTTTTGGAATGAAATGATCATGCGCCTTCCGGATTATGCCCGGAAATTCTTGCCATTGCTGTTCCACCGTCATTCATGCTAGGATCCCTTTCCAGTCTACTTTGGCCAGTTCCCCTCTCATGCCTTCATAGTCCCCTTTGTTCAACTGCATCACTGCCACTTCCGATTTAGGGTAGTGTTAATGTGCGCGGATCGCTGGTGGGCGAGGAGCTGGTGGGCCAAAGGGCCTGTTTGCGCACTGTATCTCTGAACTACATTAAAACCGACCCCTACAGTACAGTGTTGCTGCGCGCGCTGCCGTCCCGGGCAATGAATGTTACTTGTCTGCAAGTGTTCAGTGTGAAGATGTCCTGACCGCTTCCAGCTCATCACACACGAGGGAGGGGTAAATGGACAATAAACTGGCCTGAATATGGACGAGAAAGACTAGGACAGGAAAGAAGGGGACAGGGCCCGGCGCTCAGGAAGCCTCGGGTGTAACCTGAGGAGGCGTCGCACCTGTTGTGCAGTGGAACCCGCCGCCCGCATCTCCGTTCACGGCCCGGGATCAGGATGGACGGAGACCTCCCTCCGCCCTTATTTTATTCCACAACAGTGCACCTGTCTCTCATGGAGCAGTCTTCGGGGCAATCTATGCATGTGTTAAAGGGTATTATATGATCCTCTAAAATTAATTGCAATTTGCAAAGTTTTACTTTGTCTATCTGAAGGAGGGTCTCGACCCAAACCGTCGCCCATTCATTCTATCCATAGGTGCTGCCTCACCCAATGAGTATCTCCAGCAGTTTTGTCTACCAGATTTTTGTCTTCCGATCAGTTTAGTGTAGTTTTTTTTGAAGATACATTGCGTAAACAGGCCATTGGCCCACCGAGTCCGCACCAACGAGCGACATATCTACATATTACAATCGCTCCACACTCTTAAATCTCTGCTCCCACCTCAACATTTCTCACTTTAATTATGATCGGACTTTGCTGACATAACCTTGCACTAAACGTTATTCCATCATCCAGTATCTGTCCACTGTACGTGGCTCGATTGTAATCATGTATTGTCTTTCCACTGACTGGATTTCACAGCACCTCGATACACGTGACAATAAACTAAATTGGAAAATCTTATTCCCCTTCGATAGACACAAAATGCTGGAGTAACGCAGCGGGACAGGTTGCATCTCTGGAGAGGAGGAATGGGTGACGTTTCGGGTCGAGACCCTACTGCAGACAGTCTCGACCTGAAACGCACCAATTCCTTCTCTCCAGATCCCGCTGAGTTACTCCAGCACATTGTGTCTATGTTCGGTTTAAACCAGCATCTGCCATTCTTCCTACACTCCGAGGCATGTTCCACTTGTTGCTTCTCTCTCTCTCTCTCTCTCTCTCTCTCTCTATCTAGAACCATCAGTTTTTACTGATACTTAACGTGTTTTTTGTGTGTAATAAGTAGTGCTGTCTCACCACTACAGAGACTCTTACCTACTTTAACATATTGATTCAATGCTGACCCACACACAATTTTTGGCCGACAGGATATGGTTAAATTTTACCTTGTTCCAGCTCCTCTTGGTCTGCTTTGTTTGGTAAAGTCATAAACATATAAGATAATGTAATCTGTAGCCACATGCAATTATATAACGTAACATTTGCAATGTTTGCACTCTTATGCTGATACTAAAGTCATGAGCATTTTTAGGAGCTTAAAGGAGATTAGTATACAAACTTAAAGCATACGACATTAGGGGTTCAGTATTGGTGTGGATAAAGAACTGGCAGGCAAACAGGAAGCAAAGAGTAGGAGTAAACGGGTCCTTTTCACAATGGCAGGCAGTGACTAGTGGGGTACCGCAAGGCTCAGTGCTGGGACCCCAGCTATTTACAATATATATTAATGATCTGGATGAGGGAATTGAAGGCAATATCTCCAAGTTTGCGGATGACACTAAGCTGGGGGGCAGTGTTAGCTGTGAGGAGGATGCCAGGAGACTGCAAGGTGACTTGGATAGGCTGGGTGAGTGGGCAAATGTTTGGCAGATGCGGTATAATGTGGATAAATGTGAGGTTATCCACTTTGGTGGCAAAAACAGGAAAACAGACTATTATCTCAATGGTGGCCGATTAGGAAAAGGGGAGATGCAGCGAGACCTTGGTGTCATGGTACACCAGTCATTGAAAGTAGGCATGCAGGTGCAGCAGGCAGTGATAAAATCGAATGGTATGTTAGCTTTCATAGCAAAAGGATTTGAGTATAGGAGCAGGGAGGTTCTACTTCAGTTGTACATTGTCTTGGGGAGACCAGACCTGGAGTATTGTGTACAGTGTTGGTCTCCAAATCTGAGGAAGGACATTATTGCCATAGAGGAAGTGCAGATAAGGTTCACCAGTGATTCCTGGGATGTCAGGACTGTCTTATGAAGAAAGACTGGATAGACTCGGTTTATACTCTCTAGAATTTAGGAGATTGAGAGGGGATCTTATAGAAACTTACAAAATTCTTAAGGGGTTGGACAGACTAGATGCAGGAAGATTGTTCCCGATGTTGGGTAAGTCCAGGACAAGGATACACAGCTTAAGGATAAGGGGGAAATCCTTTAAGACCGAAATGAGAAAGACTTTTTTCACAGAGAGTGGTGAGTCTCTGGAACTCTCTGCCACATGTGATCAAGATAAACCATGTGATCAAGATAAACCATGACCATGTGTCCTCATTAGTGCAAGTGCTGATCTTCTATAAGTGCAAATTCTGTTCCAATAATTGTGTGAACAACCTAGAACTGAGTTTAACCATTAGACAATGTCTTAACTTGCAACAGCTGACCCATCTAATTAATTTCAAGCACCTGTAAATATGATAATACATTGGTACTAAATACCATCCTTCAAGTATTATAGTAATGATTAACAATTTGTTAATAACAACTGTTTTTCAGTGTTGAAGATGTCCATTTTGATAAAATGTTTTACACTGTAAACGTGTATTTAAAATGACGTCTCGTATGGCTTTACCACCACATCTTCTTTTTCCTGGGGAAATTTATCTGATACAAATTTGCGTATTGGAGATATTTTGGGTGCAAACCTAAAATCAGTTTTTAGGTTTTCCTATACAGGTGAATCAATTCCTTCTACAATTTTTTTGTAGATCCTTCACACATTAAAATAAATCAACCCTTTGTTATGCCATAACATTGATCATAACACACCTGTAATCTCCCACAATTGGAGATTTCATCAACTTCTTCTGTAACAAGTTTTTGCATCTTTTCAAATGTACATTAAGCCTTCTCTCCCCAACCATATGGGTTCACATAAGGATGTGTTGGATAAAATATTTCTTTATCATACACCTGCCTCTGTTTGATCCATTATCAAATCTTTACATTGGATCATAATTTTGCCAAAGTTAAATGACCAATAGTCTTTCCTTTGTAATCAATGTCTTTGATTTGAGGCAGGTTTACTCCATAAATAATCAGGAGTTTAACAAAACTTGATCTGTATTGACCTGCAAATTTTATATATATATATATATATATATATATATATATATATATATGACTAAATTTATATTATATATATTTTTTATACCATTGAGCTCCACAAACTAATGGCAATTTGTCTTTTTATTTAAAACATTTTTTCGTTATTGCACAATGTTTTACTTGTTTTACATAAGTAGTGATGCCACGCACCAGCTTGAAATTCTTTGAAATCGTATTTTCTTATGTCTCCATCAGGCACGTGCCGTCAGGGTAGGCAAGGTAGGCACTGCCTACCCTGACTAAAATTATAACATGGTAATAACTAAATATAAATAGTAAAGGCATGGGAAAATTATGTCTATGTAAGGGATCGATCTCTTAGGTAGGCATATTTCTCCATGCCTTTCTTCCGCAGCGCTTGTAACACGGGAAGCTCTGTGCAACCCACGTGCCGTCTGCGCTGCCTGAAGCCGTCAATGACAAGCGGGGCTGAAGGCAGCAGAAATTCTGCCTTTGCAGCACTGCGCATGCGCATCGGTCTACTGCGCATGCGCAGAGCAAGTTTCTTGGCGGGGTTTTCAAAAATGGTTTGTCAATATTTTAAGTGTATGTTAGGTAACAAAGAGAGAAGAATGGAGCTGGTGTACCAATAATGTGGTAAGTACATTTTGTGTTTATGTTTTTAAATACTGTATTTCCCGGGGTGTGTTGTGTGGGGGGGGGGGGGGGGGGGGGGGGGGGGGGGGAGCTCCTTTCACAGTGTTTGGGGAGTCTGGCCCGGGGTAAAGTTGCGGGGAGGGCACGAATGCCATTTGCAATGCTCCTTGCATGGATCCGTGGAATGCCACCGCATTGAGGCCGGAACCAGCCGCCACCTTAGCTCCTTCTGCCGGTCCCCGCTCACCTCTGGCAGCTCTCCGTCTACAAACTACTCTCCTGCCGCTCGCTGGCCTCACTCATGTCCTTAAATTCTGACAGCGCGATTGCGGTTACTCGGCTGTGGGAATTTAAGGATTTGCAGGAAGCTGCTGACATGAGCGAAGTCGGCGAATGGCAGGTGACAGGTGTTCCGACGGAGAGCACTGCCAGAGGTGAGCGGGCCGGCAGAAGGCGCTGAGGTGGCGGCCAGTTCTGCTGTCGGGTACCGGCCGCCGCTCGTAGCTACCCGAGCTGCTTCCATCCCCCGCTACAGTGCGGGGGCTTCGTGCCCGGAGAGCTGCCCGGAGGCAGCGGTGAGTGAGGAAGTTTCTGCCATTATCCCCGACACCCTCCTTCTCAACACTCGTGCCCTCCCCACAACTTTACCCCTGACACAGACTCTCCACACGCTGTGAAAGGAACTGTTCCCCCAATTGGTCTAGGACTAGGAAGCCTTGGGCAAATTGAAATGTCACTGTCTTTATTTATTTATTTATTTAACGGAGCGAACAATCTGCGCATGCGCGGTTTAATATCTTTTTTTAGCGGACTGAGTGCCTACCCTGAGTAATTACTCACGGCACGTGCCTGGTCTCCATATAATTGAGACATGGTACCGTAATCAGATTCACCGTTGGTACCTTAATAAAACACAAACGTTTTATCAATAACTCTGCTGTTTCAACCATAACAGCTTTATGAAGCCGGTGAGAGAGCAATTAATGTTGGTTACCATGGTTTCCTTCCGTGGCCTCACTCCTTCATTCAGGTATCGTACTTAGTACACCTGTATGTATATTTGTGCTGTGGTGGGTACTTATAACCAGCCACCACTATCAATGCACCTTCAGGGTCAGTTTTTTCATTTTCTTTTACTGCCCTGGTACTCCTGAGATTTTGCTCAAGGAGACTACCTCCAAACCAATCTCAGGTAGACTACCCCCAAACCTACCTACAAATCAATCTCATTATCTCCTCTTCCACGGCCAACAATGGACCATTGTGGGCTCCACCTTTCTTGAGTCATCGGTGCCGGCTGTGATTTGTTCTATACATCTAGTTTCCCTCAACTTACTCTCATTCTGAAGAAGCCCCAGTCTAATTCCACTTATGGGCCCAGTCCAGAACAAGGGAGACCAGATCATATGTTGGAGCTTTAAGTACAGGACCTGAGTATTTAAGTACATAGTTAAAGCGTGTTCCCTAGTACTAAATAACATTGATTACAGGGGTGAAGCTATGGAAGTTCTAGCAGAGAACACTTAATTAAAAACATTTATCATAGCCAGCAGATGTCAGCTATTTACATAATGAGACATCAGCCTACTTTATTTTAGACTTTTTAGACTCACGTGATTTCTAACAGTACTTAATAAAATAATTTACCTATTAACGTTACTTTTTTTACCTTTGTATTCTTAATAAATATATTTGTATCTTTGTGTGTAAACATATAAACTAATATGTAACAGTATAATATGGTGTAGCCTGTGTAACCAGTTTGAAATTTAAGGGTGGCGTGTGAAGGAGAGATACGAGAGGAAATGTAAAGTTTAATAAGATTGAGCCAAGGTCGAAATTTAATGGTGGCGAGATAGAGAAAATTAGAATTGAAGAAAGATTGATGTGAAAGGAGTACAGCTTGCAAAATAATGGGGCAGAGATACGGCTAGAAACTGTAATAAAAAGCTGATTGTTTCTGGGATTCAGAGAGCAATTAGAGAACGGATAGGTAGTGTCGTCTCTGAATGTTCCAAGCTGATATTTGCAAATAAAGGCTTCCGTCTTCTTGAAGAATTCTCTGTGTCTGTGTCATATTGTCCAAATTTGAGTCTTAAAACCACGACAAAATTGGCGCAGCGAGCAGAGTAGGATAGAGGTCCGTTCAGAAGAGGACGACCAGCCAAGGGCGCTTCCTAGCCCCATGGGGCTCCCCGGGGCAACAGGAAAGGGTGGCCACCCGCAGAAAAGTAATCGGTTTTCCGCTTTATTTGGACTAATGACCTGTTTAAACGGGGACCAGAAGCATCTAGGTGATTGACAGGGCTTCTCCTACCCAAGGAACCTGCACTAAATTGCTCTAAAATGGAGACCCGGAGGATTGTCCGAGAAGACTGCACTGTGTGGTGAGTAATGTATATATATTATTAAAGAGTTTATTAAGTCCTCGTGGATATCACCCTGAAAGGTCAGGGGCTTGCACGGGCGAGGCAGTTTTAAAGAGTTTATTAAGTCCTCGTGGATACCACCCTGAGATGTCAGGGGTTTGCACGGACGAGGAAAGTATTCTGTGGATACCACCCTGAGACATCAGGGGTTTGAACGGGCAGAATAAAGTATTTTGTGGATACCACCCTAAGAGGTCAGGGGTTTGTACGGGCAAAATACTAATTTAGAATAAGTGGGTAACAGAAACAGTGTACACAATGATAAAATATTGTAGAATAGCAGAAAGTAGAATAGCAATAAGAATAGTGTAATGTAATATAGTGACTACGAGGACAGAGGAGGTGTAACGACTGAGTTTCTTGACTGTTTGTGGAGATAAAATTGCTACACTCTCTCTGCTGAGAGATCAAGACAAAATGTCTTTGTTTGGAGATTAGTGGGAGTGGGGTATGGTCAGATGTTGAGTGACTAGGAATTTGATTGGTTGTGATCTTAGTGGGGTGTGGTTAGAATTTGAGTGACGGTGAGTCTGACTAATCACGATCTGAATCAATATCCAATCTCAGCGCTCAGTAACCTGACTGATATGGGATTAGACCATCCTACTTTAACTGAAAACGGGAGATAAGAATTATATAAATGTTAATTTGGAAACTTTAATCTGTGTAGAAAATTGCATAATTTCTTTGAAGTAAGAATGGAACGAATGTGATTTGTGTGTAAAAACCGGTTTTGAATGAATGAGAAAGTTCATATATGTGATAAGTCTTTTGTTTGTTGTAGGCCACATGCTGTAAGGGTATGTGTGTGTGTTCCTTTAAGAAATTGTAAGCAATGGGGGGAGGTTACTAACAACTGTAAGGTAACGATTAACACTTTGTATCATCGCACCTTAAAAGGGGAAAGTTGGAAAATGAAGGTTGCTTGGTTTTGCTGATGTTTCTATGGATTTCTTTTCAGTAAAGTTAATTTGAAAAATTGTTACTAGTACTAGGAATTGGAAATTTAAAAATAGTGGTGAGAATGGATTGAAATAATTGGAAATAAGTTAATTGCTGAAACATGACCAGCTTTTGTGGTTTGTTTAGATAAACATTCTGGTTGGAAAAGGGTAATGATTGTTTGCTGAGATTTTCAGAAACAGCTGTGAGGAAGTGGATCTAAGAAGGCACTTTCAAGATAAATGTGTGACAAGATGGAAGTGTTAATTACGAATTATATGCCACAGATAAATTGGAAAGGTGGGAGGAGAGGAGAGGAGAGGAAAGGAATTAGATGTACTTAAGCAGTTTACAGAGAAAAGGGAGAGAGAGGCAGTGAGGAGGTAACAGAAGTAGGAAACGACAGCTGTGAAAGTAATTAATCAGGAGGAGTCAGTGGAAGATTGTAAAAAGAAGGTGAATAAAATTGCAAAGGAGGATAGACTATCTGAGAAGTAAGAAATTGAGTTTAGAATGAGAAAGAAGGCATACCAGAAAGGATTAAGGCGGGAAGCAGAGGGATAAATTGATGAGACTGCTTTAAAAAGATAAGAGCAGGACAGATACAGATTATCCTTTGGGGCACCCATAAGGGCTAAACAATTTTTTTTTAAACGACAAAAAAACAACCTTACCCAATGTTCCTGATGGGGCAGGAAATGGATTATGGCTTTGGAGGACGATTATTGGCTATGGGAGATTTGAAGGCACTGTTGGAGAAAGTGATAGGAACCACTAAACTCCTGAAGATGGCTGGTATAAAAATGCTGTGAACAATGCAATAAACAATGGCATGCTGTTTGATACAGTCAGGCAGAGGGTATGGCAGGCCCTCAGACAATAATCCAGCAGCCTATCTGGAGAACCAGCTGAAAAGGTGGAGAATGGAAACTGAACAAGAAATAGAAGGCAACCAGTTAATGAACACTATATTTTGAACCGCTGTGATGGATGTCATTCCTCCCAAAGTCAAGTCTAGATTGGAAGAGGTGGTGGGATTGTCATCTATTTCCCACCCCCGATTCAGCGATCATTTGGTCAATGATGTTGAGAAATATCGCAAAGATAGGAAAAAGACTTGCAAACCAGCAGGAAGAGGTGCAGAGAAAAATGATGCAAATGTAACTTGAAGAGCTCAAAAAGAAAGAGCGTGAAAAAGAAAAGACAATGTTGTCAATAACAACAGACCTGGTTGAAAAGACTGAAATAAGTGATGCACCGACACACAGTGAGTCCCATGACAGAGCCAAACAGGGGCCAGAGAATTCCATGCCAATAATAGATGTATTGGGGAGAGTGTTTCCTCAAGTGCCCCATCAGGAGTGAAATAAATCTGGATATAAGCCCAGACAGGACTGGGGTCCCCAAGGGTGGGAGGGATCTCAAGGAAGAAGTCAAGAAAGGCTAGTAAGGAGATAGGTAATGGATAAAGTGTGTTCGTGATGTGAACAGGTATGGTAATCAGGAAATAATAATAATTAAGATAGTGGTGAACATAGCTATGGTAAGAACATTAAGAAGAGGTATTAAATACACCTAGGCTAGAATGCAGCAGGGTTTTAATACTAGCCCCATGTTTTTAATCAGATGTTAAAGGCAGATTTGGAAGGTGTTGATATAGTATGTGGATGATTTGTTGGTTTGTTCCACAAGTGAGAAGCAATGTGAGAGAGACATTGTAATTATCTTGGAAAAGATGGCATAGGAGGTCATAAAGTATCAAGGAAGAAGTTGTTGTTTTGTCAGCAGCAGCTAGAATATTTTGGACGTGTAATATCTAAAGAAGTAATATTTTGGACGTGTAATATCTAAAGAAGTAAAAGCTATAGCGCAGGATCAAATTGAAGTGATAATTGAAGTTCCCAAACCTCAGACAGTAGGACAGATGATGATGATTTTGGGAATGGCAGGATATAGTTCACACTAGATTGGAAAGTATGTTGAAATTGTGATGGCATTAAGGAAAATAATGAAGGAAGAAGGACACACAAGTCTGAGAAATGTTTTAAAGTCAGAGCCTTTGAATGAAGGGGACAAAAAGGTTTTTCTTGTGGATGTTTCTTGTTAAAGCAAGTATGCAGGGTTTGAAGTGGTGCATCAGGATGAATTAGACTTAAAGTAATCAAATTAGAAGCTTGCCTGCAATCTTGCTTAGCACAGTTGGCAGAAATTAAGGCTTTAAGAGCAGCATGTGACATGAGGGAAGGTAAGAAAGCTGATGTTTATACTGACTAAGCATATGTACATGGGGTCTGGCACATGTTTGGAGCAGTAGGGAAACAGAAATGCTTTGAGAAACGCAACGGAGACCCCATGCAAAGTTAGCAGTAAAGTACAGTCCTGATAAGGGGAAAGATGAAGCCAGGGGCACCAGCTGTCATTAAATGCCAAGCACATACGAAATGAAATCAAAGTGCAGACGAAGCAGCCAGAACAGCATCTGGAGGATGATCAGCTGTTATTGCGCCTGGGGTAAGCTTGGATCGACTTGGGTGCAAGAACGCTACAGGCCCTTAGAGTAAAACACAGATTTGGGTGTGTAACACCTGCAGTCACAGGGCATGGTGGAAAGAATAAATGGAGCATTGAAGGTTAATATAAATAAGATTTGTGTAACTACAAGGTTGAATTGGATCGATGCCCTGCCATTGGCACTGAAGAGATGTTGCATGCAAAACTAACCGAATAACCCACATAACATCACATGAGATGCTTACTGCCCGACCCACGTCAGTGGCACAATGGAGAGGTCCCGACAAGGGACCGAGTTTGGAACTGTTAGAGGTAGAATTTAAGAAGTATATGGAACATTTAATTATGATATACAAGTCTATTTATGCACAGGCAAAGTGAAAGCAGTTGGAGGTGGACCAGGAGGAAGGACCCTTATATGAGCTTTCCGAACCACCCACCGCTGTTCAGGTAGAAGGTTGATCTACCTGGTACCATTTCAATCATTACATGAGGGATGTCCCTCATATATATATATATATATATATATATATATATGTATGTATATATATATATATATATATGTATATATATGTATATGTATATATATATATATATATATATATATATATATATATATAAAAAAGCATCTGGATAAACAGGGTCCGATTTGGAACAGTCAACATGGATTTGTGCCTGGAAGGTCATGTTTGACTAATCTTCTTGAATTTTTTGAAGAGGTTACTAGGGAAATTGATGAGGGTAAAGTGGTGGATGTTGTCTATATGGACTTCAGTAAGGCCTTTGAAAAGGTTACATATGGAAGGTTGGTTAAGAAAGTTTAATTGTTGGGTATTATTGGTGGAGGAGCAAGATGGATTGAACAGTGGCTGAATGGGAGATACCAGAGAGTAATGGTGGATGGCTGTTTGTCAGGTTGGAGACCGGTGACTAGTGGGGTGCCTCAAGGATCTGTGTTGGGTCCACTATCTTTTGTCAGATACATCAATGATCTGGATGATGGTGTGGTAAATTGGATTAGTAAGTATGTAGATGATACTAAGATAGGTGGTGTGGATAATGAAGTAGATTTTCAAAGTCGACAGAGAGATTTAGGCCATTTGGAAGTGTGGGATGAAAGATGGCAGATGGAGTTTAATGCTGATAAGTGTGAAGTGCTACATCTTGGTAGAACAAGAGAAAATGGGACGTACATGGTAAATGGTAGCGAATTGAGGAATGCAGTTGAACAGAGGGATTCAGGAATAACTGTGCATAGTTCCCTGAAGGTGGAATCTCATGTAGATAGGGTGGTAAAGAAAACCTTTGGTGTGCTGGCCTTTACAAATCAGAGCATTGAGTATAGAAATTGGGATGTAATGTTAAAATTGTACAAGGCATTGGTGAGGACAATTCTGGAGTATGGTGTACAATTTGGTCGCCAAATTATAGGAAAGATGTCAACAAAATAGAGCGAATACAGAGGAGATTTACTAGAATGTTGCCTGTGTTTCAGTAACTAAGTTACAGAGAAAGGTTGAACAAGTTAGGTCTTTATTCTTTGGCACGCAGAAGGTTAAGGGGGGACTTGATAGAGGTCTTTAAAATTATGAGAGGGATAGACAGAGTTGACGTGGATAAGCTTTTTCCATTGAGAGTAGGGAAGATTCAAACAAGAGGACATGATTTGAGAATTAAGGGACAGAAGTTTAGGGGTAACATGAGGGGGAACTTCTTTACTCAGAGAGTGGTAGCTGTGTGGAATGAGCTTCCAGTGGAAGAGGTGGAGGCAGGTTTGATTTTTATCATTGAAAAATAAATTCGATAGGTATATGAACGGGAAAGGAATGGATGGTTATGGTCTGAGTGTAGGTAGATGGGACTCGGGGAGAATAAGTGTTAGGCACAGACTAGAAGGGCCGAGATGGCCTGTTTCCGTGCTACAATTGTTATATGGTTAAGATATTGTGAGGTTTTTGGATACATTAGTGACAATGAGACTGGTGTAAGTAAGGTCAGAATGAGGGGGTGTATGTGTCTTGTTTGGGGAATAATGTTTCACTTTCATACGTAATAATACTAGCCCGGAAGGATCTTTCACTAAAGCCATGGATAAGCTAAAAAGAAAAAACCGAAGGAGTGAGGTTAAACGCAACGCAGGGTTCGGACATCAATTGTTTGGGTGGCTGGAGAGCATGTTGGGGGGTTGGGGAGCATGGCTGTTTAAAAACCATTGGGGTCGCATTACTTGCAGTGGCAATAATGTTGAGCTGTGTTTTCCCCTGTATTAACTCTCTCCTGGTGAAAGCTACTGTGAAGCAAGTACCAATGATAATGGGTGAGGCTGAATCCAGCCCTCCAGGAAAGTGGACCCCGGTGATAGAATACTGTTACAATGGAGAAGAAGTGTTGGGAAAATTTTAAACAAAGTCTGTAAGGGAAGCTGGATCTTTTTTCCTCCCTCACGTAATCGGGGTGGGTTTTTGGCCCAGTTTCTCAGGGAGTCAGAGAAAGAAAACTACACAGTATTACACTAACTTAATTAGAAGAGCCTGCATTTTAGAACTCTATGGGTGATTCGACCTGGGGGATGTGTGTGTAGTTTTCTTTGTCTGTTGAGACTCGGTGGGAGTCTCAAAGGGAGGAGTTATATGGAAGTTCTAGCAGAGAACACTTAATTAAAAACATTTATCATAGCCAGCAGATGTCAGCTATTTACGTAATCAGACACCGGCCTATTTTATTTTAGACTTTTTAGACTCACGTGATTTCTAACAGTACTTAATAAAATCATTTACCTATTAACAAGTTACTTATTTTTACCTTTGTATTCTTAATAAATACATTTGTATATTTGTGTATAAACTGATAAACTAATATGTAACAGTATAATATGGTGTAGCCTGTGTAACCAGTTTGGAATTTAAGGGTGGCGAGTATAGGAGAGATACGAGGGGAAATGTAAAGTTTAATAAGATTGAGCCAAGGTCGGAATTTAATGGTGGCGAGATAGAGAAAATTAGAATTGAAGAAAGATTGATGTGAAATGAGTACAGCATGCAAGATAATGGGGCTAGAAACTGTAATAAAAAGCTGCTTGTTTCTGGGATTCAGAGAGCAATTAGAGAACGGACAGGTGGTGTCATCTCTGAATGTTCCAAGCTGATAGTTGCAAATAAAGGCTTTTGTCTTCTTGAAGAATTCTGTGTCTGTCATATTATCCAAATTTGAGTCTTAAAACCACGACAAAGCCAGCGAGCTTTGTCAAACAAAGGGCGTGGAAATCAGAACTGATGTCACTGGAAGGTGAAACCCTTTCCACTCTGTGAGGTGTACATTCCACATCTGGTTTTCTGCCACCTCGTAATGCAATGCTCTTTCCAAACCCCCCAGTTTTATGACAGGAAATATTACATTGAGCCGTTCTCAATCCATATTTCACCATTGTTTCAATTTGTTCCCAGCCTGTCAGCGATTCGTTAGATACTCAGTTCGTTTTAGATTTCGTTTTAGAAATACAGTGTGGAAACAGGCCCCGCAACCATGATATAGTTGGGATCACGGAGACATGGCTCCAGGGGGACCAAGGCTGGGAGCTGAACATCCAGGGATATTCAATATTCAGGAGGGATAGACAGAAAGGAAAGGGAGGTGGGGTAGCGTTGCTGGTGAGAGAGGAGATTAATGCAATAGAAAGGAAGGACATTAGCTTGGAGGATGTGGAATCGATATGGGTAGAGCTGCGAAACTCTAAGGGGCAGAAAACGCCAGTGGGAGTTGTGTACAGGCCACCTAACAGTAGTAGTGGAGTTGGGGATGGCATCAAACAGGAAATTAGAAATGCATGCAACAAGGGTAAAACAGTTATAATGGGTGACTTCAATCTACATATAGATTGGGTGAATCAAATTGGCAGGGGTGCTGAGGAAGAGTATTTCTTGGAATGTATGCGGGATAGTTTTCTAAACCAACATGTAGAGGAACCAACGAGAGAGCAGGCTATTCTAGACTGGGTATTGAGTAATGAGGAAGGGTTAGTTAGCAGTCTTGTTGTGTGTGGCCCCTTGGGCAAGTGTGACCATAATATGGTTGAGTTCTTCATTAGGATGGAGAGTGACATAATGAAGTCAGAAACAAGGGTTCTGAACTTAAACAAAGGTAACTTTGAGGGTATGAGATGTGAATTAGCCAAGATAGACTGGCAAGTGATTCTTAAAGTGGATGTGCAATGGAAGGTATTTAAAGACTGCATGGATGAACTACAACAATTGTTCATCCCAGTTTGGCAAAGGAATAAATCAGGGAAGGTAGTGCATCCATGGATAACAAGGTAAATCAGGGATAGGAAAAAAACAAAAGGTGAAGCATACAAATTAGCCAGAAAAAGCAGCCAACCAGAGGACTGGGAGAAATTCAGAGTCCAGCAGAGGAGGACAAATGACTTAATTAGGAAAGGGAAAATAGATTATGAAAGAAAACTGGCAGGGAACATAAAAACTGACTGCAAAAGTTTTTAAAGATATGTGAAGAGTAAGAGATTAGTTAAAACAAATGTAGGTCCCTTGCAGTCAGAAACAGGTGAATTGATCATGGGGAACAAGGACATGGCAGACCAATTAAATAACTACTTTGGTTCAGTCTTCACTAAGGAAGACATAAATAATCTGCCGGAAATAGCAGGGGACCGGGGGTCAAAAAAGGTGGAGGAACTGAGTGAAATCCAGGTTAGCCGGGAAGTGGTGTTGGGTAAATTGAATGGATTAAAGGCCGATAAATCCCCAGGGCCAGATAGTCTGCATCCCAGAGTACTCAAGGAAGTAGCCACAGAAATAGTGGATGCATTTGTGATAATTTTTCAAACTCCTTAGATTCTGGAGTAGTTCCTGAGGATTGGAGGGTAGCTAATGTAACCCCACTTTTTAAAAAAAGGAGGGAGATAGAAAACGGGGAATTACAGACCAGTTAGTCTAACGTCGGTAGTGGGGAAACTACTAGAGTCAGTTATTAAAGATGGGATAGCAGTACATTTGGAAAGTGGTGAAATCATTAGACAAAGTCAGCATGGATTTACAAAAGGTAAATCATGTCTGACAAATCTTATAGAATTTTTCGAGGATGTAACTAGCAGAGTGGATGATAGAGAACCAGTGGATGTGTTATATCTAGACTTTCAGAAGGCTTTCAACAAGGTCCCACATAAGAGATTAGTATACAAACTTAAAGCACACGGTATTGGGGGTTCAGTATTGATGTGGATAGAGAACTGGCTGGCAGACAGGAAGCAAAGCGTAGGAGTAAATGGGTCCTTTTCAGAATGGCAGGCAGTGACAAGTGGGGTACCGCAAGGCTCAGTGCTGGGACCCCAGCTATTTACAATATATATTAATGATTTGGACGAGGGAATTGAATGCAACATCTAGAAGTTTGTGGGTGATACTAAGCTGGGGGGTAGTGTTAGGTGTGAGGAGGATGCTAGGAGGCTGCAAGGTGACTTGGATAGGCTGGGTGAGTGGGCAAATGCATGGCAGATGCAGTATAATGGGGATAAATGTGAGGTTATCCACTTTGGTGGCAAAAACAGGAGGGTAGACTATTATCTGAATGGTGGCAAATCAGGAAAAGGGGAGATGCAACAAGACCTGGGTGTCATGGTACACCAATCTTTGAAAGTAGGCATGCAGGTGCAGCAGGCAGGGAAGAAAGCAAATGGTATGTTACCATTCATAGCGAAAGGATTTGAGTATAGGAGCAGGGAGGTTCTACTGCAGTTGTATAGGGTTTTGGTGAGACCACACCTGGAGTATTGCTTACAGTTTTGGTCTCCAAATCTGAGAAAATACATTCTTGCCATAGAGGGGGTACAGAGAAGGTTCACCAGACTGATTCCTGGGAGGTCAGGACTTTCATATGAGGAAAGACTGGATAGACTTGGCTTGTACTCACTAGAATTTAGAAGACTGAGGGGGGATCTTATAGAAACGTACAAAATTCTTAAGGGTTTGGATAGGCTAGATGCAGGAAGATTGTTCCCGATGTTGGGGAGGTCCAGAACAAGCGGTCACAGTCTAAGGATAAGGAGGAATTCCTTTAGGACCGAGGTGAGGAAAACGTTTTTCACACAGAGATTGGTGAGTCTCTGGAATTCTCTGCCACAGAAGGTAGTTGAGGCCAGTTCATTGGCTATATTTAAGAGGGAGTTGGATGTGGCCCTTGTGGCTAAAGAGATCAGGGGGTATGGAGAGAAGGCAGGTACAGGATACTGAGTTGGATGATCAGCCATGATCATATTGAATGGCGGTGCAGGCTCGAAGGGCCGAATGGCCTACTCCTGCACCTATTTTCTATGTTTCTATGTTGATGTGTAGCGGTCACCTGCTGAGGTTCCACCATTCACCTGTCACCAAACATCAGCAAGAGGTCCGTGTGTTACAACTTGCACCAATGTTCCTCTCCATCTATTTCACTCCACATTTGCTCCCTGTATCATCTCATCCACCCTCGTCATATCGAATGATTATGTGGCCCAGTAATCGATCAACTGCGGTGATAAATCAACACGGTAAAACATTCTGATGATTGTTAGTTGAGCGGAACTGGGGATGAATCAAGATCACTGGTCTTAAAACAGAAGAGATAATAATCTGGATACATAACCCAACATATAGCAAAGAGCAAAACTTCAGACCTTAAGCCGAGAAGTTGCATCAATTGGCACCGTGACACGGGTAACTGCTGGTTCACAGAAAAAACACACAAGGTGTAGTTCAGCAGGTGAGGCACAGTTCTGGAGAACATGGATAGGCGACGTTTCGGGTCCAAACCCTTCGTCTCTTGTCCATTCACCCACCCGTGTTCTCCAGAGCTACGCCGTGACCTGCTGAGCTAATCCAACAGTGTCTTTCATTTCCATCGTTTGACATCGTGACTGATAATGGGTCTGGTTTTATAGGTGTCCATCAAAAGTTATGCGTTGTGCCCCTGATCAGTTAAAAGTCATGAGTATAATAATCTGTTAAATCTTCTCCGGGCACCGTACGGCTGCGGGATTGAACCATGAATTTAACGTTTGCACGTAATCAGCAGCGACTTGTGCCTCACATTCTTTGTATTCTGAGGTTCTTTATGCTCACTCGCAGGGTATTGCGGATACCCTGTCCTCCCGCTCCAGTTGCTGCTGCCATTGTGACCGGATGAGGTGTGATGTTGGTTAGCCAACCAGCATGGATCCACCTCTAAGCCAGCAACTGACAGACTCCTTGTAACCGACGTGACCTCCAACTTCGATCCGTCCGAGATCCGCGATCCTCGTCCTGGGAGGACCGCCAGACCTGTTCAGTCTCCCAGAACAGACAGTCTCTCTTACTCAAGTAGCTGCAGATGCTACACTTGATCTTAGCCAAAAGGCCAAGAAGTGATTTCACGGAATTTCACTGTGACGTGTCACATGTGATAATAAAGTACTAATCTGGGAAAATCCATTCGATGGTGTTAAGGTCAGAACCCGTGATGGACTGGGCATAGTTCAACACAGAATCTTTGGTGTTCACAACATTTGGCAGTCATCTTACTTGCAGCAGCACAACAGAACATGTAAAACACAGTACACTGTAAACAATATAATAAATGGGGAAAACGTGCACATACATAAACAAACAAACAAACAATAATAGTGCAATAATAACAATAATAGTCTATGCATTTCAGAGCGCATGAGGCTGTAGTGTTTAATAGCCTAATGGCTATTATTACAATACCCATTAGTCTATTAAAGAAGCTGTTCCTGAACCTGGATGTTACAGTTTTCAGGCTCCTGTGCCTTCTTCCCGATGGCAGCGGTGAAATGAGTGTGTGACCAGGGTGGTGTGGATCTGTGATGATGCTGGCTGCCTTTTTGAGGGGTTGGGGGGGGGGGGATCAATAGCTGTACACATCTGTCTTGCTAGCTGGTATCTCAAATTGGATCGAATGCCCTCGTCTGCTCCTAATAGGTTTGGTGTAGGTTTGGTAATCTATGACGAGCTGACCATTTAACATTTTGTAAAACTCAGGTCTACGTTGTTATCTCAACCCGTCACCTGCGTGCGTTTTATCCGGGTGCGCCGGTATCTCCCGTTTCCCACACTATAAAGGCGTGCAGGTTTGTAGATGAATTTGCTTTGTGAATTGTCCCTAAACAATTGCTCCTAAAGAATGCTGTTCTCTTGAACTTCTACATGTGTGCAGTAGAGACCATATTGACTGGTTGCATCATGCTCGCTCGGGGGTCTTTGCTTCCCACCATCGAAAGGATTTGCAGTGTTCGCAGCCTTAAAAACCGAGCGGCGCTGTGAAGCAGTAACTCCAACAGTGAGGTCTGAAGAAGGGTTTCGGCACGATATCTCCTTCGCTCCATAGATGCAGCTGCACCCGCTGAGTTTCTCCAGCACACGTACCGTTTGTATGTATTAATTCTGTTTTTCATTTTCAAATCAGGGGAGAGCGCGAACGCAGTCCCCCACTACCACAAATTTTGCAGTCGAGTATCCCGCATTTGGGGACATCGCAGGCGTCAGCACACCCGAAGTGCAATGGGATAGCCTCATCCTGGGAGCACAGCTTTTTTTTTTTTTTTTTTTTTTTTTTATATTTCAAAATATACTTTATTCGAATGATAAATATATACAATACATTAACCTTGCGGAAAATCCATCCGACATTTTCGGAGGCTGTACAATAGATCAATACAGTTTAGACATTTTCTTTTTCCCAAGCTTCCACAAATCAGTCCCCCACTCATGCCACAATGGCGTGGGATACCTTCCCTTATATTGAGGGGAGTCTCCACAATACTGTACCCCCCATGTCCAGCAGCGGAAGGGCCTTAGACTGTGGCCCTCCCCCACCGAGCCTTGGCGTTGGCTGCACCGAGCTTCAGTGCGTCCCTCAGCACGTACTCCTGCAGTCTGCGCAACATTCCCTGACGGGACATGAACAATGCTGGCGTACCGAGTTGATGACCCTCCAGCAGCACTCGTCAGTCTCTAGGAATGTGTCCCTGGGAACAGTCCGTCACAGACGGGTTAAAGCCTACCAGGACCCTTGCATTTACTCTGTGCAGAGGTGGGAAACCGTCTCCTCGCCATAGCAGCCGTCAGTTCCGACAAATTTGCTTCCCACCATCGAAATCCTGGATTGCAGGTCCACCCGTTCGCAGCCTCAAAAACCGAGCGGCGCTGTGAAGCAGTAACTCCAACAGTGAGGTCTGAAGAAGGGTTTCGGCACGATATCTCCTTCGCTCCATAGATGCAGCTTGCACCCGCTGAGTTTTTCTCCAGCACACGTACCGTTTGTATGTATTAATTCTGTTTTTCATTTTCAAATCAGGGGAGAGCGCGAACGCAGTCCCCCACTACCACAAATTTTGCAGTCGAGTATCCCGCATTTGGACACTCGCAGGCGTCAGCACACCCGAAGTGCAATGGGATAGCCTCATCCTGGGAGCACAGCCTTTTTTGATCACTGTTTCTCCCCTGCCAGGTAAGTATGCTAGAATATCGTCGCTCTCTCACAGACAACCTCTACCGTTACTGTTTAATGTCAGTACGAGACAAAATTGTAAAATCTTATATTGCACGATTGCCGAGAACAGGAAAAAGGACATATTTTTGCCTTTCATTTATCGTTTCACAACCTTTGCTTTTTCACATTTGCTCGCTTTTCCTTACTGTTCGATTCATTGGCATTTCTTCCTAAAAAGGAAGCAGCCTTTGCCGAATTGCTGCCGACTTGCAGTAACTGAGCATCGCCTCTGTGTGGCGCTGCTCCACCGCCGACGTTTCATTCACCGAAGTTGGATACAAAATGCTGGAGTAACTCAGCTGGTCAGGCAACATCTCTGGAGAGAAGGAATAGGCGACGAATACGCCCAGACCCGACTTCAGACTGAGAGTCAGGGGAAAGGGAAATAAGAGATATCCTCGTCGTGGCTATCCCTCGAGGTCGAGGATGGTGGTTCTGTTGTTTTTATGGAGATATAGACGGTACATAGAGCAAATGAATGAACGATTCTCAAAAGCGGGAGGAATCACAGAGGGGGGCGATTCACGCAGCGAGAGAGGGGTGTTGCAGAACTCTCATTGGAGAGAGGAGGATGTCGCTGTGAATCCAATCCATCGCTCCTGCCCGCTCCGTGCCTCGGCTCCCCAAACACGACCCACAGAACCGAGGCCGTTAACGCCACCAGTAACACAAGGTCAGACTGTGCAACAGGTCCCATCCTGTAATAACAAGGAACTTGGTTCTTGGTCCTCCAAAATATCCAATAGAATTTAAACTGGAGGTGGCGGAAAGTGGACTTAAGGTCGACTACGGGCGTCAGTCGCTGACGTTCGCAGTCGGCGAAATAATCGCAAAATGAGACAGGCCCTTCAAGCAAAAAAAGATTCTTGGAAAAGAAGAGCTAGCTTAAATTTAGTTGCGTCTGGTTAAGTAACTATGGTAGGGTGAAGACTATTCCATGCCTTAATTGTGCGGGGGGAGGATGAATTGCTGTACACATCTGTGTTGGTAGCTGGTATCTCAAATTGCATTGAATGCCCTCGTCTGCTCCCAATAGGTTTGGTAATCTATGTCGAGCTGACCATTCAACATTTTGTAAAAACAGGTCAAACGGTGAGCTTTACTTCTGTCTTGGAGAGGGTTCCACCCCGACCAGTGAATTCAGAAGTTTGGTAACACTCGCTTCTCTCCCCTAGGTATTTGCAACGAATCGAACTGCCTGTGCATATTATTAGTAGAAACTAAGAACTGCAGATAAAACGTGTAAGAAGGAACTGCAGATGTTGGTTTACACCGAAGATAGACACAAAATGCTGGAGTAACTCAGCGGGTCAAGCAGCTTCTCTGGTGACATTTCAGGTCGAGACACTTCATCCGGCTGAGAGTCGGGGAAGTTGAAACTAGAGGTATGGAAAGGTGCAGAACAAGCTGAGCCTGCATCGATGATTCAGGATAGGTGGAGCCCATGATGGACTGGGGACGCGGTGATAACGAAGGAATACAAAAGGTGAAATTTGCAAGAGGGTTAGGGTGGAGACGGAGAGAGAGGGGGAGGCAAGTTTACTTTAAGTTAGAGAGATCAATGTTCATACCGTTAGGTTGTAAGTTGTCCGAGCGAAATATGAGGTGTTGTTCCTCCAATTTGCAGAGCTTCATCGAGATGTCTTGGCATCTTTATGGAACGGTGGTTCACCTCTTCTATCATAGATGAGGACCCTCGCATGTGTCTCCTCGGTGTCCCGAAGCTCCGCTCTTGTTCTTGCACCCACTCCCCCCGCCCCCGGACCGCAGATGCTGGTTTATACCAAAGATAGACATACAGTGCTGGAGTAACACCGTGGGCCAGGCGGCGTGGCTTTTCGGGATGGGGCCTTTCTTCAAATTGAATGCTGGGAATGGGGGGTGGGGGGTGAAGAACTGGATGTGAGAAAAGACCAGGATCAATTAGGACCAGCCACGAATAACACATCGAATTCATGGCCATTGTTGGTTTGGGAAGGTGTGAACTAAAAGCAAACAATGGGGAGAGCCAAGGAACTGGTAAAACGACAAGGAAGGAGGGAGGGAGAGGGTGGAGTGTTAGTATAAGTTATTTAATGCTAGAGAATTCAATGTTTAAAAATAAATGAAAATACAGGAACCGTGCAAGAAATTCGTCCGACATTCTCGGGGGCTATACGTACATTCAATTCTGTTTACACAAATTACACTCCTACCAGGGAGAGACCACCGACCAGTAACAATGATCTTAAGATAGTCCCCTATAAGCATAAGGGAGTGTTAAAGAAGGAACTGCATATGCTGGAGAATCGAGGGTACACAAAAGGCTGGAGAAACTCAGCGGGTGCAGCAGCATCTAAGGAGCGAAGGAGATAGGCGACGTTTCGGGTCGAGACCCTTCTTCAGGGAGTCATTCAAGCATATGGGAGTCATTGTTAATCCCGTCTAAAAGGAGAAGTAATTTATACTTACGTTTCCCCCTCCAAACCCTCCCCCCTTCTTTCTCATGTAACCAGTTTTCCCAACGGTTCTCCAAATTGTTTGTCTCTTGAGACCACACACCTTCCCGAGCCAACAGGTCATTTAATTGATCCTGGATATTTTTTCACACCCAGCTCTTCACCTCCCCCCCAAATAATAATCGCTGCCTTCAATACCTTGCCAGTGGTGGCACTGAATGCGGACCTGGGGGAAAATGCAGACTCTTGCCTACAGCCCCGCCCTCCCCCCCCCCCACCCCCCCCCCCCCCCCCCCTCCACAACCCACTTGCCAGATACAAAACCATAACTTCTCTATCGCCCTCTGGGGTAGAGAATTCCACAGACTCACAACTCTCTGTGAGAGAAAGTGTTTCCTCGTCTCAGTTCTAAATGGCTTGCCCCTTATTTTTAAACTATTCCCCATGAAGGAATAGTCCACATATCTGTGGTTGTTATATATTTAAAATAGGTATGAACTGTACTCGAAAGGGAATAAGGTGCAGACGTGTAGAGTCACCGTCTATCTGAAGTGCGGGAGGCGACAAGGAGAATCGCTGCTTTCATTTCTCTGGGATTGGTGGCCACCAAATGCGGATCTGGGAGAAACACGACCTTCACTTACACGAGGACAATGAGTTTTAGATAATCCCATTTCAGTTTAAGGGAGTCATAGTTACCCCCGCCTAGAAGGAGAAGTAACTTGTACCTTACACCCCCCCCCCCCCCCCCTTCTTTCTCGTGTAACCAGTTCCACAGTTCTCCACATTGTTTGGCTCTTGAGATCACACCTTCCCGAGCCAACAATGGGACCTGCCAGACAGGTCATTGAATTGATCCTGGTCTCCTGGTCTTTTCTCACTCCCAGCTCTTCACCCCCCCCCCCCCCCCCCCCCCCACCACCACCACCCCACCCAAAAGAAGACATTGCTGGAATGAAAGTAATTGACAAAAAAAAACGAATAATGCCAGAAAGGGCTTTATTTTTCCTTTCACACAATGATTGTTTTTCCTTTGGAGAAAAACAAATGCCGGTGCACGCAGAGGTCACAATGTCATTCAAAAGGCAATGAGATCTCTACTTTAAAGCGAAAATATTGAATTTCTAGAGGAGGATGGTTTGTACGGTAACTCGAAAGGGGGGTGGGGGGCACAAATATAATCGCTGCCTTCAATTCCTTGCGAGTGGTGGCCCTGAATACGGACCTGGGGTGACATGAACTCTACTTACACGGAGACAGACAGTCTGAACGCGGACCTGGGGGAAAACGCAGCTCCTGCTTCCAGCGCTAACCCCCCCCCCACCCCCCCCCCCCCCCCCCCCCCCGCCACCCACTTGCCTGATACACAACCAGAACTTCTCCCTTATCCCGCTCTCTGCAATAGAGCCGTATCTTGGTATCAGCAATTATGTCACTGTTAAAATGTAGAAGTCGGGTCTATCTCCAGAAATGCTGCCTGATCCTCTGAGTTACACCAGCAGTTAGTGTCTATCTTTGGTGTAAACCAGCATCTGCCATTCCTTCTTATCTCAACCTGTTGCCTGGCCCGCTGGCTTGGAGTATTTGTGTTTACCAATAACTTTGTGTTTTTGGTTTTATAAATCTTAGGTCATTATATAATCAGTTAGGGAGTTCAAAACAGTGGAGGAATAGTCGGGCAATAGACAATAGATGCAGGAGTGGGCCATTCGGCCCTTCTAGCCAGTAGCACTATGCACTGTGATCATGGCTGATCATCTACAACCAGTACCCCGTTTCCTGCCTTCTCCCCACATCCCTTGACTCTGGTATCTTTAAGAGCGTTGTCCAACTCTGTTTTGAAAGCATCCTGAGAACCGGCCTCCAGTACTTAGTGTCTATCTTTGGTGTAAATCCTTCCTTCTTATCTCAACTTTTTGCCAGGCCCTCTGTCTTACTCCAGCACTTTGGGTTTTGATTAAACCATTGTCATCTTTAGCAACTTGTCAGTTTCTTTTGTGAACTAAATTAAGGCGCATGTTGCAATCAAAAGCGCTTGAACAATGGGTTGGGAAGAAAGCCACCCGCCAGAAAGAGGACTGCGCCTCCTTTTCATGAGCAGCCAGAGTTCAAAATATGCAGGAAGGTAGTACAGAATGTTGGTTAATCTTGAAACCGAAGATAGACGCACAATTCTGGAGTAACTCAGCGGGACAGGCAGTCCTCTCTGAGTAGAATGAATCTACCCAGAGACACTGTCTATCCCGCTGCGTTTACCCCAGTAATTTTGTTTATCTTGCGAGTTCAAAACAGCGAAAATCCCCCGATTGGTGGTTGTTAAAAATGTTGAAATAGTTGTGTGCTGGACTCGAAAAGGGGAAAACGTGCAGAGGATTGGAATCACGTCTACCTGGAATTGGTTAGTGGGGGGGGGGGGGGGGGGGGGGGGGGGGGGGCACAAAGAAAATCGATACTCTCATTTAGTTGCAAGTGGGGACCTTGAATGTGGACCTGGGGGAAACACGACGCTCACTTACATAGAGACAGACAGTGTGGAGGCGGACCTGGGTGTAAAAGCTCTTGCTTCCAGCACCTCCCCTCCCCCTCCCGCCAGATACAAAACCAGATGTTCTTCAAGATGGATTATAAAATGACCTAATTTTGTAATCAAAACACAAAGTGCTGGAGTAACTCAGCGGGTCAGGCAGCATTTCTGGATAATATGGACAGATGATGTTTCGGGTCGAACCCAGACCAAATAATCAAAGAGTCGACTAGTTGGTATCAGCAGTTTTGTCACTGTCAAAATTTGGATATAAACATTAAGAATTCCACATGTAGGAGCAACACAGCAACTGCTTCAACTTCTGAAATATATATTTGCAGTGAGTCAAGAGTGTTTTATAATGCCATATGTTCCGAAACGGAACTGGAATTCTTATGTGCAGGAAAGAACAGCAGATGCTGGATTAAACCGATGATAGGCTCAAAAAAACTGGAATGACTCAGCGGGTCAGACAGTATACATATTTTAAAATGTGATGTTATAGACAATAGGTGCAGGAGGAGGCCATTCGACCCTTCAAGCCTGCACCGCCATTCAATGTGATCATGGTTGATCATCCCTAATCAGTACCCCGTTCCTGCCTTCTCCCCATATCCCCTGACTCCACTATCTTTAAGAGTCCTATCTAGCTTTCTCTTGAATGTATCCAGAGAACCGGCCTCCACCGCCTCTGAGGCAGAGAATTCCACAGACTCACAACTCTCTGTGAGAAAAAGTGTTTCCTCGTCTCCATTGTAAATGGCTTACTCCTTATTCTTAAACTGTGGCCCCTGGTTCTGGACTCCCCCAACATCGGGAACATGTTTCCTGCCTCAAGCGAGTCCAAACCCTTAATAGACAATTTTACTTCGGAATCACGTGAGTGACTACGTGAAGAAGGCCCGCCTGGCGCTGGAACGGCATTACGTCGACGCTGACGGCAGAAGCAGGAGCTGCACAGACAGCTCCTCGACAGCGGTAGGTTCGGAACCGGCAGGTAAGTGCAGTTGAAAAAATTTTTTTAGGAAGTCTGCAAAACTCCGTGCCTGGGGGATTGAACCAGGATTTTTTAAGTTTTAAAAACAAAGTAAAAGTTTAAATTGAACAGAAATACTCTGTTAAAAACAACGGAGTTTTGAAAAGAACGTCCCAGGGGAATACCCAGCGATCGGGACGAGAGATTAATTACGGGGCCGGTTCCGATACTGGTACCGGAGAGTAAAAATGCTCCACAATCTTTTGGCAGGAAATTTAAAAAAATTAGAAAGGCTGTAATTTAAACAGTTAATAAATTTCGCGATATGGAGAAAGTACTCCAAAAATATAAAAAAGAGACAAGGGTCACAGTACCCAAACAGTTCCCCAAAAAAGACCCTGAGGGGCTTGAATATACAAAATATGGCTATGTGCCAAATTGAGAATTTGAAACTCTGGACCCTGGATTAGGGTGGAGGAAGTCTCTTTGGATATAATTCCAAGTGGATCAGGGCTGCAAAAAACAGACCCTGCAAGTGGTGATGTGAATTATGAATGCACACCACAAATAAAAAAGAGAGGCCAGATGTGCCTGAGATAGCAAAAGATTTGCTATATCTAAAGGAAGTGGTGAGGCTATGGAAGAAAACCTAGCTGCCAACATTAATTATATGGTAATCTCACCAACTTCAAGAATACGATAAAACATTTATGTTTTATTAAAATATCAACGGTAAATCCGTTTATAATATCCATGTCTCCAATTATATGAGATATAAGAAATACAATTTCAAAGTATTTCAAAATGGTGCAAATAAGTAATACTTTCAAAATAAAATAAATTGCTATCAGGTGTGGAGCTCAATGGGAAGAAATATGTATAATTTACCAAATCTGCACTATAGGTTCGCAGATCAATACAAATCAGGATATATTAAACTCCTGATTATTATGGAATAAACCTGTCTTTATGATAAATCAAAGATATTAATTACAAAGAACAGACTACTGATCTTTAAACTTTGGGGAGAAAAACTATGATCCAATGAAAGATTTGATAATGGATCAAAACAAAAGCAAAGATCTTTTAACTTGCGGGGAAAAAAACTATGATCCAATGAAAGATTTGATAATGGATCAAAACAAAGGCAGAAGTGGTATAATCCAAAACATAGCCTTATCCAAACTATATAATTGGGAAAAGAAGGCTTGAAGTACATTGAAGAGGTGCAAACAGTCTGGTTACAAAATTAAGTTAATAATCTCCAATTATGGGGGATTACAGGTGTATTATGATTGTTAATTTAATATAAACAAGGAAGGATTGGTTCACCTGTATAAGAAAACTTTTAAAAGTTGATTTACAGGTTTGCACTCAAAAGTAATTTTAATAAGAAGGGGTTACGTACATGTATATTAAAAATTACCTCAGTGTAAAGTTTTCATGGTATAAACCGTACAAAACATCATTATGTATACACTTTCACAGTGTAAGAAAATGGAAACATCTAGAACATGGAAAAACTGTTGTGATTAACAAAGTGTTAATCAATATTACAGGTGCTTGAAATTAATTAAAGTGGGTCAAAGCTGTGCAAGTTAAAACTTTGTCCAAACAATCAAATCAGTTCAAGGCTGTTAAACCGAACACTGAAGGAACAATTATACTGATAAAAGATCAGCACTTGCACTAATGAGGTCATGGTCATGGGTTATCTCGATTACATTTAAATTGGAAGAGATAAGAGCAGCTGCAAATTAGTGCTGCAATTGCAAACCTGGTGGAAGGTACGGACCTGACCATTAAAGCATAAACCTGACCCATTACATATAGCATATGCTTAGGCATTAATAAAATACTCATAAATTACTATCTGAATTTAGAAGTAATTCAAGCACCATAGAGAGGGAAAATTGTTCATGATACAAATATGTCTAATTGTTGTTGTCAAACTTGATAGTCACTCGTAGTAATCTATTGGTTAGGTAAAAAATTAAATAAAGTTCCAAAAGAAGGAATACAGAAGCTTATAAGGATTATGTATTGCCTTGTGAAGAGGCTTATGCAAAATATCAATTGATACGGTATCATTATTAAAGTAATGTAAAAAAAGGTTCATCAAGCTGCTTCAACTATAAGATTAACAGCTGTTGCAAACTGAAGCAAGTGTTACAGATGATGTCAGCTTCTGTGTTGTTTGGGTAAAGAATAAGAATATTATCTATTCTATATAACATAATTGATATGTCTCTTGTTCGGACTGCAGACAATAATACCAGGTGAACTTTTATGGTTTGTCCTAAGAAATTTTCCAAACATTCGTATGAATTGTTGAAGTATAAAGGAGTTATGTATTAAGATTGATTGTTTTATATGGAACTGGTCCATGTCGTATCAAGATGAACCAATACCACGGCTGTGGCATATGTTAACAATGGTATCGGAGGGACAACAAAATTTGGGAGAAAAACATTGTTCCATTATTTGGATTTACTTACGATTAATCTGGTTTGGTATACAGATTAAATCACTGACCTTTCAATTGTTTCTTGTGTCGGTCTCAAGATTAAGTCAAAATAACAACATTATGGGGAGTTATCTGAGTACAACATGTGGGCATATTTTAAATTTTTAGTCCACCTGTTTATCTCTAAAGAAGAGGACAATGGTATCGGAAGACAACAAATTTGGGAGGAAAAACATATTGTCGTTAATATGGATTACTTACGATTATCTGATTTACAATACAGATTAAATCACCGATCTTTCGGATTTTTTCTTGTGGATAAAACAAGAACAGCGAAATGGTGGATGCATTCCCATCCAATTACTGAGGAAAAGATTGTTTTGTATTCCTCATTTTTGTTAAATGGGGTCAGGGTCGATGAAAATGTTGAAGGACACGGACAGAGGCATTTTGGTGGCCTACGAAGGGTCCTTTAAGGTTTCTTAAATATGGTGTAATTGACCTGCTTGTGATGAGTTCAAATGGCAACAATTTATTGATGTCTAAAAAGGGGTCTCGACCTTGGTCGTTGCACTGTCTCATTTCGCTCTTGGATGCTGCTGCACAACTCTGGGATCATCCAGGTTTGAGAAACACTGCAGTAATTTAATGTTGGACAAAATAATCCATGACAGAAAATAGGAATTTGACTATCTGCAGGTTGACCAACCATTTACAGCAGCTGATGGTCATAAGAAGTCTATGAATGTTAATAATATAACAACATATCTTTAAAATAATTATGTATACAGAGTGTTATACCTGCAATTTGCAGAAATAAGTATAAAAATAAGGTCTGTTATATTCAGTAAGTTATTTTTTATCATATTAGATTTATGGGAATTCCATTGTGGATTGACACTTTCTATGTATTCTAATTGATAGGAGCATTAATAGGGGCTCAGAGGTGGGTACAGTCTTATTAGCGAGAATTTATTAACCAAGAAGTTATCAGTGCATTCATAATATCCCGCTATGGAAAGGCGATACATATGTAAATATTATTATAAATTATATATATATTATATTTATTTTTATATAGATATATTTTTATATTATATATATTTATTATATATATATATATATATATATATAATAATAGTTATTTATATATATATATATTTATTTATATTATTATTTATTTATTATATATGTATTATATATGTATTATATATATGTATATATGTATATATGTATATATGTTATATAGCTATATTTATTATATATATATAGATATATGTGTGTGTATATATATATATTATATATTTATATTATTTTATATTTATATTATATATATTTTTTATATATTTATATATGTGTGTATATATATTTGTATATATTATATATGTGTGTGTGTATATATATATTATATTTATATATATATAATCTGTCAAAATTGTAAAAAATATAAAGGCAGGAGATAAATAATCTTGTAATTGCCTTAAGAATTGGACTCTAACTCTAGGTTTCAATAACTTAAATATTGAAAATAATAATGCTGATGACTATAGTATCAATAAAGAGTGGCAACATTGCAAATGTTACGGTTATAATTGCATGTGGATACAGATTGCATTATCTTATATGTTTATGATATCTACCAAACAAAGACAAAAGAAGAGCTGAAACATGGTAAACATAAATGCATATCTGACAGCTTTAAGTTGTGTGTGTGTGTGAACATTGATGAATTTTGTTGCTGTAGGTAAGAGTCTCTGTGGCAATGAGACTGCTTATTAACACAAAACCCAGTATAAACTGGGTTATTGAGGAATGGTATTTCTAGATGGTTTAGAAATTGGATTCTTCAGTGGAAATAGGACTCTGAAAGGTGGAAATTCCTCTGTTAATGAGGTAATACATTCACAGGAATGGCTCGGGATGTGCCACTCGAGCAAGAAGCAAGGGCCGCAGGAGGCTGTAGTTTATGTTAAAGTAATAGGGGAACCAGTCGTATGGTGTCAGATTTGGACACGCATGGTCGGTTCATCTATAATTGTTGCTTTGTCATTGAATTCAAAATATATTTATATCAATTTGGTATTTGTTGATAAACTTGCCTTTCAATGGAAAGGCATGACTTTCATTTTTATAATGTGATATAATTTATCTCTTAACTTGAGGCAATGTTTGGGGAAAAAATGTGTTATTCGCTAGTTAATTGTGTTAAATGAGCCGTACTGTCTTATGGAATAAATTCTTCGACAGAATATAACAGAAAGCTTCCAAATATTCAGTTGTCACTCACGTGACTCGAAGTTTAATTGAAGATTAATCAAAGAGAAACTTACCAGTTCGAGTTTGATTGTTATTTTATGGGAATATCGATGAGGGGGATTACCGTGCCTCCACTCCCCACCCTCATAAATATTTATGATCATCTGGTAGTTCTAAATATATGTGAGCCTTACTATCTTACTCCGGCTATTATGTGTTCTGTGTTTTTCATGCCGCTGCTTTGAAAGTATGCCGTTCCAGCGCAGGCGGGCCTTCTTCACGTAATCCCCATCTGTTTACTCATCATTAATATATCGATCAAAATTCGAACTGGTAAGTTCTCGTATATTTACTATTAACCCTTAAAGTCGCTGCCTTCATTTAGTTGCGAGTGGTGCCTCTGAATGCGAACCTGTGGGAAACAGGACGCTCACTTACATGGAGATAGACATTGTGAAGGCGGACCTATGTGTAAAAGCTCTTGCTTCTAGGCCCCCCACCCCCCTCTCCACCCCGACAACCCACCCGCCAGATACAAAACCAGAGCTTCCCCCGGAAAGACCAAATGAGCAAAGAGTCGACCAGTTGCTATCAGCAGTTTTGTCACTTTCAAAATTTGGATATAAACATTAAGAATTTCACATGCAGGAGCAACCCATCAAATGTTTCAACTTCTGACATATATTATTGTCAAGAGAGTTTTATATTTTCTCCAATGTCAGGTTGTATCAGCTTTCCTCCCTCCTTCCCCTCCCCTTTCCAGCTCTCCCACAGCCTACAGTCTCCGCCTCTTCCTTTCTTCTGCCCGCCCCCACCTCCACCCCAGCCAAAGATCATAGAGCGGAGCTTTTGCCCCCACATCAGTCTGAAGAAGGGTCTCGACCAGAAACGTCACCCATTAATTCGCTCCATAGATGTTGCTTCACCCGCTGAGTCTCTCCAGCTTTTTGTCTACCTTCGATTGTTCCAGCATCTGCAGTTCCTTCTTAGACAGAGAGTTTTATAATGTCAGATGTTCCAAAACGGAACAGAAATTCTTACGTGTAGGAATGAACTGCAGATGCTGGTTTAAAACAAAGATACTAGAGGAGCTTTGGTTTATAACGAAGAATAGATCACAAAATCGCTGGAGTAACTCAGCGGGTCAGACAGCATATATTTATTTTTTAATTTGATGTTAATATTTAAACTCTCATCCTTAAACATAGCATTAACCGTGAAGCTTTGTTATACTTGCGCTGTGAATGTATCTAAATTAGTACACGCGGACGAAGGCCTCGTACTCACGGAAAGGTCACCTGTACTGTGAGGACAAACTCAAAACAAAGTTACAACGAAATGAGAGGCCATTTGGCCCATCATGTCGGTGATGCTGGAGGAAAATTCTTGCCTCGGACATTCTTGCTATTGAGGGAGTGCAGCGTCGGTTCACAAGGTTAATTCCCGGGATGGCGGGACTGTCTTATGCGGAGAGAAATGGTGAAGCTGGGCTTGCACATTAACACTCTGGAGTTTAAGAAGGATGAGAGGTTATCTTATTGAAACATATAAGATTGTTAAGGGTTATTAAGAGAACATTTACACAAACGTTTAAACACAATATAAAAAACAAAAAAAGTCGAAAAAACAGACTGCTGGCAAGGCTGCCAATCGTACGGAGCCCCCCTGGTGGAAAATCTACTTTAAACGATGCCCCTCTAACGTTACAACCAAAGACTCCTCTATAATCTTTGGTTACAACTGTGCTCTCGAGTCTTTGACATTTCCACCTTGGGAAATATGTTCTGAATAATTGCCCTCTGGTTGATGTACCTCACGCCACGAGCCTCTTCCTACCTATCACATCAAATGCCCCTCGTTAAAATTGGACGAGATAAACAGAGACAGAGACAACCAAATTAATTCACCTTCGCTCAGTCCACCTGGACCTACCTAATCTCCTCGTTGCTAAACAATTTAATTCTCCTTCCCATTCCCACACTGACCTTTCACTGACCGGGCCTCTCATTGTCAAAAGAGTGAGGCTAAACCAAATTGGGGGGGGAGGATGCAACATCTCATTAAATTCCCTTGGGCAGTTTACAAACCCAATGATTAATATTGATTTCTCTAACTTCAAGTAACCCCGGCATTCCCTTTCTCTCTATCCCTCCCCCACGCAAGTCGCACCAGCTTCTAATTTTCACCTAATAACACGTAACTAAGTATTAAACAAAGCTTATTGAACTTATGATCTTAATGTAAAAATATTTGATTTTTTAAGGGTGGGGACATGCTGGAGGTTTAGAGGTAGGAGGGAGGGTTTCACGGCAGTCGACGGTCTCGTCCCGTGACCCGTACTGTTGCTACACTACGCAAGTGGAGTACACGCGATGAATTGCAGGTAAGCTTGGACATTGTTTCCAGTGTTGCCGGCCTGTTAAAACCCGCCATGAAATTGTCCATTTTTGCGCTGTTATGGAAATAGGGAAATAGCGTGAGAGGCATTTAGTCCTTCAGAATTCCAAAGTGAGGAGAAATGTCGGTAGTTTGAAGCGAGAGCTGAAGGGACATACAACAGCCAGAGTGCTGGCAAACAATGGCCGTTTTGCTCACTGCATTTCATCAACTAAGGCATTTTTGTGTTTTGGAATATAAAAAGTTTCAGAACTGATATATTGGCAGTAATGTTTTTTAATCGTCATGTTCTCAAATGGGTTTTAATACAAAAAGAAATATGCCTCTGAAGCAAAATTTACTGCCAGAATTTATCATTTCTGAGACTTTTTTAGATACAAAGGAGTCAAGAAAAAAACACAAATAATGCCTTACTGTTGAGGAAATGCGATAATTCCCAATATTTTCAATTCCAATATCTGCACGGCCAATTTTCGCCAAGCACTTTAGCTGTTGTTGTCCCTTCAGCTCTCGCTTCTCTTTACCTTCATTTCGCTTCACGTTGCAATTCTGAAGTTGGGTACATGTCTCTCACGCTTACTTCGACTTCCATAATTTTTTACAGCGCAAACATTCAACATTTTGGCAGTTTTTAACAGGTAGGAAAGTACGCGTTTCTTGCATTAATCACATATACCGGAAGTTACGGATGTCCTCCAGATGGATTGAGCGGCTTCGTGTGTCAAGCCCTATGACCCAGTGACCTTACGTGCAACCCCCCTATAATGTACTGTATATGCTACGCGTGGAAAAGCTGAGGAGTTTTGGCCCGGGGGCCGCGCCCCGTCCAATTCATGAACCGATGATTGAAGGAGGGGTGGTGGTGGTGTCGGCGATCAGCGAAGGTCCGAAGGTCGGACAGCTGGCCGGGCTGCTGACCGACCGACGGGGCCACGGGCGAGGCGCTGCTGCTGCACTCCATGGGCTGCACCACGTAGGATGGGTGAGGCGGGGGTCCGACCCGGGACAGTCCCCTCAGCCCGAGTAGTGGCAGCGTGACTAGTCATAGAGACAGTCACTGAATGAGGGCACCTATTCCCAAGTCGCGAGCCCTCTCCCTACACGCCGGACCCTACATCATGTATACCAGTGTAGCAAACTATCATCTAACCCATTTTGTATCGCGGAATGTCCCCGTCTCTGATACCCGGCTCACTGCGCTGGCAAACCCTGCGTCCTATCTCAAGCTCCCTTCTGTGCTCTTTTAAGAAGTGTTCGGTCTTATATAGTCTATGACATCCTTGCTCGCCTTGCCATCTAATGTTCTAATGAGGTTATTACAATGAACGGCAAAAGACGAATTCCCAAGCACTCCCGTGGTATGGTGGGAGGATTTTTCATATGTTAACAGCAGAAGATTAAGTAAGTTTGTTTATTGGCCATTGTATTCACATACAAGGATTTTGCCTTGGGTGAAGAGGATCAGGTTTGAGGTCCCCTGAAGCAGAGTCCTCAACCCGTACATCGCCAATTTTTTCTATCAAGAGAGATAGGTTCCTGTCAAGCTACACAAAATTTAGACAATAGGTGCAGGAGTAGGCATTCGGCCCTTTCAAGCCAGCACACCATTCAATGTGATCATGGATGATCATCCACAATTCAAGTACCCCGTTCCTTCCTTAGCCCCATATACCCTGACTCCATCTTCAGAAGCCTATCTAACTCCTCTCTTGAAAGTATCCAGAGAACGGCCTCCACCCACTTGAGCAGGGAGAGTTCCTAAGACTCAACCCTCTGTGTGAAAAAGTGTTTCCTCATCTCCGTCTCTAAATGGATAACCGCTTTTTCTTGTGCATTGTTGATAAAATTTATTAAAAAGCGAGAAAAATTCCCAGAGAAAATTCAGCTACCATTGGATTGAATGATGATATTGAAAATATTGATAGGAGGGCTATACCTGAAAAACTTTTATCAAAAACTTTATAGTGAAATAGTATCTGAAATTATTTAAAGGCTTGCGTAATCAGTGCGTTAAACAATCCTCAGAACTTCCAAATCAAATTTATTTACATCCAACGGCTATTAGAGGCAAAAAGGAAAATGGCCCCCATAAATATCTGGAAGCAAAATAAAGATAGCCTATTAAATCCAAAGGTTAACACCACCGAAAGCCAATAATAAACTTTAAAATTCGAGAAAGAGAAACATAATCAATGATAGTACACGTCTCAACGTGCTTCAAATAATTTCTTCATAGAATCTTGCTTAAAACCTTGCCTTCAGTTTCTACTCAGGAATGATTATTTGCCTTAAACAGCAATAGACATGCCACCTGACGATCAAGTATAGTCATTTCAGCTCATTCTTAAAATTCTATGTCATTAGAAACAAACTCCAGAGAAGTTACGCTTATACTTGACCTAAAACCACCACCTACTCAAAAAGATATTTATAATTATAGACACAGTTTCCCCTTAAGAAATATAGTAGTAGCATTCTAATGGTACACAAAAAAGATGGAGAAACTCGCGGGGTGCAGCAGCATCTAAGGAGCGAAGGTGTTAGGCGACGTTTACGGGTCGAGACCATTCCCGAAACAGTCGCCTCTATTATCCTTCGCTCCTTAGATGCTGCTGCTGCACCCGCTGAGTTTCTCCAGTCTTTTTGCGTACCCTAGATTTCTCCAGCATCTGCAGTTCCTCTTTAAAAAATAGTAGCATTCTAATCCTAGCCTCTCAACCCATCTTATTAATATTCATTAAATCTGGGCAATTCCCTGATGGGTGGATGGATTTACTGCTCAAGTAATTACCTCTTTTTAAATATGGAGATTGCTGAAATGACTCTAACTATAGACCCATTAGTCTTCTTCAAGTATCTCTAAAAGTTCTTGGGAAGATTGTTCTCAGAACAAATGATGCAACCACCTTGAGACAAACCTTTTTTGCTTCACTGCAATTCGGATTCGATGCAACCTATTTTACAGAAATCTGCCACTTGCTTTTTAAACGAAAATATCAAAAATTCACTGATAAAGAATTGTGGTTGGGCAGCATTTTTAGATCATAAAAAAAGGGTTTGTTACAGTAAATCATGTAATCTTTTTTTCTAAGGCAACTAAGTTCAATTTTTCAAAACAGTCAAAATCTCTGGTTTTAGTCCATACATAAAGGGAGTGTTAAATGTGTTATATTTAATACGTGAGACCCCCTTTTTTCAAAATTGAAATGGGATCCCTCAGGGCACTGTCTTGGGGAACCAATACTCTTCAGCCTCTACATCAATGATTTGCCAGATGTCTGCCCAGATATAGGTATACAGATGTATTGGCAGATGACACAGTTGGATATGCATCTCGTAAAGTTTAAGCCTGTAATTTTGTGGATGGAGAAATTAAATGCCCAACTTAGACAAAATTCATCTTGGCTATCCTCATCTCTGTTTAACTTTTAAACACTAAATTACAAACTCTGTCTTGCTTTCCATCAAAAAAATACCCCTAACAAACCTCCCTGATTATATAAAATCAATGGTGAGCTCATTGAACAAGTACCTGAAGTTAAAGTATCTGCGGAAATAATTATAGACAAATCAGTTGAAAAACATTAAAATTCATATTAAGAAAATGTGTATAAACCAATAAGGTGCCAAACTTGGGCTGTTTTATGATTATAAGAAACTGTTTGACTTTAATGTGCTTTTCTTTTCATGAATTCTATGATTCTCTCACATATATCTTATGGCTTAAACCACATGGTCCCAAGGCTCACCAGTCATCAATTAAGGCCATAGAGTGTCTCTATAACCGAGCCTTGAAAGTCCTGGACAAAAAAAGAATAAAGGTATCATCACTGTCAAATTCTAAGCAAATATAAGATCCTAAGTTTTGCTAACTTCATTTCCTTACATTTAGTTAAATTGGTCTTCAGGTGCCTAAATGGCACTGATCCCCAGCTGCTGTGCAAAACAATAACAAGACTGCAAAGTTGGTACCAGATCCACCACCCGAGCAGCGTCAAAAGGCAATTGTAGTATCCCCCTTCAGCAGAACAACTTTTGCTCAAACTGCCTTTTCAGTAAAAGGGACAAATTTATGCATCTCACTGCCAGACCACTTGAAATGTAATCCCTACTCATGTCACATCAAAAGAAACACAAAAATTGTGGCTAATTCACAACATTCTTGTTCTCATACTAGTTTTTACACTGTGCTCTCTCTTGTATGTCTTTTTCTCTTTTCCATTTATTATCTCATTTCCATTTCCAATTATTCCTATTTTTAATAATGTTAATCTGTATTAATCATATTTTAACCAACAGCCCTACTAGGGACAAGCGTTTGCGAAATTAGCTTTGGCTAAAAACACTATGATTCATACATCAGATGTTGAATCAAGTGACTCTATGTTTTGTATCTGTCCCTATTTAAATAAACCTTTAATAATCAGGACCTGGCTTTATGTGCCTGGAAAGACATGTTTGACAAACCTTCTTGAATTTTTTGAGCGGTTCCTAGGAACTTGATGAGGGTAAAGCAGTGGACGTTGTCTATATGGGATTTCAGTAAGGCTCTTTGACAAGGTTCCCCATGGAAGGTTGGGTTAAAGAAGGTTCAATCCTTTGGGTTTAATGGCGGAGTAGCAAGATGGATTCAACAGTGGCTAATGGGAGATGTCAAGAGTAAATGTGGATGGCTGTTTTCAGGTTGGAATCCGTACCATTGGGGTGCCTGAGGGATTCTGTTGGTTCCACTGAGATTGTCATGTAACATCCATGATCTGATGAAGGGGTGGAAAATTGGATAAGTAAGTAATGCAGATTATACTAAGATAGGTGGTTTTGTGTATAATGAAGTAGATTTTTCAAACTCTACAGAGAGATTTTGTGCCATATGGAAAGTGGGCTGAAAAGATGGCAGATGGAGTTTAATGCTGATAAGTGTTTAGTGCTACTCTGGCAGGACAAATCCAAATAGGACGTACATGGTACATTGGTCGGTAATTGAGCATGCCTGTGGAACCGAGAGATCCAAGGAAAACTGTGCATAGTACCCTAGGTGGCATCGCATGTAGATATGGTGGTAAGAAAGCCTTAGGTGACTGGCCTTTATAATTCAGAGCATTGAAGTATAGGATAGGGAAGTAATGTTAAAATTGGTAAGCATGGCATTGGTAGACCAATTTCTGGAGTATAGGTACTATTTGGTCGCCTAATATAGGAAGGAAATAACAAAATAGAACTAGAGTAGAATTCTAGCATGTTGCCTGTTCCAGCCACTATGTTACAGAGAAAGGTTGAACAGTTTAGGTCTTTATTCTTTGGAGCGTGGACGATTAAGGGGGGACTTAGATTGAGGTCTTTTAAAATTATGAACAGGGATAGACAGAGTTGACGTTGATAAGCATTTTCCCATTGATGGTAGGGAAGATTCAAAACAAGCGGCATGACCTGAGAATTAAGGACAGGGGTTTAGGGTAACGTGACGGGAACTTCTTACTCAAGGGTGGAGGCTGTGTGGAAGACTTCCAGCAGAAGTGGTGGAGCAGGATCGAATTTAACATTTAAAAGTAAAGTCGTATGTAATAAGGAGGGAAGGGAATGGAGGGGGTATGGACTGAGTGCAGGTAGATGGGACAATGGGAAAAACCATGGTCGGCACGGACTGGCAGGGCCGAGAGGGCCTGTTTCCTTGCGTAATTGTTATATTGTTAATAAATTAAGCTGTTGAAACTACAAGGTGAAAGCACACAGACAACGATCCACTTGCTTGAATGTTATCGTTGAAAAGTTTATTGTCTAACCCTCATTCTCTACTGATTCCCAGGATCAGTTTACATCATCCATACAATCCTGACAACAAATAAATCAGCCATCCAGGAAATGGAAGAGCATCAGAAGAGAAGATTTCCCAGTCCGGGTGAGGCCTTGTGGGCATGATTCTGTCGTGTTGTGTAGTTTTTTGTATTTTGGCTAATGCACTACAGCGTAGCAATGGCAGCATTAGTGCGCTGTTTCGCTGCTCCGGTGAATTCGGTCGACCCTTGACTGCGTGTATTCCTAGAGGCGCTTTCCATGTCCCCCACCCACCCCCACCGCTCACAACCCTCCCGTTGTACACCATCTCCCCTAAACCCCTCCCACCCACCCCCCCCCCCCCAAATCTCTGCATAATGGGCTCTGCCTAGTTTTTACCCACCACCAGGGGCACTGCCCCCTTGACCCCCTCTTCTTCCTCTTTTTTAAAGTTTGTGAAATCAGTAAAATCCCGTCTAGTTCCAGGAGGAAGTGTTTAGGACAGAAATTCCATTCCCATAAAATCTGCAAACTAACATAATATGTACAATTATTAATAAAGACATTTGCATGATATAAAGGTTTTCATTTCAATCACTCATTATAGTGCAGTGGAGACTCTTGAATTTGCGTTCTCTCTGGATGTGCCTCTGGATCCTCTCAGTAACTTAATCTCTGCCTCGCCACCGCACCTGTTGTTTTGCCACAGATAAGCCCCTGAACCCCTACGGTCGCCAGCAGTTTGCATATGCATTTCCGGTGTCTCCAACTCGCAGCGTCTCTCATTGAATACCAATTCTGGCCCACCGCCGCCCTAATTTCCCTGTTCCTTACCTCTCACTCTTACCCTGCACCTACTCTCCACATCACCCATTCCCCCCTTCCCCTCCTCATCACCCGCACCTATTTCGGAGCTCCCGGAATGTCGATGGTGATAGAGTCCACTGGGTGTGAAAGTGGATAAGAAGTACTTGGCAACGATGCAGGGAGGGTTACCAGAATTATGATTTCATTGAGAGAATAGAGAGTCAGACCGACTATGGAAAGTTTTCTCCGGACCGTCGGAGGTTGAGGGGAGACTTGATGGAAGTCTATCGAATTATGAAGGGGTGGGCCGGGTACACAATCAGAACCTTTTACCGAGAGGGAGAAATATTTAATAGTAGAGAAGCATAGTTATAGGATGAGAGGGGCAAAGTTTAAAGGGATGTGCGAGGCAGGTTTTCTACCCCAATGATGTGAGTTTCTGGAACGCGCTGCCAGGGATGGTGGTGGAGGCTGATACGAGACAGGCGGTGTGAAGAGATGATTGGATAGGCACGTGAGTGTGCAGGTAATTGAAAGGATATAGATTATGTTCAAGATAGGTAAGAGTTGGTCTTGCATCAATATCTGGCACAGACACTGTGGGCCGAAGGAGGGCTGCTCCTATGCGCACTGTTCTTTGTTCCATACGGATTGTGTCCTTCGTATTGTGATATTCCGGATATAACCTGATACTCGAAGATGCCTCCACATAAGCGCTGTAGAAATGTATCCTGACAGTTCGCATCATTGGCCCGTCCGGCATTTCCCAACGCACACGAGTTGCACTACCGCCTGCACTGCCGTGGACCTGTTTATTTTTAATTGTGTTTTGCAATAATGCCTTGTCTTTGGGCAGTATTTTAATTGTATTTACTATACTTGCAGAATGTAATGTGTAATGTGGTTAGTTAATTTGCGTTTAATTTATATTTTTGTGTATCACTGAGTATGTGTGCGTGTTGATGCTGCTGCTGAAACGGCGATGAGATTTTTCAGATCGCCATTTCATCGCAGTACTTGTACAGATGACAATAAATCCGACTTGACTTCAACACTCTAAGTTATATTTAAACATCGTTTTTTACATCCCAGTTATAATTTCTTTTTTGGCCGTGTCATTTCTGTCCTGCTCTAAACTGTCCCATAACATTCCCTGCGTTTACATTTATATACCGGTCTGTTCTTAACATCTCACTAAACCCTCCATGGGTATTTGAGGTCACCGGATAACAACGGTCACCTAGAACAACGTTCACCCTGAAAAACCTGCAGCAAATGTAGCAGGAGACGGCAGCGTGCGCAGCGGACACGCGCAGGTTCAGCAGCTCCTCGAAACTGATGCGAAGCGTTTTTGAACCGCGAGGTGCTGGGTTTAAAATGGCTTCGAAACACGAGTTCGAGAGTTAACAGAGGAGACTATTTGTCCCATCTGCCTGATTTCAGTCACCGAACCCGGTTATCCTGGTATGTGGCACAACTTCTGCCGCTCCTGCATCACACAGAGTTGGGACAGGGAGGAGAGAAACTCATGCCCGGAATGTAGAGAGGTGTTTGCAGACCGCAGCCTCAAAGGTAATCGGGCCTTGGCGAGACTGTCTGAGAAAGCTCTGAACACTGAGCCTGAATAGGGAAAGAGAAAAAAGAAAATATAAGAATTGGCGAGGAACATCAGGAAGAACTGAAGCTGTTTGTGAAACGGACAAGAAACTGATCTGTGTGATTTGTGTAACTGCGCGGGAACACAAGTTCTCACAGCTTCCTATCGATTAAAGAAGCTGTTGGAATCGGCAAGGTAAAAGCAAACCGACTACGAATCACTTGCTTGAATGTATAGTTGAATGTTTTATTGTCTAACCCCCTTTCTCTCTGATTCCCATGATCAGGTTAAATCATCCATACAATCTCTGACAACAAATAAATCAGTCATCCAGGAAGTGGAAGAGCAACAGAAGCAGAAAGATTATCCCACGTCGGGTGAGGCTTTGCTGTGTGGCATTTCTGAATCGTGTTGTGTTAGTTTTGTATTTTGGTTTTAATGCACTACAGCGCACCGTGTGGCAGCAGTTAGTTGCGCTGTTTCGCTGCTCCGTGAATTCGGGTTCATCCCTGACTTCTGGCATTGTCTACGTGACGCTTACATGTCCCCGCCCCCCCCCCCCCCCCCTCCGCTCTCTACCCCCCCCCCCCCCCCCACCCCCCCAGTACAACTCTCCCCCCTCACTCTACCCCCCACCCCCCCACCCATAACTCCGTCCCCTGGTACAACTCTGTTCACATTGTCCTCACCACCAAACCATCACCTCCCCAGGCCAGGACCGTACTAATCTTTCCAAAAAGGGGGTGGCATGACGGGAATACAACATTTAATGTGAAATAATCTGAGCGGCTGCTGCACATCAGAGAGCGCGATGCGTGAAGTTCCTCTGAATGCGCCATGAGGTCCAGGGCCTGCTTAAGGCCCTGGAAGCTCTGGGGTTTTACATGCATCTCTGATGCATTCTGAGCATTATTTGTGAGCATTTTTTGCACCAAATTTATGACCAATATTTCAGAAATTAACAGGACAATCTGAGAGGTAGCTTTTTCCACACGAGTGCTGGGTGTAGGAACAAGCTGCCAGAGGAGGTAGTTAAGGCTGGGACTATCCTATATGTTTAGAGACCATTGGACACGTACATGGATAGGACAAATTTAGATGGATATGGACCAAACTCGTGTGAGTGGGACTATTTGTTTAGATGGCGGACAATAATTGGTTGGTGTGGGCAAGTTGGGATAGAGAGAAGGGCCTGTTTCCGACAAACTGCATCATTCTAATGACTAAAAAAGTTAAGAAGAAAAAGCATGTAGATAAGTAGAGCAGATTTGAAAGAGGATTGAAATGTAAAGGCAGAGAGAGGTTTATGGTGGAAAGAGTGGGCTTGGGCAGATTGGGTGAATGGGAAAATAGACACAAAGTGCTGGAAAAACTCGAACATGGGTCAGGCCAAGCATCTGCGGAGAATATGAAACAAAGGCGACAACGTTTCACAGAGTGCTGGAGTAACTCAGCGGGTCAGGCAAGGTCATCTCTGATGGAGAACACGGATACACGATGACAGTCACAGAGTGCTGTGGAGTAACTCAGTGAGAGAGTCAGGCCAGCCTTTCTCTGGAGTAAAAGGTATAGATTATATTTCAGGTCAAGACCTGTTCTTCAGTAATATTCATGTGTGGTGACATGCGCATCGACATTCCTGAATGTTACCCAAACCATCGTGAGCTACTTTGTTACGGGCTTGCCCTCTCCTATAACGTCTCTGCTGCCTTGGGTGATGCAGGACAGGACACAAGGTGTCCTTGAGATGCTTGAAAGGCGCCCATAAAATAAAATGTATTATTATTACAAGCTTTGGGACACGATGCTACTGAACTGTTGCTGTCTGTTCCACCAACCTGGTAAATACCTGATGGAATGGGATGTGGAGAGATGTTTCCAATAGTGGAGAAACTAGGACCAGTGGCCTCAGAAATTAAATGACATTACCTTTAGGAAGGAGATGAGGCAGGAATTTCTTAAGTCAGAGGGTGGTTGAATGTTGAATTAATTGCCACAGACAGCTGTGGATGTCAAGTCATGGACAATTTTCAGGCAGGAGTTTGATAGATTGTTGATTGATACGAGTGTCAGAGGTAATGGGGGGGGGGTGAAGGCAGGAGAATGGGTTTTTTTTGAGAGGGAAAGATAGATAGAGTCATAGAGTGATACAGTGTGGAAACATGCCCTTCAACCCAAACACGTCTGCACTAGTCCCCACCTGCCCACTTTTTGATCCATATCCCTCCGAACCTGTCCTATCCAATGTACCTTCTAACTGTTTCTTAATGTTGCGATAGTCCCCCGCCTCACCTACCTCCTCTGGCAGCTTGTTCCATACACCTACCACCCTTTGTGTGAAAAACATACCCCCTCATATTCCTATTAAATCTTTTTTGCCCTTCACCTTAAACTAATGTCCTCTGCTCCTCGATTCACCTACTCTGGGCAAAAGACTCAACCACATCTATTCAAATCATGATTTTTTTTTTTTTTTCTTACTCATGGGGGGGAAAAAGGGGGGTGCGGTCACCCAAAACACCCCCCCATACCCCCCCCCCCTTTGGATGGCCAGGCCTGGCACAATTCTCCCCCTACCTCCTCCCCTGAACAAGTCTGTCCTCCCACCCCCTCCCACCACCCCCCTCCCCAGGCAACAACCCTGCCCTCCCTCTCTCACACAACTCTGCCCACCTCCCATCGCTGCCCCTAGATCTCCATCTCGTTCTTTTTTCAGTTGTTTATCCTGTCTCATGCTTGATCAGGGGATATGGGGAGAAAGTAGGAACAGGGTTTACTGATTCTGGATTAGTCATGACTTTCAGAAAGCATTTGATAAGGTCCCTCATAGAGATTAGTGGGCAAAATTAGGGCACATGGTATTGGGGGGTATAGTGCTGACATGGATAGAGAAGTGGATGGCAGACAGGAAACAAAGACTAGGGATTAACGGGTCCCTTTCAGAAAGGCAGGCACGACTAGTGGGTACCGCAGGCTCGGTGTTTGACCGCAGCTTTTTAATGGCCTACTCCTGCACCTGTTGTCTATTGGATGGCGGTGCTGCCTCGAAGGGCTGAATGGCCGACTCCTGCACCTATTGTCTGTTTCTATCATCTGCCTCTGTGACCAATGCAGGTTCCGCCCACATCTCCCAGACATGTTGGTTTAATTGTTGCTGTAATGAAGCTGCTGTAAGGCGGGTGATCTGTGATCAGTGTGGAGTTAATGTGGATGTGAGGGCCATTTGTGTTTACAGGAAAGTGTGGAGGAAATGAGATTAATGGGATTATACTAAGGAACAGCCAAATGGTCACCTTAATACTTAACAACGAATAGATTATACAGAAATATATTAGATCTATAAATCTTCACCTTTCATTTGACAGGAGCAGTCACAAAGCCTCAATCTCACGTCACATCTCAGTTTGCTGCACTGCACCAGATTCTCGTGAAGAAAGAGCAGCACATTCTCTTGGAGAGATCAAGGAGGATGAGGAGAAGGATTCTAAGTCTAATGGAGAAAAAATCTTCAAGACATTCAAGAGAATTTAAACTCTATTGAGGAGGAACTCTCAATTTTGCTGCAGGGCCGAATTGAACAAACAGACAGCGTGTTATTTCTGAAGGTCAGGGGTTATGTTTCAATCTCGTTCAATGAAACTGCAGTCACAACATTGGGAGTGACTTATTTGTGCAAATGCAACTTTTATCAATTCCTATATTTATCCAGCGTCCCTCACACAAACAGGCTCTGCTTATCTCATAATTCATAGTAGACGAATTAGACCATCGGCCCATTAAGTCTACTCCACCATTCAATCATGGCTGGTCTTGCTCAGCCTCTGAACTCCATTCTCCTGCCTTCTCCCCACGGCCTGAATCGTCTGCATCCCAGGGTACTTAATGAAATGGCTCTAGAAATCGTGGGCGCATTGGTGATAATTTTCCAATGTTCTATAGTTTCAGGATCAGTTCCTGTGGGTTGGATGGTAGCTCATGTTATCCTACTTTTTTAAGAAAGGGGGGAGAGAGAAAACGGGAATTATAGACCATTTAGGTGCAGGAGTTGGCCACTCGGCCCTTCGAGCCATTCAATGTGACCATGGCTTGACCATCCACAATCAGTACCCCACCCCCGTTTCCTGCCTTCTCCCCATAACCCTGACTCCGGATGTAACTAGGAAAATGGACATGGGAGAGCCAGTGGATGTAGTGTTATCTGGACTTTCAGAAAGCCTTTAAGGTCCCACATGGGAGAATCATGGGCAAAATTAGAGCACATGGTATTGGGATAGTGTACTGACATGGACAGTGAATGTGAGTGGATGGCGAATGTGTGGGAATTAATGGGCACGTGAAATGGAATAGGGTACAAGGAATTGGATTGTGGGAATAGAAAGGAGGGTAATACAGATTTCTTTCACAACATTCCTCTCGCTTTCAGCCAGACCTTGAATTGCCTGGATAATGAAAGCTATGGATTAAATGCATGCAAATGGGAGCAGTGCAGGTAGGTACAGTGGCAAGCATGGGCATTGTGGGCCGAAGGGCCTTTGTCTACACTCCATGTCTCCAGATTGGGTTGCCTATGCGACCTTCCATTTTGTGAAGATATGCAGGAGAATGACATAATATATTGATCTTCACCTTTCATCTGACGGGATCAGTCACACAACAACTTTCAGTCACAGATCACAACCCAGTTTGCTGAACTGCACCAGATTCTCACTAAGAAAGAGCAGCGCTTACTCGTTCCTTCTCTCCAGAGATGCTGCTTAACCTGCTGAGTTACTCCAGCATTTTGTGTCTACCTTTGATTTAAACCAGCATCTGCAGTTCTTTCCTCCACACTTATTCTCTCTCTAGTTGTCCCTTTGACTTCAGAAGTATGTCGTGACTCGTGAACTGTTTTGTTCCACTGATTTTCCTTTTAATTTACTCCTGCAAGTTTTTTATGCTGCAAAACAAATTGCTTGAAGATGATAGCAACGTGTAACCCGACAATGCCTCACACCCTTTGCAGTTTCCCTCATCCTGATATGATCTTACATTACATTATCATCTGCATCAACCAGACCTGTGACCGCAAATTCCACATTCTGATCACTGAATTTCTGACAGGATTTGCTCCAGGCCACTTTGAATTTTACATTTGTGTTTTGGTATCTGCAGAACCGGTGATACATTCTCCATCCACACCCAATCTAATCCATCGTTAATCTTAAATTCCTCCAACCAATCATGATTAACAGCTTATTGTTGGGTAACATATGATAAGCGTTTTTCGACACTGGGCCTGTACTCGCTGGAGTTTAGAAAAATGAGCGGGGACATCATTGAAACTGACCGAAAGAGTGAAAGGCTTGGATAGAGTGGATGTGGAGAGGATGTTTCCACTAGTGGGAGAGTCTAGGACTAGAGGTCATATCTTCAGAATTAAAGGACATTTCTTTAGGAGGGAAATGAGGAGGAATTTTAGTCAGAGGGTGGTGACTCTGTGGAATTATTTGCCACAGATGGTTCTGGAGGTCAAGTCAGTGCATATTTTTAAGGCAGATATATATAGATTAACCATATAACAATTACAGCACGTAGACAGGCCCTCTTGGCCCTTCCAGTCCATGCCGACCATTTGTTTTTCCCCTAGTCCCATCTACCTGCACTCAGACCATACCCCTCCATTCCCTTCACACGTCCATATACCTATCCACTTTACTTTTAAATGTTTAAAATCGATCCTGCCTCCACCACCTCTGCTGGAAGCTCATTCCACACAGCCACCACCCTCTGAGTAAAGAAGTTCCCCCTCACGTTACCCCTAAACTTCTGTCACTTAATTCTCATGTCATGCCCTCTTGTTTGAATCTTCCCTAATCTCAATGGGAAAAGCTTATCCACGTCAACTCTGTCTATCCCTTTCATCATTTTAAAGACCTCAATCAAGTCCCCCCTTAACCTTCTGCGCTCCAAAGAATAAAGACCTAACTTGTTCAACCTTTCTCTGTAACATAGTTGCTGGAACCCTGGCAACATTCGAGTAAATCTCCTCTGTACTCTCTCTATTTTGTTGTCATCCTTCCTATAACTAGGCGACCAAAATTGTACACCATACTCCAGAATTGGTCTTACCAATGCCTTGTACAATTTTAAACATTACTTCCCTACTCCTATATTCAATGCTCTGATTTATAAAGGCCAGCACAACGAAGGCTTTCTTTACCACCCTATCTACATGCGATTCCACCTTCAGGGAACCATGCACAGTTATTCCTAGATCCCTCTGTTCCACAGCATTCCTCAATTCCCTACCATTTACCATGTACGTCCTATTTTGATTTGTCCTGCCAAGATGTAGCACTTCACACTTATCAGCATTAAACTCTATCTGCCATCTTTCAGCCCACTTTCCAAATGGCCCAAATCTCTCTGTAGACTTTGAGAATCTACTTCATTATCCACAATACCACCTATCTTAGTATCATCTGCATACTTACTTATCCAATTTTCCACCCCATCATCCATATCATTGATGTACATGACAAACAACAGTGGACCCAACACAGATCCCTGAGGCACCCCACTGGTCACCGGCTTCCAACCTGACAAACAGCCATCCACCATTACTCTCTGACATCTCCCATTCAGCCACTGTTGAATCCATCTTGCTACTCCGCCATTAACACCCAAAGATTGAACCTTCTGAACCAACCTTCCATGGGGAACCTTGTCAAAGGCCTTACTGAAATCCATATAGACATCCACTGCTTAACCCTCATCAATTTCCCTAGTTACCGCTTCAAAGAATTCAAGAAGGTTTGTCAAACATGACCTTCCCGGCACAAATCCATGTTCACTGTTCCTGATCAGTCCCTGTTTATCCAGATGCTTATATATATTATCTCTAAGTTGATCCTTTCCATTAATTTGCCCACCACTGACGTCAAACTAATAGGTCTATAATTGCTAGGTTTATTCTTTGAACCCTTTTTAAACAATGGAACAACATGCGCAGTACGCCAATCCTCCGGCACTATTCCCGTTTATAATGACATTTGAAATATTTCTGTCATAGCTCCTGCTATTTCTACACTAACTTCCCTCAATGTCCTAGGGAATATCCTGTCAGGACCTGGAGACTTATCCACCTTTATATTTTTCAAAATTGTCAGTACTTCCTCCTCTTTGAATCTTATAGTTTCCATAGCTACTCTACTTTTTTCCCTTACCTCACAGAGTTCAATATCCTTCTCCTTGGTGTATACCGAAGAAAAGAAATTGTTCAATATCTCCCCCATCTCTTTTGGCTGTGCAGATAGCTGTCCATTCTGGTTCTCTAATGGTCCAATTTTATCCCTCGTTATCCTTTTGCTATTAATATAACTGTAGAAACCCTTTGGATTTACTTTCACCTTTCTTGCCAAAGCAACCTCTTCTTTTAGCCTTCCTAATTTTCTTTCTTAAACCCCTGTCTCACTGTGCGAGTTGGCCCACGAGTGACCCCGAGTTTTCACTCGTGGTGATCACGTAGCGGGAAACGTCGGAACTCGCACGAGCAACTTATCGACTCGTGGCGCTAACGGCAGGTACTCGGGAAACTTGTTAACTCGTGAAAAAAATCAAACATGTTTGATTTTTTTCCACGAGTCAAATTAACTGTTCAAGTGTAAAATGGAAACATTTTAACTCGTTGTAACACGTAGTGGGCCCCGTGCGTTTATCTTAGTGTCTCGTGAGTGTACCGTGGGAACTTTAATAATCTGTTCTTTTGCTCGTAAGACTGAACCAAAGATAGACACAAAATGCTGGAGTTTATAACTCAGCGGACCAGGCAGCATCTCTGGAGAGAAGGAATAGAGTCGAGACCCTCTTCAGACTTTCCTTCGCTCCAGAGATGCAGCCTGTCCCGCAGAGTTACTCCAGCATTTCGTGTCTATCTTCGGCCTTTCTGCCACTTGTCCCCGTGGCTTCATTCTGTCTCAATGAACGGCTTAAAGACCTGCCGAAGGGGAAAGTCTGGGGTGGTGGGTGGGATGTGTCCACGTGTGATGCTCCATCCACCCCCCCCCCCCCCCCCCCCCCCCCCCCGGGCCGAGAGTGTGGGATTGGGAAGGAACTGCAGATGCTGGTTCACACCGGAGATAGACATACACAATGCTGGAGTAACTCGGCGGGACAGGCTGCATCTCTGGAGCGAAGGAATGGGTGGCATTTTCGGGTAAGTCTGAAGAAGGGTCTCGACTCTATTCCTTCTCTCCAGAGATGCTGCCTGGTCCGCTGAGTTGTGTGTGTGTGTCTCTCTCCCTCTCTGTCTATCTGTGTGTGTGGTGTGTGTCTGCTGTCGGGTCCCGGTGGCCGCTCAAAGTCACCCGAGCTGCTTGATTCCTCTGAAGTGGTGGCCAGCTGCTGTGTGTGTGTGTGTGTGTGTGTGTGTGTGTGTGTCTCTCTCCCTCTCTGTCTATCTGTGTGTGTGTGTGTGTGTGTGTGTACTGTCGGGTCCCGGTGGCCGCTCAAAGTCACCCGAGCTGCTTAATTCCTCTGAAGTGGTGGCCAGCTGCTGTCTGTGTGTATCTCTGTGTGTGTGTGTGTGTGTGTGTGTGTGTGTGTGTGTGTGTGTGTGTGTGTGTGTGTGTGTGTGTGTGTGTGTGTGTCTCTCTCTCTCTCCTCTCTGTCTATGTGTGTGTGTGTGTGTCTCTCTCTCTCTCTCTCTCCCTCTCTGTCTATCTGTGTGTGTGTGTGTGTCTCTCTCTCTCTCTCTCTCCCTCTCTGTCTATCTGTGTGTGTGTGTGTGTGTGTGTGTGTGTGTGTGTGTGTGTGTGTGTGTGTGTGTGTGTGTGTGTGTGTGTGTGTGTGTGTGTGTGTGTGTGTGTGTGTGTGTGTGTGTGTGTGTGTGTGTGTGTGTGTGTGTGTGTGTGTGTGTGTGTGTGTGTGTGTACTGTCGGGTCCCGGTGGCCGCTCAAAGTCACCCGAGCTGCTTAATTCCTCTGAAGTGGTGGCCAGCTGCTGTCTGTGTGTATCTCTGTGTGTGTGTGTGTGTGTGTGTGTGTGTGTCTCTCTCTCTCTCTCCCTCTCTGTCTATCTGTGTGTATCTGTGTGTGTGTCTGATGTCGGGTCCCGGTGGCCGCTCAAAGTCATCCGAGCTGCCTCATTCCTCTGAAGTGGTGGCCAGCTGCTGTCTGTGTGTATCTGTGTGTGTGTGTGTGTGTGTGTGTGTCTCTCTCTCTCCCTCTCTGTCTATCTCTGTGTGTGTTGTGTGTGTGTGTGTGTGTGAGTGTGTGTGTGTACTGTCGGGTCCCGGCGGCCGCTCAGTCACCCGAGCTGCTTAATTCCTCTGAAGTGGTGGCCAGCTGCTGTCTGTGTGTATCTCTCTCTGTGTGTGTGTGTGTGTGTGTGTGTGTGTGTGTGTGTGTGTGTGTGTGTGTGTGTGTGTGTGTGTGTGTGTGTGTGTGCTGTCGGGTCCCAACGGCCGCTCAATGTCAGTCACCCGGGCTGCTTCCTTTTTTAAAATTATTTAAAATAGAGATCCATTGCAAAAAAGTATTTAAAAACATAAAAAAACAAGAAATGCTTGGTAGAATGCGCATTTTCCCATTGTAGGTCATATCAATAGATGCGGCCCGCGCTGAAATAACTCAAAACCACAGGATGGAGATGTATTTTAACATTGTTGCTTTATTAAACCATACCTTCATTCACGGTTGGCTCAAGAGTAACGGGAGAGGAACTTGCTAACTCGGGAGAGGAACTTGCTAACTCGGGAGAGGAACTTGCAACATCGCAGCAATTACATACCCGTGGGAACTCGGCCACACACTTGATCATACACTTGCAGTCTCGTGGGCAGCCACGAGTCTATCACTCGGGGTACCTCGTGGGTCAACTCGCACAGTGAGACAGGGGCATCAAGATTCGTTTTACATTCTTTATACTCCTCTAGCACCTCATTTACTCCATGCCTCCTATAATTATTGTAGATATCTCTCTTTTTTCGAAACAAGTGTCCAATTTCCCTTGAAAACCATGGCTCTTTCCAATTTTTACTATTTCCTTTCAACCTAACAGGGACATAAAGATTCTGTACTCTTACAATTTCCCCTTTAAATGTCCTCCATTTCTCTTCTACATCCTTCCCATGAAACAAAGTGTCCCAATTCACTCCTTTAAAATCCTCACGCATTCCCTCAAAGTTAGCCTTTCTCCAATCAAAAATCTCCAACTCTAGGTCCTGTTCTGACTCGCTCCATAATTATATTGAAACTAATGGTATTGTGATCACTGGTCCCGAAGTGCTCACCAACGCATACCTCCGTCACCTGTCCTGCCTCATTTCCTAACAGGAGGTCCAGCACTGCCCCTTCTCTGGTCGGTACCTCTATGTACTGCTGCAAAAAACTATCCTGCAAACATTTTTCAAACTCCAAACCATCCAGCCCATTTACAGAATGTGTTTCCCAGTCTATTTTTTGGGAAATTGAAATCTCCCACAATCACTACCTTGTGCTTACTACTAATATCTGCTATCTCCTTACATATTTGCTCTTCCAATTTCTCGCTCCCCATTTGGCGGTCTATAGTACACCCCTAAAAGTGTTGCTACACCGTTCCACTTCTCAGTTCCACCCAAATAGCCTCCCTAGATGAACTCTCTAATCTATCCTGCCAAAGCACTGCTGTAATATCCTCTCTGACAAGCAATGCAACACCTCCACACTCTGGTCCCTCCAATTCTATCACCCCGGAAGCAACGAAATCCTGGAATATTTAGTTTCCAATCACAGCCCTCCTGCAACCATGTTTCACTGATTGCCACAACATCATATTTCCAGGTGTCAATCCAGGCTCTAAGTTCATCCACCTTACTTACAATGCTCCTGGCATTAAAATATGCACATTTTATAAACCCACCATCCTTTATTCTCTGTCTATTATCTTTTTCATCTTTCTCGCCTACATTTTGGGTCCGAGTGCTTCCCTTCTCTGTCTCTTGCCCCACACCCTGACCCCTAGCCCCCTCTACCCGATTCCCTCCCCCCAGCCTTTCTAGTTTAAAGTCTCCCCAGTAGCCTTTGCAAATCTCCCTGCCAGGATATTGGTCCCCTTCGGGTTCAAGTGCAACCCGTCCGCTGCCGTACAGATCATGCCTTCCCCAAAAGAGGTCCCAGTGATCAAGAAACTTGAATCGCTGCCCACTGCACCAGTCCCTCAAGCCACGCATTTAGCCTCCACCTCATTTCATTCCTACTCTCACTGTCACGCGGCACAGGCAGTAATCCTGAAATCATTACCCTTTTGGTCCTTCTCTTTAACTTTCCCCCCAACTCCCTAAATTCTCCCTTCAGGACCTCGTCACTTTTTCTGCCTATGTCATTGGTACCTATGTGTACCACAACATCAGGCTCCTCTCCCTCCCTTATCAGAATCTTTTGGACACGTTCTGACACATGCGAGACCCTGGCACCAGGGAGGGCTAACTACCACCGGGTCTCCCGACTGCGTCCACAGAATCGCCTATCCGACCCCTAACTATAGAGTCCCCTATTACAATTGCCCTCCTCTTTTTGCTACCCTTCTGAGCATCAGGGCCGGTCTCTGTGCCGGAGGCCCGGCCGCTGTTGTTGCCCCCAGCTAGGCTGTCCCCTCCAATCGTAATTCAAACACGAGTACCTATTTTCCAGTTGTACGGTCACAGGGGTACTCTCTAGCCCCTGCCTCTGCCCCTTGCCCTTCCTAACCGTGACCCACTTGTCTGCCTCCTGTGGTTTGGGAGTGACTACCTCCCTGTAGCTCCTCTCTATGACCTCCTCACTCTCCCTGACCAGACGGAGGTCGTCGAGCTGCTGCTCCAGGTTCCTAACACGATCCTTTAGGAGCCCCATCTCGACACACCTGGCGCAGATGTGTACGTCTGGAGGGCTATCAGATTCCCTGACCTCCCACATCTGACATCCAGAACAGTACACTGCCCTGGCCTTCATACTGCCCCCCTTAACACAGGATACAATAGCAACACAATATAAAATCACTACAAACTGCTGGGATCTGACTGTAAATCAGCTGCTTTCCCTAGTCCACTTCCCACCAATCAGCTGCTTTCTCTAGTCCACTTCCCACCAATCAGCGGTCTTCCTCAAAAAAAACCCACTTCTCCAAATGGAATGTTATGGATTTTGGTAAAAACAAGCCCGCGCTGGATTTTATAGCTTACGGGTGTCGCTCCTCCCCCTCCTCCTCTTCCAACGGCTCCTGTGGCCTCTCAAGCCCACGCTTGATTTTATAGGGTCGGTGTCGCTCCTCCCCCTCCTCCTCTTCCAACGGCTCCTGTGGGCCTCATTAGTATTCTTGATTAGTATGGGTATCAGAGGTTATGTGGAGAAGGCAGGAACATGGGGTTAGGAGGGAGAGATTGGTCACCCATGATTGAATAGTGGAGTAGTCTTGATGGGCTGAATGGTCTGATTCAGCTTCTCTCACTTATGACCTTATGACATTGTTCAGCAGAAAATTTACAACACGTCATCCATAGAGGGAGTACAGAGAAGGTTCACCAGACTGATTCCTGGGATGGCAGGACTTGCATATGAAGAAAGATTGGATAGACTCGGCCTGTACTCGCTGGAATTTAGGAGATTGAGGGGGGATCTTTTAGAGACTTACAAAATTCTTAAGGGTTGGACAGGCTAGATGCAGGAAGATTGTTCCCGATGTTGGGGAACACCAGAACAAGGGGTCACAGTTTAAGGATTAGGGGGAAGTCTTTTAGGACCGAGATGAGAAGATCCTTTTTCACACAAAGTGGTGAGTCTGTGGAATTCTCTGCCACAGAAGGTAGTTTGAGGCCAGTTCATTGGCTATATTGAAGAGGGAGTTAGATGTGGTCCTTGTGGCTAAAGAGATCAGGGGTCATGAAGAGAAGGCAGGTACAGGATACTGAGTTGGATGATCAGCCATGATCATATTGAATGGCGGTGCAGGCTCGAAGGGCCGAATGGCCTACCCCTGCACCTATTTTCTATGATTTCTATGAATCGAATATAGGAGCAAAGAGGTCCTTCTGCAGTTGTACAGAGCCCTAGTGAGACCACACCTGGAGTATTGTGTGCAGTTTTGGTCCCCTAATTTGAGGAAGGACATTCTTGCTATTGAGGGAGTGCAGCGCAGGGTTACAAGGTTAATTCCTGGGATGGCGGTACTGTCATATGCTGAGAGAATGGAGCAGCTGGGCTTGTACACTCTGGAGTTTAGAAGGATGAGAGGGCATCTCATTGAAACATATAGGATTGTTAAGGGCTTGGACACGCTAGAGGCAGGAAACATGTTCCCGATGTTGGGGGAGTCTAGAACCAGGGGCCACAGTTTAAGAATAAGGAGTAAGCCATTTAGAACGGAGACGATGAAACACAGAGATTGGTGAGTCTGTGGAATTCTCTGCCTCAGAGGGCGGTGGAGGCAGGTTCTCTGGATACTTTCAACAGAGAGCTAGATAGGGCTCTTATAAATAGCAGAGTCAGGGGATATGGGGAGAAGGCAGGAACGGGGTTCTTAGTGTGGATGATCAGCCATGATCACATTGAATGGCGGTGCTGGCTCGAAGGACCAAATGGCCTACTCCTGCACCTATTGTCTACATACATTGCTCAAATCTCACTAATTTATCCCCCACCCTTGCCACTCATGTGGCCCGCTGGTGTAGGATCCCTTCCCTTATTTTGAGGGGCGTCTCCACCACACCCTGCAGACTTTCCTGCACATTGCCTCCTCTGAGATACAGCATAATTTTCACAAACATTTAACAACCCTCCTGCATTGGTGCCATCAATGTAATGTCCTCTGTGTGACAACGTGAGCGCGAGTCAGAAAATGGTAATTTTCAACTATGTGAAATAACTTGCGTGAAATTGCTGTTCCCTCAGTCAATTTCTGCTTTCTTTATTTCAGGAGGAAGCTGGTCGCAAGAGGAGGTAGGACATGCTCTTCAGTTAAACTCTGCACGGATCTGTAAAGTCACATAAACATGTCGACGCGTAGATTATAACCGGTTATTCAATATTCACAGAAATAGTGATGACTTCCAGACATTGTCACTGAGAGATGGTGCCTTACTGGATGAAAGATTCCATCACCCCTTCTGGTTGAACGCAGTGTTGAAAGATATCGTTGTTGCGAATCACCAAGGTAAAAATATGGATTTCTTATTACATGTGGGTGACATATTTAAGTTGTAAATAGATGCAAAGATTGACCGTAATGATGAACTGCAGGGGAACTAAAGTTTTATACCAACACCAATCTCACCTGTTGGGAAGCTTCACAGTCAAGTGGTCAGCTGGAGATGTTAGAACCCTGAACACATCCAACACAGGAGCACAATACAACCAAGACACACTCTGCCAGATGAACTAAGACATCTTAATCCCATCCACACCGCAGAAACACGCCACGATACGAGTTTGAATTCTACCAGGTAGCCAGCAAAGTAAACTTGACTTAATTAAATCAGAGGTATTGAATGCTGGTAGGAATTAGATGACCAGGATTGTCATAAAAACACACAGGGTTGCATCAGAGAAGGATGTATGTGCCACTGATCCTGCTTCACCTGTCAGTGACGACCGACTTTAGTTAACTCGGGTCTGCCCCCTGCCGGAGTAACAAACTTCATTGTTATTTACTCTCCACCACATTGAAGCATTGTATGAATGAGACTCATCAGACAAACTAGCATTGACCTCAGCCAGGGATTCTGTTTCAGACGAAAACACCCAGTTACTGGTTCAGATGATTTTAAATGGATTTAACAAAATCTAGTTAAAATTAGTCCCAAAAGTTAATCTGCAAGTCGAATTGGTTAGAAAGGAAGCAAACTCAAAAGGGCTTGTATACAAAAACAGGGATGTAATGCTGAGGCTCTATCGGGTGCTGGTAAGGCCACATTTGGAATATTGTGAGCAATTTTGAACACCATATCTGCGGAAGGATGTGCTGGCTCTGGAGAAGGGCCTGAGGAAGATTACAAGAATGATCCCAGGAATGAGTAGGTTAACCTACGATAAGCGTTTGTTGGCACTGGGCCTGTACTCACTGGAATTTAGAAGATGGAGGGGGGGACCTCATTGAAACAAAGAGAATAGTGAAAGGCTTGGATAGAGTGGATGTAGAGAGGATGTTTCAACCAGTGAAAGAGTCTCGGTCTAGAGGTCATAGCCTCGGAATTAAAGGACGTTCTTTGAGGAAGGAGATGAGGAGTCATTTCTTTAATCAGAAGTAAGTAAATTTTATTTATATAGCACGTTTAAATCAACTCGCGTTAAAACCAAAGTGCTTTACATAAAATAAATAATAAAGTTTCCATACATCCATAGAAAAAAATCAAAAATAAGAAAAATAACACAACACCTTATAGAATTCAACAAGAACGTCCCCCCCACAACAGAATCAAATGTTTCCACTGTGGGGAAAGGCATCAAAACGTGATGTCATCTTCCTCTGTGAAACAGCCCAGGTCAGAGCCTATTTGTGGCCTCCGCAGCCAGTCCGATGTTTTCAGGCCCTCTTTGCCGGAAAACTGGAACTCCGGCGTCGGGTGAACACTCCTCAGCGGTTTGGAAAATGTCTGGAGCGGCCGCCTCCTCCCCGGAGACCTCGGCACCCGTAGTCCTCAGGCTGCGTTGGCTGGAGCTCCGACTCTGGCGATCTCGGATCCCAGGCTCCGCAGTGTTCCAAATCCAGCGCCGCCCGCGGCTGTACGCCCGCAGCAACAGCTCCTCGGATGTTGGAGTCGGCGGTCACCGCACTCCGGAGTTTATCGCACGGCGACCCGGTAAGGCATCGCCCGCTCCGTGTTGGTATCCCAGCGCTGCGCCGCCGCTGAAGCTGTATCACTATATACGTGCGCATGCATGTCATGTGCCGTCCAAACTTAATGCAGCCATTGCAACTTTCAGGGAACTATGGTCTCATGTCGGGGCCATTGTGTTTATCAACATTTCTCGGTGTCCAGGCACTTCTGGCATATGACCTGTCACTATTTGACGTTCATATATGTATCACCTTGCAGTAGTCACGATTAAATCCCATCTGCACATGATCTGCCTACTTTCCATCTGACTTGGAGCATGCTGTGGTCTTGATGGCCTTCCACACAACCTAGAGCATCATCAGTTTCCATGTCAGTACACAAGCCTTTGGCACAGAAAGTTGTCGTTAATATATATCATAACCACCAACGACACCAGGCTGAAGACCACTGAGCACGGATATCTGGTAACATACCATAACTTACAATCACAAAACTATCCTGACACCAAATCCTTTGCCTCCTTAGACCAAGTCAATCATGGATCCAATTATCCAGGTCATATCGGATATCATATGTCTTAGAAACATAGAAACATAGAAGATAGGTACAGGAGGAGGCCATTCGGCCCTTCGAGCCAGCACCGCCATTCAATATGATCATGGCTGATCGTCCGTTATCAATAACCCGTGCCTGCCTTCTCCCCATATCCCTTGACTCCACTAGCCACTAGAGCTCTATCCAACTCTCTCTTAAACCCATCCAGTGATTTGGCCTCCACTGCCCTCTGTGGCAGGGAATTCCATAAATTCACAACTCTCTGGGTAAAAAAGTTTTATGTCAGCTCAGTCTTAAATGACCTCCCCTTTATTCTAAGACTGTGGCCCCTGGTTCTGGACACATTTTTCCTGCATCCAGCCTGTCCAGTCCTTTTATAATTTTATGTTTCTATAAGATACCCCCTCATCCTTCTAAACTCCAGTGAATACAAGCCTAGTCTTTTCAATCTTTCCTCATATGATGGTCCCGCCATCCCAGGGATCAATCTCGTGAACCTACGCTGCACTGCCTCAATCACGAGCATGTCCTTCCTCAAATTAGGAGACCAAAACAGTACACAATACTCCAGATGTGGTCTCACTAGAGCCCTATACAACTGCAGAAGAACCTCTTTACTCCTGTACTGAAATCCTCTTGTTATGAAGGTCAACATTCCATTAGCTTTCTTCACTGCCTGCTGTAACTTTCAGTTACTGGTGTACAAGGACCCCCAGGTCTCGCTGTACCTCCCCCTTACCTAACCTAAACCCATTGAGATAATAATCTGCCCCCTTGTTTTTGCCACCAAAGTGGATAACCTCACATTTATCTATATTATACTGCACCTGCCACGCATCTGCCCACTCACTCAACCTGTCCAGGTCCCCCTGCAATGTCCTAAAATCCTCTTCATAGTTCGCACTGCCACCCAGCTTTGTTTTATCCGCAAACTTGCTAGTGTTGCTCCTAATTACCTCTTCCAAATCATTTATATATATGGTAAACAATTGCGGCCCCAACACCGAGCCTTGCGGCACTCCACTCGCCACCGAATGCCATTCTGAAAAGGACCTGTTCACTCCTACTCTTTGCTTCCGGTCTGCCAACCAATTTTCTATCCATGTCAACACCCTACCTCCAATACCATGTGCTCTAATTTTAGTCACCAGTCTCTCGTGCGGGACCTTATCAAAGGCTTTCTGAAAGTCTAGATACACTACATCCACTGGCACCCCTTCATCCATTTTACTTGTCACATCCTCAAAAAATTCCAGATTAGTCAAGCATTATTTCCCTTTCACAAATCCATGTTGACTTGGACTAATCCTTTTACAGCTATCCAAATGCTCCATGATTACCTCTTTAATAATTGACTTCAGCATCTTTCCCACCACCGAAGTCAGGCTAACTGGACTGTAATTCCACGTTTTCTCTCTCGTTCCTTTCTGGAAAAGTGGGATAACATTAGCTATCCTCCAATCCACAGGAACTGATCCTGAATCTATTGAACATTGGAAATTTATCACCAATGCGTCCACTATTTCTAGAGCCACCTCCCTGAGGACCCTGGGATGCAGACCATCAGGCCCAGGGGATTTATCGTCCTTCAGTCCTATTAGCCTACCCAATACTATTTCTCGCATAATGAAAATTTATTTCAGTTCCTCTACCCTCTTAGATCCTCTGTCCTCCAGTACATCTGGGAGATTGTTTGTGTTCTCCTTAGTGAAGACGGATCCGAAGTACCTATTCAACTCTTCTGCCATTTCCTTGTTGCCCATAATTATTTCACCCGTGTCTGCCTTCAAGGGACCCACATTTGACTTTGCTACTCTTTTTCCCTTAACATATCTAAAGAAGCTTTTACTGTCCTTTATATTCCTGGCCAGCTTCCCCTCGTACTTCATCTTTTCAGCCCGTATTGCCCATTTTGTTTCCTTCTGTTGTCCTATGAATGTTTCCCAATCCTCCGGCTTCTTTGCTGTGTTATACATCTTTTCTTTTAGTTTTATTTTATCCCTAACTTCTCTTGTCAGCCACGGCTGCCTCCTACTCGCCTTAGAATCTTTCTTCCTTTTTGGAATTAAATGATCCTGCGTCTTCCGGATTATGCCCAGAAATTCCTGCCATTGCTGTTCCACCGTCATTCCTGCTAGGATCCCTTTCCAGTCTACTTTGGGCAGCTCCCCTCTCATGCCTTCATAGTCCCCTTTGTTCAACTGCATCACTGCCACTTCCGATTAACATTCTCCCTCTCAAATTGCAGATTAAAACTAATCATATTATGATCACTACCTCCAAGCAGTTCCTTTACCTCGAGTTCTCTTATTATATCTGGTTCATTGGACAACACTAAATCCAGAATTGCCTTTTCTCTGGTCAACTCCATTACAAGCTGCTCTAAGAATCCATCTTGGAGGCATTCTACAAACTCTCTTTCTTGGGGTCCTGAACCAACCTGATTTTCCCAGTCTCCCTGCATATTGAAATCCCCCATCACCACAGTGGCATTACCTTTGACACATGCCAGTTTTAACTCCTGCTGCAACTTACACCCTACATCCGGGCTACTATTTGGGGGTCTGTAAATAACACCAATTGGTGTCTTCTTGCCTTTACAATTCCTCAACTCAATCCACAGTGACTCTACCTCGACAGTCCGTATGTCTTCCCTCGCAAGGGACTGAATTCCATCCCTCACCAGCAGAGCTACCCCCCCCCTCCTCTGCCCACCTACCTGTCCTTTCTATAGGATGTATAACTTCCCAGGCCCGATCCTCCTGCAGCCACATCTCAGTAATCCCCACAATGTCATATCTACCAACCTGTAACTCAGCCCCAAGCTCATCTACTTTACTTATACTTTGCGCATTCATATACAATACTTTTAATTCCTTACGCATGTCACCTTTCACATCGATCCCTATTACACTTGCCATCCTCTCCTATCCCTTTGTGAGCTTCCTTTCCCGTTAATTCTGGAGTCATTAACTATCCCTTTACTCTCTTTCCCTTTAACTCCATTGTCGACTACCCCATTTGACACTCCCCCCCCCCCCCCCCCCCCCCCCCCCCCCCCCCCCCCCCCCTTATTCAGTTTAAAACCACCCGTGTAGCAGTGACAAACCTGCCTGCCAGAATGCTGGTCCCCCACCTGTTAAGATGCAATCCGTCCCTTTTGTACAGCTCCCCCTTACTCCAAAACAGATCTCAGTGATCTAAGAATCTAAATCCCTGCCCCCTGCACCAGTTACTCAGCCACACATTCAGGTTCCGTATCTCCCTGTTCCTGCTCTCGCCAGCATGAGGAACTGGAAGCAAACCGGAGATAACGTAAAAACATAGAAAATAGGTGCAGGAGTAGGCCATTCGGCCCATCGAGCCTGCACCGCCATTCAATATAATCGTGGCTGATCATCCAACTCGGTATCCTGTACCTGCCTTCTCTCCATACCCCCTGATCCCTTTAGCCACAAGGGCCACATCTAACTCCCTCTTAAATATAGCCAATGAACTGGCCTCAACTACCTTCTGTTGCAGAGAATTCCAGAGACTCACCACTCTCTGTGTGAAAAATGTTTTCCTCATCTCGGTCCTAAAGGAATTCCCCCTTATCCTTAGTCTGTGACCCCTTGTTCTGGACCCCCCCAACATCGGGAACAATCTTCCTGCATCTAGCCTATCCAACCCCTTAAGAATTTTGTACGTTTCTATAAGATCCATAACATAGAAACATAGAAATTAGGTGCAGGAGTAGGCCATTCAGCCCTTCGAGCCTGCACCGCCATTCAATATGATCATGGCTGATCATCCAACTCAGTATCCCGTACCTGCCTTCTCTCCATACCCTCTGATCCCCTTAGCCACAAGGGCCACATCCAACTCACTTTTAAATATAGCCAATGAACTGGCCTCAACTACCCTCTGTGGCAGAGAGTTCCAGAGACTCACCACTCTCTGTGAAAAAAGTCTTTCTCATCTCGGTCTTAAAGGATTTCCCCCTTATCCTTAAGCTGTGACCCCTTGTCCTGGACTTCCCCAACATCGGGAACAATCTTCCTGCATCTAGCCTGTCCAACCCCTTAAGAATTTTGTAAGTTTCTATAAGATCCCCTCTCAATCTCCTAAATTCCAGAGAGTATAAACCGAGTCTATCCAGTCTTTCTTCATAAGACAGTCCTGACATCCCAGGAATCAGTCTGGTGAACCTTCTCTGCACTCCCTCTATGGCAATAATGTCCTTCCTCAGATTTGGAGACCAAAACTGTACGCAATACTCCAGGTGTGGTCTCACCAAGACCCTGTACAACTGAAGTAGAACCTCCCTGCTCCTGTACTCAAATCCTTTTGCTATGAAAGCTAACATACCATTCGCTTTTTTCACTGCCTGCTGCACCTGCATGCCTACTTTCAATGACTGGTGTACCATGACACCCAGGTCTCGCTGCATCTCCCCTTTTCCTAATCGGCCACCATTTAAATAATAGTCTGCTTTCCTGTTTTTGCCACCAAAGTGGATAACCTCACATTTATCCACATTATACTGCATCTGCCAAACATTTGCCCACTCATCCAGCCTATCCAAGTCACCTTGCAGTCTCCTAGCATCCTCCTCACAGCGAACACTGCCCCCCAGCTTAGTGTCATCCGCAAACTTGGAGATATTGCAAACTTGGAGATAACAACCCTGGAGGTCCTGCTTTTCAGCATTTTTCCGGGCTCTCTAAAGTCACACTGCAGAATATTCATCCCCTTCTTTCCAACATCTATTGTGCCGACATGCACTACCACTTTCGGCTGTTCACCTTCGCCCTTGAGGATTTTCTGCACTCTGTCCGTGACATCCTGGATCCTGGCACCAGGAAGGCAGCACACCATCCTCGAATCCCGTCTGTTGCAGCAGAAACCCCTGTCCGTACCTCTCACAATGGAGTCTCCAACTACAATGGCGTTGGCTGACGTTGGCCTCTTTGGTTTTGGCTCAACAGCCCTTTTTGTTTTGCAAGCCAGTTTGCTGCTCAGTGTGTTAATGTCTTCTGTCCCGACAGCTTCTAAGTGGGTGAACCTGTTCACAAGAGGTACAATGCCCGGGGACCTTTGCATTCCAAGTTTCCCTCCCTTTCTCACCGTCACCCACTTTTTCCCTTCCAGTACCTTAGGTGTAACAATCTCACTGTAGCACTTGTCGAGGAACGACTCGTTTCTCGGACGAACCTGATGTCATCCACTTCTCTTTCACCACTCGGACGAACCTGAGGTCTTCTCTTTCACCACTCGCCCACCATGAGGGAACGTCCAGTGCCCCATGAAAGCCCATATATTGGTTTAACCTGAGTTGAATTAATTCTTGGTTTCAGGTCCAGGATCATTTCCACACATAAATCTCCTCTCTTTCAGCGACCCTACAATTGCGAGCCTCCACACATTCTGTGTTGCACAAGGGCCATTCAATCCTGACATTTTTCAGTGGTGGAAGCCACCCCTCCTTCAGTCTCGCCCTCTGCTGCCGAGAACATGAGCTGAAGGATCACAACTGGCATCTGAAATCGCCTCTATTCAGTGTGATGATGACGGCTCTGCCCCAGGCCTCAACTCCTCCTGTGTGCCGGTTCCACACTGGCCCCAATTCTCCAATATTACATCCAATATCCTGCCTGCCTTTATAAAATACTTCCTGTTGCCACTTATCTCAATCCGCTACTTGATAATCTGATTCCCTCTCCACCACCTAACAGCGAGATCTCACAAAACCCTGCCCAACCGCTCCAAATGCCCACCCTCAATCTCTCCATCATCCTCTCTCTCTATTGAGGACCACAGTCTAGGGTCCTTCCGCTGCTGGACGTGGGGGGCAGGGTGTGGTGCAGATGCCCCTCAAAATAAGGGAAGGGATCCCATGTCAGTGAGCCACATGAGTGGCAAGGGAAATTTGAGCAATGTATATAGACTGTATTGAACAATTTATATGGCCTCCGAAAATGTCGATGAATTTTTCACACGGTTCATGTGTTGTATATATTTTTACCTGAATAATGTCTATTTTGAAATTTAAAAAAAACACAATCACAATCCCGCCGCCCGACCCGCACCTGCAATCCACGTGCCTCCACTTTCCTCGGAGTGATAAATGGAGAAAGGTTTGTGTTGTCCATCTCACGTAATCGGGCAAGGTTTCAGTTGTCCGCCCGCCTGTGCCCGAGTCTCCCCCCGACCCCCGCGGACTCTCTGATTCTCTGCTTCTCTCCCCAGTCTCCATCACCCTGGATGTGGAAACAGCGCATCCGCTGCTCGAGGTGTCTAGGGATCGGAAGACGGTGACATGGACCGCGACCCAGAGGAGTCTCCCTGACAACTGGAAGAGGTTCACAGGCTGGCTGTGTGTGCTGGGATTTGAGGGATTCACATCGGGGAGACATTACTGGGAGGTGGAGGTGGCAGGGAGTCGGGGCTGGAGTCTGGGAGTTGCCGCAGAGTCTGTGGAGAGGAAGGACGAGGACGCACAGATCCCGGAGACTCTAATCTGGAGCCTCACGCGGCAGGGTGACGTGTTTAATGCAATCACCTCCCCTCAAACCCATCTCCCCGCCCGTCTCATCCCCGGGAGGCTGGGAGTTTATCTCAGTTACGAGTCCGGGACAGTTTCATTTTACGACGCGGACACCAGGTCCCATCTCCACAGCTTCACTGGGAATAAATTCACGGAGAAACTTTATCCTTTCTTCGTGACTTGGGGTGAAAACCAGTGGCTGAGAATCTGCTCCGGATCCGCTCCGGGTGTTAAAAGGGTCGGGTTCTGTGACCGGCGTCAGGAGCGGGGCTCAGGCGCTGAAAGACTCCCATTTAATCCCCAAATTCCGCGTCGTAAAAACCCCAGTGGGCGCGGAAATAAAACCAGGGGGAATGTAAATGTGGGAAGAGTGAAATAAACAGCAACTGAAATCAGAGCTGTCTGTCGATCCGTTCATTTTAACGCGTTAACCGCGTCCGGCAACGGAACAGAAATTACTTTTGTGAAAATATAAAGATTGAAACAATCGCCCTTCCCGCGGGTTCAGCAGCGGCCGCGGGCGGCGGGACATGAGCTCCGGGCTCCCCCGGTCCTAAAGTCCACTGTCTCGTTTATGAAGGTTACACGAGCCGTCTGGCAAAATAAAAACCCGGTAAAAATGACCATGTGGTGGGGCAGAAAAGTAGGATGATTTGGAAATTACTAAATTGGGGGGGGGTTGAGCTGAGTGACGAGAACGCAAAACAAAAGGTTTGTTAATTACGTGAAAATGTTAAATTCTGTACGGTGAAAACGAGAAGCTAGTGTGACTTGGGAAGGGTGGGGGTAGAGGGAATGCCGGGGCTATCTGAAGATGGTAGGTCTTAAAACGGGACTGCCATATGCTGAGAGAAAGGAGCGGCTGGGAATTGTATACTCTGGAATTTAGAAGGATGAGAGGGCATCGTATTGAAACATAAGATTATTGAATGTTTTGACCTGTTAGAGGCAGAAATCATGTTTCCGATGTTGGGGGAGTCCAGAACCAGGGGGCCACAGTTTAAGAATAAGGGTTAAGGCATTTAAAACTGAGACAGGAAACACTTTTTCACACAGAGTGTTGTGAATCTGTGGAATTCTCTGCCTCAGGGGGCGATGGAGTCTGGTTCTCTGGAAACTTTCAAGAGAGAGCTTGATAGGGCTCTTAAAGATAACGGAGTCAGGGGATATGGGGAGAAGGCAGGAACGGGGTACTGATTGTGGATGATCAGCCATTATCACAGTGAATGGCGGCGCTGGCATGGTCTACTCCTGCACCTATTGTCTAATATCTATTATGGTGGCGTCTTGAAGCCGTGGGGAGCCGTGCGAAGATGTAACAGATTTCTGTTCACGAACGTCACTGACCAGCAGCGCAACGCACGATATTGATCGAGCACCAAAGGAACTAAAGCAATCCTGAAACTGATTGGTAGACACAACATGCTGGAGTAACTCAGCGGGTGAGGCAGCATCTAAGGAGAGAAGGAATGAGTGACGGTTCGGGATGAGACCCTGGGAAGGATAAATTGTTATTTATCTCGTCCCGAAAGGCCACCCATTCCTTCTCTCCAGAGATGCTGCCTCACCCGCTGAGTTACTCCAGCCCATTGTGTCTATCTTCGGTTTAAACCAGCATCTGCAATTCCTTCCTACACATCTTCATTGTTCATTCACATAAAGCCCAGCGGTATGAATATTGATTTCTGTAATTTCAAGTAACCCTTGCATTACCTCTCTCCATCCCTCCTCCACATTAGACGTCTTGCTAGTTTCACTGTTTGTATCCCTTCATTATCACCTCTTCCACGGCCAACAATGCACCATTGTGGGCTCCACATTTCTGGAGTCATCGGTGCCGGCTGTGATTTGTTCTGTACGTCTAGTTTCCCACTCAACTGACTCTCATTCTGAAGAAGTCCCAGTCAAGAACAAGGGAGACCTGATCATATGTTGGAGCCTTAAGTACAGGACCTGAGTACTTAAGTACATAGTTACAGCATGTTACCTAGTACTCAATAACGCTGGGGATCTGGTTCGGTGGGGGGAGGGGGGGGGGGCTGAGGCGTGTAACAAGAATTGGCTGGAGCGGATAGACAGGGTGGGGAGGAAGCTGGAGCTGTGGAGGCAACGCTCCCTATCCATAACGGGTAAAAATTTGGTCATCAGGTGTGAGGTGCTCTCGGGGCTGCTGTACTTGGCGCAAGTGTGGCCTCGCCCTCCCTCCTACGCCACAGGGATCACCCGGGCCGTCTTCCAGTTCATCTGGGTGTCGAGGATAGACCGGGTGTGATGGGCTCTCTGAGCAGACTGCCCAGCTTGTCTGGCAAAATGCCTCGTCGCCAGAACTCACCAACAAGCACCAAGACCTGGCTTGGCTGGCGGTGAGGGGAGCCCTCCCAGTCAGATCCTTCCTACACCGTCGGAACCTCACTGCCAGCGCACACTGCCCTCGGGACGGCTGCTATGGAGAGGAGACGGGTGCCCACCTTTTTGCAGAGTGTGGATTTGCAAAAAGAGTCTGGAGAAGTATGCAAGGGTCCCTGGTACGCTTTATCCCGAACAGCTCCGTCACAGAGGACTCTGTGATTTACGGACTGTTCCCAGGGACACATTCAGAGACTGACATTGAGTGCTGCTGGAGGGTCATCAACTCGGTGAAAGACGCCCTTTGGTCTGCCCGAGCGTTGTTCACCACCCAGCAGAGCGAGATGTCCGTCAGGGAATGTTGCCGACTGGCCCGCTGCAGACTGCAGGAGTACGTGCTGAGGGACGCAATGAAGCTCGGTGCAGCCAACGCCAAGGCTTGGTGGGGGAGGGCCACAGTCTAGGGTCCTTCTGCTGCTGGACATGGGGGGCACGGTATGGTGGAGACGCCCCTCCAAATAAGGAAGGTATCCCACGCCAGTGGGCCACATGAGTGGCACGGGTGGAGGACTGATTTGAGGAATTTGGAAAAAAAAATGTATAAACTGTATTGATCAATTTGTTTCGCCTCCGAAAATGTCGGATGGTTTTCCGCAAGGTTCAAGTATTGTATATATTTATTACTTGAATAAAGTCTATTTTGAAATATGAAAAGAAACATTGATTACAGGGGTGAAGCCAGCGAGCTTTGTCAAACAAAGGGCGTGGAAATCAGAACCGCTTCCATTGGAAGGTGAAACCCTTTCCACCCTGTGAGGTGTACATTCCACATCCGGTTTTCTGCTGTAAAATTGCTGTAAAAACGCAATGTTCTTCCCAAACCCCCCAGTTTTATGACAGAAAATATTACATTGAGCCGTTCTCAATCCATATTTCACCATCGTTTCAATTTGTTCCCAGCCTTAGTTTTGTTTAGTTTAGAAATACAGCGTGGAAACAGGCCATTCGGCCGAACGCAAATTAACACTATCCTTCACACAACACACGAGGGACAATGTTTTACAGCCCAGTGGTGTGAATATTGAAGAACGGTCTCGACCCGAAACGTCACCCATTCATTCTCTTCAGAGATGCTGGCTGACTCGTTGAGTCACTCCAGCATTTTGTGTCTATCTTCGGTTTAAACCAGCATCTGCAGTTGCTTCTGACTCGGGGTATTTCATCCTCACGCTGAGCCTCAGTTCGCCGAGTGCTGCAGCGAGTCTAGTGCTGAACACCCGCGATACTGCAGGAGTTCAGCAGCTCCGCGGAAGTGAAACTGCCACGAATCAACATGGCTTCAAAACAACAGCTTGAGAGTTTAAGGGAAGATCTAATTTGTCCCATCTGTTTCGACTTATTCACCGATCCGGTGTCACCAGACTGTGGCCACAACTTCTGCCGCACCTGCATCACGCAGTTATGGGAAACTGAAGATAGAATCTCACGCCCGGAATGCTCGAACACTGAGCCTGAATCGGACAGAGAAGAGAAGTAAACTTCACTGCGAGGCACACCAGGAAGAGCTGAAGCTGTTTTGTGACACAGACAAGAAACTGATCTGTGTGATTTGTGCAGCTGGGCGGGAACACAAGTCTCACAGCGTCATGCCGGTAGACGAAGCTGTTGAAATCTGCAAGGTAAAATAAATCGGATTGTGATCACTTCCCTGTTTCATGACATTGTTTGTATCTGACTATATTATTCTGTTTTGTTTTTGTCACAACTTCAATCTAAGGCTGAGATCAAATCTTCCTTGGAATCTCTCACTCAAAATAAATTGGCGTTGGAGCAAATGGAACAGCAACAGAAGAAGAAGATTTCTGGAGTTCTGGTAAGGTGTAGTAGCAAAGAAGTCCTTCTGCAGTTGTACAGGGCCCTAGTGAGACCACACCTGGAGTATTGTGTGCAGTTTTGGTCTCCAAACTTGAGGAAGGACATTTGGTAGCAAAAACAGGAGGGCAGAGTACTATCGAAATGGTGTCAAGTTGGGAAAATGCGACGTACAACGGGATCTGGGGGGTCCTGTTCAGCTGTCAATGAAAGTAAGCATGCAGGTACAGCAGGCAGTGAAGAAAAAGAATGGCATGTTGGCCTTTATAACAAGAGGAGTTGAGTATAGGAGCAAAGAGGTCCTTCTGCAGTTGTACAGGGCCCTAGTGAGGCCACACCTGGAGTATTGTGTGTAGTGTTGGTCCCCTAATTTGAGGAAGGACATTCTTGCTATTGAGGGAGGGCAGCGTAGGTTCACAAAGTTAATTCCCGGGATGACGGGACTGTCATATGCTGAGAGAATGGAGTGGCTGGGCTTGTATACTCTGGAATTTAGAAGGATGAGAGGGAATCTTATTGAAACATATAAGATTCTTAAGGGTTGGGACACGCTAGAGGAAGGAAACATGTTTCGGATGTTGGGGGAGTCCAGAACCAGGGGCCACAGTTTAAGAATAAGGGGTAAGCCATTTAGAACAGAGATGAGGAAACAATTTTTCACACAAGAGGGATCACCCGGGCCATCTTCCAGTTCATCTGGGGGTCAAGGATGGACAGGGTGCGATGGGCCACAATGTACAAGTCAGCAGACAACGGGGGTAAAAGCGTGCTAAACGTCGCCCTCATTCTGATGGCCACCTTCGTATGTGGCTGCATCAGGCGGAGTGTAGAGCCAAGGCACGTGGGCACCAAGTGTCACAACCTGCTGAGGTTCTACCTGTCCCCGGTGTTGCGAAGGATGGGCCTGGTGCAGGTGCCACGCAATGTGCCAGTCAGCTGGACATTGCCACCCCATCTGTCGTCTGTGGAAGGGTTCTTCCGGACCAACACCTCGGGGAGGGAACTTTGCCATCACTGAGGTCAGGGAAGTGGTTGGAGGGTGTCTCCTCGTGGTGGATGTTATGTATCATGGCTCTCCGCTCCGGCTGATAAATGTGTATGCCTCACCCACGCAGAGCGAGCGGCTGGCCGTTCTCCAGCAGCTCCCAGTGCTGCTGGCCACGTCCCGGCAGCTCGTTCTGGCTGGTGACTTCAACTGCATCATTGATGTGGCTGGACGATCCGGCAGTGCTGACAGCAGACTGGACAGCACGTTCATGTTCCTGATGGAGATGGTAAAGGATGCAAAGCTGCGTGACGCCTTCAGAGACCTTGCAGGTGGGTCCCAGCCGTGGTTCACCTGGTCAAGATCGGACGGTTTAGCCCGATCTCAGATAGACTTTGTCTTCACGACAAAGGCCGTCACGGTGAGACACACTGACCACACGCCAGTGTTCTTCTCCGACCACTGCCTCCTTCAGGCTTCCTGTCACCTACGGGAGGACCGGAAGGCAGGCAGAGGGACGTGGAAGTTAAACATGAAGCTGTTGACCCCAGAGAATGTCGAGGAGCTAAAGAGGGACTACGCATGTTGGAGAACGGTGAAGCCCCTCTTTGACTCCCCCACACTCTGGTGGGAAGCAACCAAGGAGAACATTAAGAGGTTCTTCATAATTAAAGGAGTTCAGAGAGCAAGAATTGGTCACAGAGAGGGAATTGTGCCAACTCCAGACAGATTTGCAACAACTGCTCCTTCTGCAGTCGAGCGGGGTGGATGTGAGGGAGGAACTTAGAGAGGTGAAGGACCGGCAAGCTCGGCTCTTCACCTCTGAATCCTCCAAGATCATCTTCCGATCCAGGGTCCGCCATGTGGAGCAGGATGAGACGTGCTCAAGTTTCTTCTTCCATAAGGTTCACAGGGGGAGCTCTGTGATGAACAGCCTTAGGGAGGAGGACGGCACGGTAGCATCCTCACAGACAGACATGCTGAGGATCTGCAAATCCTTTTACACAGATTTGTATGACCAAAAGACCACAGACAGTACCTCCTCCCAAAACGTCCTGTACTCGATCACGGAGGTCTTGGAGGACAGCAAGCGGGAGAGTCTGGACCAACCACTGACCCTAGAGGAGCTGACTGGCTCCATCCGTTCCTTTGACTCGAATGAAACTCCCGGAAGCGATGGCTTACCGGCCGAGTTGTATTTGGCTCTGTGGGACTGGATGGGCCCGGACCTGCTAGAAGTGTACAACGACATGCTTCTAGCTGGTAGCATGTCAGACTCCATGAGGAAGGGCAACATCACCCTAATCTACAAGCAGAAGGGGGAGATGAAGTACATAAAGAATTGGAGACCCATAACACTCTTAAATGTAGACTACAAGATCCTGTCTAAGGCCATCGCCAACCGGGTCAAGTCTGCTCTGGGACAGGTGATCCACCCGGACCAAACCTGTGCTGTACCTGGCAGGAAAATCTCAGACAGCCTAGCGCTGCTGAGAGATACCATCGCCTACGTGCAGGACAGACGGGTGGATGCCTGCCTAGTCAGCTTGGACCAGGAGAAGGCCTTCGACAGGATTTTGCACACGTATATGAGGGACGTGCTCTCCAAAATGGGTTTTGGGGAGGGAATTAGGAATTGGATCAAACTGCTCTACACCAACATCCGTAGTGCAGTCCAAATCAATGGGTGGGAATCAGACAGTTTCTCTGTAAGGTCTGGAGTCAGGCAGGGTTGCCCTCTTTCTCCTGTCTTGTTTGTCTGCTGTGTTGAACCCTTTGCCGAATCCATCAGGAAGGATGCGAGCATAAGAGGAGTGACATTGCCAGGCAGTGGGGGCATTCAAGTAAAGACCTCCCTGTACATGGACGATGTCGCTGTCTTCTGCTCGGATCCAGGGTCGGTCTGCAGACTGATTAGTATCTGCGACCAGTTTGAGTCGGCCACGGGAGCCAGGGTGAACCGCAGGAAGAGCGAGGCCATGCTCTTTGGCAACTGGCCCGACAGATCTTCCGTCCCCTTCACCATCAAGCCTGACTTCTTGAAGGTGCTGGGGATCTGGTTCGGGGGGGCTGAGGCATGTAACAAAAATTGGCTGGAGCGGATCGCCAGGGTGGGGAGGAAGCTGGAGCTGTGGAGGCAACGCTCCCTCTCCATAACGGGAAAAGATTTGGTCATCAGGTGTGAGGTGCTCTCGGGGCTGCTGTACTTGGCACAAGTGTGGCCTGTCCCTCCCTCCTACGCCACAGGGATCACCCGGGCCATCTTCCAGTTCATCTGGGGGTCGAGGATGGACCGGGTGCGACGGGCCACAATGTACGTCGGCAGACAACGGGGGTAAAAGCGTGCCCAACGTCGCCCTCATTCTGATGGCCACCTTCGTGTGTGGCTGCATCAGGCGGAGTGTAGAGCCAAGGCACGTGGGCACCAAGTGTCACTACCTGCTGAGGTTCTACCTGTCCCCGGTGTTGCGAAGGATGGGCCTGGCGCAGGTGCCACGCAATGTGCCAGTCAGCTGGACATTGCCGCCCCATCTGTCGTCTGTGGAAGGGTTCTTCCGGACCAACTCCTTTGACCACATGTCCATCGGGCAGTGGTCAGCACAGAATGTCCTGCAGGCACTGCAGGGAAAGGACTCTATGGACCCGGTGGCGTGGTTCCCTGAGCAGACTGCCCAGCTTGTCTGTCAAAATGCCTCATCGCCAGAACTCACCAACAAGCACCAAGACCTGGCTTGGCTGGCGGTGAGGGGAGCCCTCCCAGTCAGATCCTTCCTGCACCGTCGGAACCTCACTGCCAGCGCACGCTGCCCTCGGGACGACTGCCATGGAGAGGAGACGGTTGCCCACCTCTTTACAGAGTGTGGTTTTGCTAAAAGAGGCTGGAGAAAAATGCAATGGTCCCTGGTACGCTTTATCCCGAACAGCTCCATCACAGAGGACTCGGTGATTTACGGACTGTTCCCAGGGACACATTCAGAGGCTGACATCGAGTGCTGCTGGAGGGTCATCAACTCGGTGAAAGACGCCCTTTGGTCTGCCCGAGCATTGTTCACCACCCAGCAGAGCGAGATGTCCGTCAGGGAATGTTGCCGACTGGCCCGCTGCAGACTGCAGGAGTACGTGCTGAGGGACGCACTGAAGCTCGGTGCAGCCAACGCCAAGGCTCGGTGGGGGAGGGCCACAGTCTAGGGTCCTTCCGCTGCTGGACATGGGGGGTACGGTATGGTGGAGACGCCCCTCAAAATAAGGAAAGGTATCCCACGCCATTGTGCCACATGAGTGGCACGAGTGGGGGACTGATTTGTGGAAATTTGGGGAAAAGAAATGTCTAAACTGTATTCATCAATTTGTACAGCCTCCGAAAATGTCGGATGGATTTTCCGCACGGTTCATGTATTGTATATATTTATCATTTGAATAAAGTATATTTTGAAATTAAAAAAAAAAAAGTTGGCGATCGTTTCGCCGAACACCTCCGCTCGGTCCGCAACAACCAAGCCGACCTCCCGGTGGCTCAGCACTTCAACTTCCCCACCCATTCCGTATCCGACTTCTCTGATTCTCTGCTTCTCCCCCCAGGCTCCGTCATCCTGGATGTGGAAACAGCGCATCCGCTGCTCGAAGTGTCCGAGGATCGGAAGAGCGTGAGATGGACCGAGACCCGGAGCTGTCTCCCTGACACCGGGAAGAGGTTTACAGTCTTGTCATGTGCGCTGGGATCGGAGGGATTCACATCGGGGAGACATTACTGGGAGGTGGAGGTGGCGGAGAGTGAGTGGTGGAGTCTGGGAGTCGCCGCAGAGTCTGTGGAGAGGAAGAGATGGGTCGACCTGACCCCGAAGACTCCCATTTAATCCCCAAATTCCACGTCGTGAAACAAACCCCAGTGAGCGCGGAAATAAAACCAGGGGGAATGTAAATGTGGGAAGAGTGAAATAAACAGCAACTGAAATCAGAGCTGTCTGTCGATCCGTTCATTTTAACGCGTTAACCGGCAACGGAACAGGAATTACTTGTGTAGGATAAGTGGAGCATTGCTTATTGCAGTCGCAGCCAGACCGCTCCCTCGCCTCTCTCTCTCGGCAACATCATGTCTGTATCAGCGCTGCTTCCTGCTCTCGTTCCCCACTTTAATGTCTCATCTTCCTCACTGCCAGTTTCTAACCGGCTCCCACTTTCACCGCTTGAGCTCCGACTCTTCCCTTCCCTTTCTCCGCTTCTCTGAATAATATCAGGGAAAAGGCGAGTGGCCAGAGTCCATTCCCAGCCAGCGGACTCCATCTGCTGCGTTGACTGCGCTTCCTCCCAACCTGCTTCCCGTCAAATTTCCTTTCCATACTCCCTGTATTTTTGCGGCCGTTAGACAATAGACAATAGGTGCAGGAGTAGGCCATTCGGCCCTTCGAGCCAGCACCGCCATTCAATGTGATCATGGCTGATCATCCCCAATCAGTCCCATTTGCTGCCTTCTCCCCATATTCCCTGACGGGTATTTTTAAGAGCCCTATCTAGCTCTCTCTTGAAAGCATCCAGAGAACCTGCCTCCACCACCCTCTGAGGCAGAGAATTCCACAGACTCAAAACTCTCCAAATCATTGGACAAAGTCAGCATGGAGTTATGAAAGGTAAATCATGTCTGACGAATCTTATAGAATTTTTCTTTTCTTTTTTTTAAAAATATTTTTATTATAGAAACAATATAATAACAATGTACATTATTTTGCAATGGTGAAAATACATAATATTAATGATATATTCGTACTGTTGTATTATTATTGATTATAAATTTTAAGATTATGTATTTTATATAATTGAGAATACATGGTACTAGTAATACATTCATAATATTAGTAATATTCTCGTACTATTGATAATATTTGTATTATCACTAATTTTGAAATGTATGACCGAATTTTATATAATTGAAAATACATAATACTAGTAAAATCTTCATGATATTCATTATATTTTCATACTGTTAATAATATTTGTATTATCATTGATTTTAAAATTTAAAATTATATATTTTATATTTTATATAATTGAAAATACATGGTACTAATAATACTTTCATAAAGTTAGTAATATTTATAATCGTACTGATATTAAAAATTTAAGATTATGTGTTTCTATACATTTTTCTAATTTTTTATAAAAGTGTGAAAAAATAGAGAAAAAGAGAGTGAAAAATTTGATGGAGAATGGAGTATTAATCATTAATCCGTCCTTGGAGATATATTCATGGTTTATTATATATATTTCTTCATCCATTCAAATATTCAGGTCTCAGTCAAGCCCTCGTGCCGAACCATTATGACCCTGTAAATATTTAATATATGGAGACCAAATCTTTCTGAAGAGATCTAACCTGTCCGTTAAGACAAGCCTCAATCTCTCCAGATGAAGTGTCTCCGACATTTCTGTGTTCCACATATTGACTGTTGGGGATGTAGGGCCTTTCCAAAATTTTAATATTAATTTTTTCCCAATTATTAAACCATAGTCGATAAAAGTTCTTTGGTTCATTGTTATTAGTTGGTCAGTTTCTAGTATTCCAAGTATTATTAACTTTGGATCAGGAGTCAAAGTTATATTGACAACATTCGAAATTATCTTAAATATTTCATTCCAGTATTTTCAATTTTTATACAGTTAGTGAATGAATGTGATAAATTTGCTTCTGAGTTTTGCCATTTATCACATATAGAGGATACTTTTGGAAAAATGTTATGTAATTTAGATTTGGAATAATGTAATCTATGTAGTATTTTAAACTGTATAAGGGAATGTTTAGCATTTAACGAGCAGTGATGTATATGTTGTAAACTTTCATCCCATATTCTGGTCTTATAATTTGGCCTAATTCATTTTCCCAAGACTGTCTATATATTTCTGTTGATGGAACATCACTTTCCAATAAAATATTGTATATATATGATATCATTTTTTCCGTATTTGGATGTTTATTCAAACATTCATCTAAAATTTCTGTCTTTCTGTTTCTAAGTTCTTGTGTATTTGCAGAAACATAATTTCTGACTTGTAAATATCTAAAATATTCTTTATTGTGTAGTCCATAAGTTTGTTGTAACTCTTGAAATGAAAGGAAAACATTTTCCTTATAAAGATCACCCATCTTAGTAATTCCTTTATTTTTCCATTGTAAAAAAGCCTTTTCCATCATTGAAGGTTTAAACGTAACATTATTAGCGATGGTAAGACCTAGTGGTATAGATTTTAGTTTTATTTTGTATCCTGAGAAAGATCCGAATTCCGTTATTAGTTTTAACAAATTTCGGATACTTGTTTCTGGTTCAGTGATATAAAGTATTACATCATCCGCATATAAGGAAATTTTATTTTTAGTGTCTCTAGTATGGTATCCATGTATTTCCGGATGTAATCTCACCCTCTGGGCGAGAGGTTCTATTGCGAGTGCAAACAATAAAGGTGATAAAGGGCAACCTTGTCTACAACCTCGAGATAAACTGAATTTAGTTGATAACATTCGGTTTGTTGTTATTCTAGCTATTGGATTTGTATATAACAATTTAATCCAGGTAGTAAACTTCTCTCCCAATTTGAAAGCTTCCATAACCGAAAATAGGTAGGGCCATTCCACTTGATCAAAAGCTTTTTCTGCGTCAAGCGAAATGACTACTAAGTCTTTTTTATCACTTCTTTTCGAATATATAATATTAAATAACCGTCTTAGATTGTATGAGGAATATCTTTTTGGTATGAATCCTGTTTGATCGGGATGGATTAATTCGTTGACAACTGAACTTAGCCTTTGTGCTAGTATTTTTGTTAATATCTTTTGATCAGTATTTAATAGAGCTATTGCTCTATATGATCCTGGTTCATCCAAGTCTTTATTTATTTTGGGTATAAGTGTTATAATAGATTCATTCAACGTTTCTGGTAATTTCTTTTGTGTATCTGTTCATATAATGATTTCAGACGTGGAACCATATGATCATGAAATATTTTATAAAATTCCGAACCTATACCATCTGGTCCCGGTGTTTTACCATTTTTTAATGATCTAATAGATTCTTGGATTTCTTTTATTGAGATATCAGCATTTAGTAATTCTCTATTTTGTAAATCCAGTCCTTTCAGGTTACATTTTTTTTAGAAATGCTTCTATTTCTGTTTTATTTACTGTTGCTTTAGCAGTGTATTTAGCAAGTTTTTATAATATTGCATAAATCTTTCATTAATATCTTTGGGTTGTATTAACAATTCGCCATTATGTGATTTAATCCTATGGATAATTTTTTCAGCTTCAATTTTCCTTAATTGTCGAGCCAATAATTTTTGGGGTTTATCTCCAAATTCAAACTGTAATTGTTTGGTATGTTGATAAAATTTTACAACTTGATCTGTATATATTTTATTTAATTTATATTTCAATGCTGCTATTTTATTGTGTAATATTATATCTGGTTTTGTTGCATTCTGTATATCTAATTGTTTAATCTCCCCTTCCAAATCTTGTTGTTCCTTCCGAATCTTTTTATTATGGAATGCTTGTGAAGAGATCATGATTCCCCGGAGGTATGCTTTGAATGTTTCCCATAATAAGGAGCAAGATATTTCTGGTTGATCATTTATTTCAAAAAAAAATCTGAATTTGAGTTGCGATATATTCCTGAGTAGTTTTATTTTTTAATATTTGTGGGTTAAATTTCCACTGTCCTGATTTTTCTGTTTTGCCATTTATTTTAATTTTAAATATTAATGGCGCATGATCTGAAATTATAATATCATGATATTTGGATTCATAAGTGAAATAAGTTTTGCGTCCACCAAAAAGTAATCTATTCTTGAATAAGTTTTATGTACTGGCGAGTAAAAAGAGTATTCTCGTCCAGTAGGATTTTCTGTTCTCCAAACATCTTTAATGTTAGTCGTTTGCATATATGCGTTTAATAAGTCACTGGAGTGTGATTTAGTTTTTCTTTGTTTTGTAGATCTATCTACGTAGGGGTCTAGTGTGCAATTAAAATCTCCTCCAATTATCAAATTATATTGTGTTAATTCCGGAATATTGTTAAGTACTGTCTTAAAAAACAATGGGCTATCAAAATTTGGTCCATATATATTAACAAAAATCATTTTTTCTGTGTTTAATTCTCCTATCACAATAATGTATCTACCATCTTTATCAGTTATAGTTGATGTATGCTTAAATAAAGTACCTTTACGAAATAATATTGCTACGCCTCTTGATTTATGCGTAAAAGAAGAGTGGTACATTTTATCTATCCATTTAGCTTTCAACCTATATTCAGCGTATTTTTTTAAGTGAGTTTCTTGAATATAAATTACATCAGCTTTAATTGCCTTTAAATGTGCCAATACTTTTCCGCTCTTTATCGGTTCATTAATACCTTTAACATTCCAACTACAAAACGTTAATCCCTCATTCCCCGTATTCCTTTAAAAGTCTTGCATTTTATGTTTATAGAGATCTACAATAGAGTCTAAGGATCAGCACGACAGACCCAACCTTACACCCGAATATAGAATAGATGAATTTTAAATCTTGTTTATGTCCCTCACGAATATATCTCCATTGGTCCAATGTTTAACTCCATTCAAACTGAAAAACACAATAGGTTGTATAAAAGAAGAGTAAAGGATAGTTTAAGAGGTTAATAGTGTGCTTAAAGTTAGAAAAAACTACATCTAGAGTAGTTGTAGTTAGTGCTAGCCATGCTAGCATGGCTATCCATCTACCGACTTCCGTCGTTGATGTTATTAACTTAACCAGCTCCTAGCTTTAAGGAATTATTATTCCATAATAATATTTTACCGGGGGTATAACATTAAGGGAAAAAAAAGGGTAAAAGAAAAAAGGGAAGAAAGAAAAAGGGTAGGATTCATCAAAAAAAAGGGGAAAAACAGAAAAGAAAAAAAATAATAAGGGAGAGATTTATCAAATTCTACTGATTAAAGAAATACAAGTGTCTATATCTAGAGTTAATTTAAAAATCTAAGTAATATTAAACATGAAAAATGAAGAAGCTATATAAGAAAAAAAAGGATTAAAAAATCCCATAAAACAAAAAGAAAAACTAAAATTCAAGGTAAAAATTGCTGTTATAAGGAAAGATCTCCAAATGAGATCCATCGCTATATTTAACTCTATTCATTAAATAAACATTCGTTGTTAATTATTAGTAGTAGTGATTAGTAGTAGTGAACAATCTTAATTGGTAAAAATAATACTAATAATAATACCGCGTTGTGATTTTAATATTTGTGTTATTTATTTATATTAGTTATGTGATGAGACTAATTATTAATATCCAGATAACGCTTTCCGATCCAGTTTTTTTCTCTCGATTCCATTTGACATTGTCCATTCCGTACAGTCCAATATTATCTTGTAAGATCTTGCAGGATGTTGAGAATCCGTATAAAATCTCTAAAGGTAGTGAGAGTCAGTATATTCACTTGTAGATATTTTTCAGGTCTTGAACTGCTGGGCGAATTCCAATGCTGCTGTTGGGGTGGAAAAGAAATGTTCCGCGTCGTTAAAAGTAACTCTTAAGGTAGCTGGATAGTTCAAACCATATCTCAGGTTTTGCACACCCCTCATGAGACTTTTAGCTTCATTAAATGCTTTCCGTTTCCTGGCAACCTCTGGTGGGTAATCTCGGTAGATACTGATCCTTTGTCCTTCAAATATCAGGTTTCTGTTTCTCGAAGCTTTTCTCATAATTTCATCCAGGACAAAGTCATATTGTAGCTTTATAATCATTTGTCTTGGAGGGGCGTTTGGTCTGGTCTGACGTCTGCTGACTCTATGAGCACGAGCTAATAAAGGCGTTTCTTCCAGAGATAGAATATCTTGCAGTAGGTTTGCAGTAAATTCTCGAGGATCTTCATTTTTCTCTCGTCCTTCAGGAATCCCTGCAATTCTCAGATTTTGTCTTCTCTGACGTCCTTCTAGCTCAATACATTTCTCTGTTCTTTTAGTCAGCAAGTTCGATAGTCGTTCATTTTCTGCAAGCAGTTTTGCTGTAGTCAAAGCACTTGTATCAGCTATTTCTTCAAGGTTCTTTATACCAGCCGTGTGTTGTTCCAGTACTTCCTCCATAGGATTCATCCTATTTTGAAAGTCTTTTTTAACCTTTTCAAGTTTTTTGTCCATCCCCTTTGCCATTTCATTAAACATTTCAATGAATTCTTTCTTCAAATCTTCCGATATTTTCTTGATCTTGTTTTCAATATTTGAGTTTGTTTCCTGTTGGAATTCTTTCAATTGATTATTCATCTGATTCATTTGAATGTTCATCTGGCTGTTCATCTGGTTCATCTTATTGTTCATCTGGTTTATTTCTTCCTTTAAACCAGCAATCTGTTGAGAAATAAAAGTTTTCAATTCCTCACCTTCCGTTTTTTTCCCTGTTTTTTTGGATACATCTTCCAGGATGGAGGTCCTACTCGAGTCCAAGGCTTCAGTTTGGCCTTCTGGCTGTCTCTGCCAGGTTGATCGACCTTTCCCCTTGTCGGTAGAGCTCCGTGTTGTTGACATAATTAGTTGCGCGCCTGATGACGTCACTCACAACACTCGGTGCAGAAACGGCAAGCAGCAAGCAGCAGACAGCGGGTAGGTCTTTTAATCCCCCGTTTTTTTCCGTTTTTTTTCATGGAGCTGGCTGGCGTTATCCTCTAGCCCATAGCGCCACCGGAAGTCTCTCTTATAGCATTTTTCGAGGATGTAACTAGTAGAGTGGATAAGGGAGAACCTGGGGATGTTTTTTCTCTGGACTTTCAGAAGGCTTTCGACAAGGTCCCACGTAAGAGATTAGCATACAACTTAATGCACACTGCATTCAGTATTGATGTGGGTAGAGAACTGGCTGGCAGACAGGAAGCAAAGAGTAGGAGTAAACGGGTCCTTTTCAGAATGGCAGGCAGTGACTAGTGGGGTACCGCAAGGTTCAGTGCTGGGACCCCAGCTATTTACAATATATATTAATGATCTGGATGAGGGAATTGAATGCAACATCTCCAAGTTTGCGGATGACACTAAGCTGGGGGGCAGTGTTAGCTGTGAGGAGGATGCTAGGAGGCAGCAAGGTGACTTGGATAGGTTGGGTGAGTGGGCAAATGCATGGTAGATGCAGTATAATGTGGATAAATGTGAGGTTATCCACTTTGGCGGCAAAAACAGGAGGGTAGATTATCATCTGAATGGTGGCCGATTAGGAAAAGGGGAGATGCAAGGAGACCTGGTTGTCATGGTACACCAGTCATTGAAAGTAGGCATGCAGGTGCAGCAGGCTGTGAAGAAAGCGAATGGTATGTTGGCATTCATAGCGAAAGGATTTGAGTACAAGAGCAGGGAGTTTTTTTTTTTTTTTTTTTTTTTTTTAAATTTTATTTTTTATTATAGAAACAAAGTAATTTCAAAGTACACTCTTATACGACGATAAAAATTATATAATATTGAAAATTATATAATATTAATTATAAATTTATACTGTTTATATTATTTGTAATATTATCAATTATACATATCAGGGTTGTTTATTTTGTATAATTGGGAGTGTATATAGTATATTCCTAATATAAGCAATATACTCATACTTCTCATACCATACATATTTCCTCTGATTACCAAATACAAGTCCCCCATATTATAACTACATAATACACAATATTAAGCGAACTTCTATGATATTCATGATATTTTCATAATATTAAGAGTGTTTGTATTATTATTAACTTTATATTTCAAAATTATTATATAGTTGAAAATACACAATTTTATATAATTAAAAATACAAGACATTAATAATATTTTCATACAACTAATAATATTTATATTCATACTAATATTAAGAATTTATATAATGTGTTTCTATACTTTTTTTTCCTACTTAAAGATAGAAAAATAGAGAATAGAAAATAGAAAAGAAAGTGTGGAAAGTTTGATGGAGATTGGAATATTACTCATTAATCCGTTCTTGGAGATATATTCATGATTTATTATATATATTTCTTCATCCATTCAGATATTCAGGCCTCAGTCAAGTCCTCGCGCCGAACCATTATGACCCTGTAAATATTTAATATATGGAGACCAAATCCCTTTGAAGAGATCTAACCTATCCATAAGGACAAGCCTCAATCTCTCCAAGTGAAGTGTCTCCGACATTTCTGTATTCCACATTTTAATTGTTGGGGATGCAGGGCCTTTCCAAAATTTTAGTATTAATTTTTCCCAATTATTAGACAATAGTCGATAAAAATTCTTTGGTTCCTTGTAATTAGTTGGTCCGTTTCAAGTATTCCAAGTATTATTAACTTTGGATCAGGAATCATAGTAATATTAACAACATTCGAAATTATCTTAAATATTTCGTTCCAATATTCTACAATCTTCATACAATTAGTGAATGAATGTGACAAATTCGCTTCTGAAATTTGACATTTATCACATATAGCCGATAATTTTGGAAATATATTATGTAATTTAGATTTGGAGTAATGTAATCTATGTAAAATTTTAAACTGTATAAGAGCATGTTTAGCATTTAACGAGCAATGATGTATGTGTTGTAAGCTTTCGTCCCATATTTCTGGACTTATTATCTGACCTAATTCATTTTCCCAGTGCTGTCTATGTGTTTCCGTTGATGGGATATCACTTTCCAATAAAATATTATAAATATATGATATCATTTTTTCTGTATTTGGATGTTTATTCAAGCATTCATCTAAAATTTCAGTCTTTCTATTTCTGAGTTCTTGTGTATTTGCAGAGATATAGTTTCTGATTTGTAAATATCTAAAATATTCATTGTTATGAAGCCCATAAGTTTGTTGTAACTCTTGAAATGAAAGAAAAGAGCTTTCCTTATAAAGATCCCCTATGTTTAAAATTCCTTTATTTTTCCATTGTAAAAAAGCCTTATCCATCGTTGAGGGTTTAAACGTAAAATTGTTGGCAATGGTAAGACCTAACGGTATAGATTTTAATTTTAATGTTTTCTTTATTTGTTTCCAAATGCGGATTCCGTTTTCTATTATCGGGTTTTCACTATAAATTTTCTTAGCCACGTTAGTGTTAGCAAATATTATAGAACTAATTTCAAATGGAGAACAGTCTTCTCTTTCCATTTTTAACCAGTTTGGTTTATTATCTATTTCTTCTAGCCAAAAGTTCTTCTAGCTAAAAGTTCTTAAAATTAAACTAGACCCAGATCCAAAATTAATAATATTAGGAGTTCCGGATTCAAATATAATATTAACAGTAAACCAAAGAAATTTCTTGGATTACTGTTTGATAATAGGGAAAAAATTAATATTGAAATTTTGGAAGGGAACATTATCCCCCACAATTAAAATGTGGACAGTGGAAATGTTGGAGACGTTGCATTTGGAAAGAATCAGATTTGTCCTAATGGACAAACACGAACTCTTTGAACAGATATGGTCTCCATATACAGAATATTTGAAGGGGTAGCTGTTCTTGGCATCACAACTCAATGGGTACCCGGCAGGATTAGATGAAAATAACTCTTTGTTCCTCTTTTTGATTTGTATACATGTCTCCATTAATATTAATATTGTATTTGAAATAGTTATTCACTATTAAGATATATAGTATAATCTCTCTCTTTTTCTATATAATACTTTATTTTAATTAAATATAAATAACAAGAATATATACATATACATATATATATATATTTTTTTCTCTCCTCTTTTTTCTTTTCCACTTTTTTTTATATAACCAAAATTATTATTTAATCACCATTTTTATTGATTAAAATCTATTCTTTTCTTTTTCTTCTTTAAAAAAAAATAGACGTTTATAAGTACTATTCGTAACATTTGTATACTTATTGAAATAAGTTGGTTGTGTATTGGAAAAGTTGTAATACCGTTGTTATGATGGATTCCTTTTAATAAAATATTATTACACAAAAGTTCATATTTTTGATATTAACTGCCCAGTAATAAAACATAAGATTTGGTAATGCTAATCCCCCATTTATTTTAGCTTTACATAAGTGTTTTTTATTTATTCTATGGTTCTTATAATCCCAGATAAAGTTAGTAACTAGGGAGTCTACTTTTTTGAAAAAAATTTTAGGGAGATATATCGGGATTAATTGAAATAAATATAATAATTGTGGGAGAAAAATCATTTTTATTGCGTTTATTTTACCTAACATTGAAATAGGTAAACTTTTCCAGTATAAAATATTCTTATTTAATTTGTTCAGTAATAACGGGAAATTAGATTTAAATAAAGAATCAAATCTTTTTGTAACAAAAATGCCAAGATATTTAATATTTTCATTTGTTATCTTAAAAGGAAATTGTTGTAATATCTGTAAGTTATTCATGGTTATTGGCATAAGTTCACTTTTGTTCCAATTGATACTGTATCCTGAAATTAATCCAAATTCCGTTATTAGTTTTAACAAATTTCGGATACTTATTTCCGGTTCAGTGATATAAAGTAATACATCGTCCGCATATAACGAGATTTTATTCTTAGTATCTTTAGTATCATATCCATATATTTCCGGGTGTAATCTCACCCTTTGGGCGAGAGGTTCTATTGCTAACGCAAACAATAAAGGTGATAGAGGACAGCCTTGTCTACAACCTCGAGATAAACTAAATTTAGTTGATAACATACGGTTTGTTGTTATTCTAGCTGTTGGGTTTGCATATAACAATTTGATCCAAGTAGTAAACTTCTCACCAAGCTTAAAAGCTTCCATCACCGAAAATAAATAAGGCCATTCCACTTGGTCAAAAGCTTTTTCTGCATCCAGCGAGATAACTACTAAGTCTTTTTTATCACTTCTTTTCGAATATATGATATTAAATAACCGTCTTAGATTATATGAGGAATATCTTTTAGGTATAAATCCTGTTTGATCAGGATGAATTAATTCGTTAACAACTGTACAGCTTTGTGCTAATATTTTTGTTAGAATTTTTTGATCCGTATTTAATAGAGCAATTGCTCTATATGATCCTGGTTCATCCAAATCTTTATTTATTTTGGGTATAAGTGTTATAATAGACTCGTTCAGCGTATCTGGTAATTTCTCTTGTGTATATATCTGTTCATATAATGATTTTAAATATGGGACCATTTGATCATGAAAAATTTTATAAAATTCCGAACCTATACCATCCGGTCCTGGTGTTTTACCATTTTTTAATGATCTAATAGATTCTTGGATTTCTTTTATTGAAATATCAGCATTTAATAGTTCTCTATTTTGTAAATCCAATTCTTTTAAGTTACATATTTTTAAAAAAGCATCTATTTCTGTTTTATTTACTGTCGCTTTAGCAGTATATAGATTTTTATAATATTGCATAAATCTTTCATTAATATCTTTGGGTTGTATTAGTAATTCACCATTTTGTGATTTAATCCTATGTATAATTTTTTCAGCTTCAATTTTCCTTAATTGTCGAGCCAATAATTTTTGGGGTTTGTCTCCAAATTCAAACTGTAATTGTTTAGTATGTTGATAAAATTTTAAAACTTGATCAGTATATATTTTATTTAATTTATATTTCAATGCTACAATTTTATTATGTATTATTATATCTGATTTTATTGCATTCTGTATATCTAATTGTTTAATCTCCCTTTCCAAGTCCTGTTGTTCCTTCCGAATCTTTTTATTATGGAATGCTTGTGAAGAAATCATGATTCCTCGAAGATATGCTTTAAATGTTTCCCATAATAAAGAGCGAGATATTTCTGGTTGATCATTTATTTCAAAAAAAGTCTTAATCTGAGTTATAATATATTCCTGAGTGGTTTTATTTTTTAAAATTTGTGGATTAAGTTTCCATTGTCCTAAATTTTCTGTTTTACCATTTATTTTAATTTTAAATGTTAATGGTGCATGATCTGAGATTATAATATTATGATATTTAGATTCGTAAGTAAGTGAGATAAGCTTTGCATCTACCAGAAAATAATCTATTCTTGAATAAGTTTTATGTACTGGTGAGTAAAAAGAGTATTCTCGACCAGTAGGATTTTCTGTTCTCCAAACATCTTTAATATTGGTCGTTTGGATATATGCATTTAATAAATCACTAGAATGTGATTTAGTTTTTCTTTGTTTTGAAGATCTGTCTAGGTAAGGGTCTAATGTACAATTAAAATCTCCTCCAATTATCAAATTATAATGTGTTAATTCCGGAATATTGTTAAGTACTTTCTTAAAAAATAAAGGGCTATCAAAATTTGGTCCATAAATATTAACGAAAATCATTTTTTCTGTGTTTATTTCTCCTATCACAATAATGTATCTGCCATCTTTATCAGATATAGTAGATGTATGCTTAAATAAAGTACCTTTACGAAATAATATTGCTACGCCTCTTGATTTATGCGTAAAAGAAGAATGATATATTTTGTCTATCCATTTAGCTTTCAACCTGTTTTCAGCGTCTTTTTTTAAGTGGGTTTCTTGAATATAAATTACATCAGCTTTAATTGCCTTTAAATGTGTCAATATTTTTCCTCTCTTTATTGGTTCATTGATACCTTTAACATTCCAACTGCAAAACGTTAATCCCTCATTCCCCGTGTTTCTTTTTAAGTCTTGCATTTTAAGTTTGTGGGAATCTACAATAGAGTCTAAGGGTCAGCGCAGTAGACCTAACCTTACACCCGAACACCGAATAGATGAATTTTAAATCTCTTTTATGTACTTCACGAATATATCTCCATTGGTCCAATGTGTAACTCCATTCAAACTGAAAAATACAATAGATATAAAAGAATAGTAAAGAATAGTTAAAGAAGTTAATAGTATGTGTAAAGAGAGAAAGAACTACAAATAAAGTATTTGTAGTTTGTGTGAGCCATACTACCTTGGCTATCCATCTAAAGACTTCCGGCATTGATGTTGTTAACTTGGCCAGCTCCTAGATTTAAGGAATTATTATTCCATAATAATATTTTAACGGGGATATAATATTAAAGGAATGAAAAAAGTGGTAGTGATCATCATATAAGGGTATCTATATCTAAAATTAACTTAGAGATCTAAGCACTATTAAACATAAAAAATATAGAAACTATATATAATAATTTAAAAAAAGGGAGGGAAGAAAAAAAGAAATTGGAGAATACAAAAATACTATAGAACAAGAAATAAAAATTTAAAGTACAAAATAAAAAATTATTATTAGAAAAAAAAAGGTATCTCCAAATGAGATCTTTTGCTAAATTTAACTCTATTCATTAACGAGACATTAGATATTAATTATTAGTAATATTAATTAGCAATAGTGAACAATCTTGATTAATAATAATCATAGTGATAATAAAACCGCGTTGTGATTTTAGTATGTGTGTTATTTGTTTATATTAGTTATATGTTAAGACTAATTGTCAGTGTCCAGAAAACATCTTCCAATCCAGTTTTTTCCTCTTCATTCCATACGGCGTTGTCCATTCCTTCTAGTCCCATATTATCATATGAAATCTCACAGGATGTTGAGAGTCCGTATTGGGTCTCTAAAAGTAGTAAGAGTCAGTATGTTTGCTTGTAGATACTTTTCAAGTGTCGAACTGCTTTGCGAAATCCATGGCTGCTGCTGGGGTTTTGAAGAAATGTTCCACCTTGTTAAAAGTAACTCTTAGAGTGGCTGGGTAATTCAAACCATATCTCAGATTTTCTACACCCCTCATAAGGCTTTTGGCTTCATTAAACGCTTTCCGTTTTCTGGCAACCTCTGGGGGATAATCTCGATAGATACTGATCCTTTGTCCTTCAAATGTCAGATTCTTATTTCTCGAAGCTCTCCGCATAATCTCCTCCAGAACAAAATCATATTGTAGCTTTATGATCATTTGTCTTGGGGGGGCATTTATACTGGTCTGACGTCTGCTGACTCTATGAGCACGAGCTAATACAGGCATTTCATCCAGAGATAAAACATTTTGGAGTAGTTTAGCAGTGAATTCTCGAAGATCTTCGTGTTTCTCTCGACCTTCAGGAATCCCTGCGATCCTCAAATTCTGTCTTCTCTGATAGCCTTCTAGCTGAGTACATTTCTCTGTTGTTTTAGTCAGCAAATCCAGTAGACGTTCATGTTCTGTTATCAGCTTTGCTGTAGACGCAGTACTTGCCTCCGCTATCTTTTCAAGGTTCTTCATGCCAGCTGCCTGTTGTTCCAGCACATTCTCAATAGGAATAATCTTATTTTGAAAGTCTTTTTTAACTTTTTCAAGTTTTTTCTCCATCTTACATTCCATATCATTAAACATTTCAATGAGTTCATTCTTCAAATTTTCTGATACTTTCTTAACCTTATTTTCAATTTTTAACATTGTTTCTTTTTGAAATTCATTCAATTGATTTTTCATCTGATCCATTTGATTGTTAATTTGACATATTTTTTCCTTTATTTCTTCCTTTATATCTTTCATTTCTTCCTTTAATTCTAGCTTTAAAACAGCCATCTGGTGAGAAACAAAAGTTTTCAAATCCTCACCTTCCACTTTTGTGCCTGCTTTCTTGGATACATCTTCCATGGAGCTGGTCCTACTCGAATCCGAGGCTTCACCCCGGCCTTCTCCCGGTCTCTGCCGGGTTGTTCGACCTTTGGCCTTGTCGGTAGGGCTCCGTGCCGTCGACATAGTTTGTCGCGCGGCTGATGACGTCACTCGGCACAGTCGGTATTAAAACGGCAGGCAGTGTGCAGCAGACAGCCGGTAAGTCTTTTAAAACCCCGTTTTTTTTCGATTTTTTAACGGAGCTGGCTGACGCTATCCTCTAGGGCTCCATAGCGCCACCGGAAGATGCAGGGAGGTTCTACTGCAGTTGTATAGGGTCTTGGTGAGGCCACACCTGGAGTATTGCGTACAGTTTTGATCTCCTAATCTGAGGAAATAAATTCTTGCCATAGAGGGAGTACAGAGAAGGTTCACCAGACTGATTCCTGGGATGGCAGGACTTCCATATGAAGAAAGACTGGATAGACTCGGCCTGTACTCGCTGGAATTTAGGAGATTGAGGGGGGGATCTTATAGAGACTTACAAAATCTTAAGGGGTTGGACAGGCTGGATGCAGGAAGATTGTTCCCGATGTTGGGGAACTCCAGAACAAGGGGTCACAGTTTAAGGATTAGGGGGAAGTCTTTTAGGACCGAGATGAGAAGATCCTTTTTCACACAGAGAGTGGTGAGTCTGTGGAATTCTCTGCCATAGAAGGTAGTTGAGGTCAGTTCATTGGCTATATTGAAGAGGGAGTTAGATGTGGTCCTTGTGGCTAAAGAGATCAGGGGTCATGAAGAGAAGGCAGGTACAGGATACTGAGTTGGATGATCAGCCATGATCATATTGAATGGCGGTGCAGGCTCGAAGGGCCGAATGGCCTACCCCTGCACCTATTTTCTATAATTCTATGAATCGAATATAGGAGCAAAGAGGTCCTTCTGCAGTTGTACAGAGCCCTAGTGAGACCACACCTGGAGTATTGTGTGCAGTTTTGGTCCCCTAATTTGGGGAAGGACATTCTTGCTATTGAGGGAGTACAGCGCAGGGTTACAAGGTTAATTCCTGGGATGGCGGTACTGTCATATGCTGAGAGAATGGAGCAGCTGGGCTTGTACACTCTGGAGTTTAGAAGGATGAGAGGGCATCTCATTGAAACATATAGGATTGTTAAGGGCTTGGACACGCTAGAGGCAGGAAACATGTTCCCGATGTTGGGGGAGTCTAGAACCAGGGGCCACAGTTTAAGAATAAGGAGTAAGCCATTAAGAACGGAGACAATGAAACACAGAGAGTGGTGAGTCTGTGGGATTCTCTGCCTCAGAGGGCGGTGGAGGCAGGTTCTCTGGATGCTTTCAACAGAGAGCTAGATAGGGCTCTTATAAATAGCGGAGTCAGGGGATATGGGAGAAGGCAGGAACGGGGTTCTTAGTGTGGATGATCAGCCATGATCACATTGAATGGCGGTGCTGGCTCGAAGGACCAAATGGCCTACTCCTGCACCTAGACTCGGCATGTACTCACTGGAATTTAGGAGATTCAGGGGGGGATCTTATAGAGACTTACAAAATCTTAAGGGGTTGGACAGGTTGGATGAAGGAAGATTGTTCCCGATGTTGGGGAACTCCAGAACAAGGGGTCACAGTTTAAGGATCAAATGGAAGTCTTTTAGACCGAGATGAGAAGATCTTTTTTCACACAGAGAGTGGTGAGTCTGTGGGAATTCTCTGCCACAGAAGGAAGTTCAGGCCAGTTCATTGGCTATATTTAAGAGGGAGTTAGATGTGGCCCTTGTGGCTAAAGGGATCAGGGGGTATGGAGAGAAGGCAGGTACAGGATACTGAGTTGGATGATCAACCATGATCATATTGAATGGCGGTGCAGGCTCGAAGGGCCGAATGGCCTGCTCCTGCACCTATTTTCTATGATTCCATGATTCTCTGTGAGAAAAAGTGTTTCCTCATTGGTGTGGGGAAATGCGGATTGTCATTGCAGCACATTAAAAAATAATACAACATAACAATAATAAAGAAATTTAAACATAAAAACATCCCCCCATTATGAGGGAAGGCACAAAGTCCAGTCCCCATCCCCATGTCCACCCATAGTCGGGCCTATTGAGGCCTCCGCAGTCGCCTTACGGAAGCCCGATGTTCCAGGCCGTTCTCGCCAGGTGATGGCGCTCCGGTGTCGGGAGAATCCTCTCAGCATCTTGGGATGCCTGGAACGGCCGCTTCCTTACCGCAGACCGCGGCTTCCGAAGCCGACAGGCCGCGCTGGATGGAGCTTCACCACTGGTGATTTCGGCGAGAGATCCCAGGTTCCTGATGTAAAGCTCAGCCCTGCTGCCCGCAGCGGCAATTCCACAGATCGCAGCTCCGCGATGTTTTTTTATCGACGGTCCCAGAGTTCCAGTGCGGTGACCCGGGCGAGGCATCGCCCGCTCCACGATAGCGCTCCAGCGCTGTGCCGCTGCCGAAGCCGTGGTTCTGGCTGGTCCTGTCAGGAAACGCCGCTCCAGACCCCGATGGAAGGCCGCGAGGACGGGTCAAAGGTGCTGCTTCTATACCCATGTCAGCTCTCTACCCCCAATACCATGTGCCCTAATTTTGCCCACTAATCTCCTATGTGGGACCTTATGCTTTCTGAAAGTCCAGGTACACTACATCCACTGGCTCTCCCTTGTCCATTATCCTAGTTACATCTTCAAAAAATTCCAGATGATTAGTCGAGCATGATTTCCCCTTCGTAAATTCATGCTGACTCGGACCGATCCTGTTACTGCTATCCAAATGTTCGGCTTTCTCATATTTTATAATTGATTCCAGCATCTTCCCCACCACCGATGTCAGGCTAACTGGTCTAATTCCCTGTTTTCTCTCTCCCGCCTTTCTTAAAAAGTGGGATCACATTAGCCAATTAGTCGTTGCGCCAATTAAGGTACAATGATGTTTGAGTTACCATACAGTCATACAAAGTGAAAAGCAACAAGACACAGAGCCACATCAAATAAAATTTAACATAAACATCCAACACAGTGGAATCCACATTCCTCAGTGTGATGGAAGGTAATAATGCTCAATCATCTTCCTCCCTTGTTCACCTGTGGTTGGGGCTGTTGAAGCCCCCATGGTTGGTGCTCTTCCATTGGTGATGCTCGGCAATGGATCGCAGGATCCACGTTGCACCAGTCCACGCTGTCAGGCCACAGGGAGGACAGAGATATGATAAGGAGTAAAGTCACATCTCTGTCGAGGTAAGTGACTGAAAAATGTTTCCCCTATCCCCCCCCCCACATAAAACAGACCCAGAAAAATTAAAACATACTTATAAAACTTACTTAAAATAATAACAACTGAGAGGGGCCAGACAGACTGTTGGCGAGGCAGCCACTGCGGTGGCGCCACCCGGTGGAATTAGTAGATGTAGATATGGATAGATTTTCTAAATGGGGAGAGAATCCAGAAATTGGCGGTGCAATGGGACGTGGGAATGCTGGTGCAGGATTCTCAAAAAGTTAATCTGCAAGGCAAATCAGTAGCAAAGAAAGTAAACTCAATGCTAACATTTATTTCAAGAGGGCTTGTATACAAAAACGGATGTAATGTCCAGGCTCCATAAGGCGCTGGTAAGATCGCATTTGGAATATTGTGAGCAATTATGGCCACAATATATCTGAGGATGGATGTGCTGGCTCTGGAGAGGGTTCAGAGAAGGTTTACAATAATTATCCCAGGAATGAGTAGGTTAGCCTATGATGAGCATTTGTCTGCACCAGGCCTGTACACGCTGGAGTTTAGAAGAATGATGGGGGACCTCATTGAAACATACAGAATAGTGAAAGGCTTGGATATAGTGAATGTGGAGAGGATGTTTCCACTAGTGCGAGAGTCTAGGACGAGAGGGCATGGCCTCAGAATTAAAGGACGTTCTTTTAGGAAGGAGATGAGGAGAAATCTTGTTAATCATGGAGTGGTGAATCTGTGGAATTCTTTGTCGCAGAAGGCTGTGGAGGCCAAGTCAGTGGATATTTTTAAGGTAGAGATAGATAGAATCTTGATTAGTACAGGTGTCAGAGGTTACGGGGGGCAGGTAGGAGAATGGGGTTAGGAGGGAGAGATATCTATCTCTTTTTGATGGCAGTATAGATTTGATGGGCTGAATGGCCTAATTCTACTCCTGTCACTTATGACCTCATGAGCCAATGGAAGGGAGGTTGGTGCTTCATTGTGGTTGATCCAGGAGATATTGTTGGTGATATTTACACCCAAGAACTCAAAGCTCTCGACCAAAGCGCTCTCGCCAAAACATAGCAAACTGTAAAGTCTGGCCAAGACAGTGTAATCAAAATGTAGAGATTTGCACCCTCCCTCTGTTGTAAGGAACAGCTCTTGCCTGGGATCCCAGCTGGATAACATGCTTGTTTTTTATTTGGTTCAATAAAATGCAAATAACTGAAAATGGCGCAATGGTAGGGCTATTGCCTCACAGTGCCAGAGACCTGGGTTCCATCCTGACTACAGGTACATGTCTGTACGGAGTTTGTACCTTCTCCCTGTCACCTGCGTGGGCTTTCTCCGGGATCTTCGGTTTCTTCCCACATTCCAAACTCCGTACAGTATTTTAGGTTAATTGGTTTGGTCTACGCGTAAAATGTAAAAAATTGTCCCCCAGTGTGTGTCGGCTGGGTTAATGTGCGGGGATCGCTGGTCGTTGCGGACTTGGTGGGCAGAAGGGCCTGTTTCTGTGCTGTATCTGAACTAAACTAAAACATTGATGTTGACTGATGCTTCTCCGTCGATTGGCACCTTGTCGTGGTGGAGAAGCTTGTGTGGTCCTGAGATCCTGATAGCGATGCCGTCTGGAGCTATGCTCCTGGTAGGGCCACCCATGGCGGTAAGTTCGAAGGGGAGGTCTCTGACAAAGAGCAATCCAACCAAGACCTCAACGGAGGACGATGGCTGACCTTAGTGGAGCGTCACAACGGCTGGGAAGGCGGATGAAAGCTGCAGCAGATAAAGGGTCCCCGGTCGTCTTGGACTCTGAATCCCGACCCAGATCTGTCAAGGACCGTGGGGTGGCTGTCTGTGCACCAGTCTCCCCACATTAAACAAAGTCATGCACAGGCGTCCTCCATATAGGGAATAGCACCCTGGAGACACCAATGGCCAGCCATGACTGACGGAGGCCTACGAAATCTGGGGCAGCACGAAGCATTGATGGAGCAAAGAGGTCCTTCTGCAGTTGTACAGGCCCCTGGTGAGACCACACCTGGAGTATTGTGTGCAATTTTGGTTCCCTAATTTGAGGAAGGACATTTTTGCTGTTGAGGGAGTGCAGCATAGGTTCACCTGGTTAATTCCAGGATGGCGGGACTTTCATATGCTGAGAGAATGGAGCGGCTGGGCATGTACACTCTGGAGTTTAGAAGGATCAGAGGGGATCTTATTGAAACATATAAGAGTATTATGGGTTTGGACATGCTAGAGGCAGGAAACATGTTCCCGATGTTGGGGTTGTCCAGAACCAGGGGCCACAGTTTAAGAATAAGGGGTAAGCCATTCAGAACGGAAACACTTTTTCACATAGATAGTTGTGAGTCTGTGGAATTCTCTGCCTCAGAAGGCGGTGGAGGGCGGTTCTCTGGATACTTTTAAGAGAGAGCTTTATATAGCTCTTAAAGATAGCGGAGTTAGAGGATATAGGTAGAAGGTAGGAGCGGGGTACTGATTCGAGATGATCAGCCATGATATCATAGAGGTATCGACCAGAGAAGGGGCAGTACTGGACCTCCTGTTAGGAAATGAGGCAGGTCAGGTGATTGAGGTATGCGTTGGTGAGCACTTCGGGACCAGTGATCACAATACCATTAGTTACAATATATAATTATGGAGAGAGTCAAAACTGGACCTAGGGTGGAGATTTTTGATTGGAGAAAGGCTAACTTTGAGGGAATGTGTAAGGATTTAAAAGGAGTGAATTGGGACACTCTGTTTTATGGGAAGGATGTAGAAGAGAAATGGAGGACATTTAAATGGGAAATTGTAAGAGTACAGAATCTTTATGTCCCTGTAAGGGTGAAAGGAAATAGTAAAAATTGGAAAGAGCCATGGTTTTCAAGGGAAATTGGACACTTGAATTGAAATTTCGAAAAAAGAGAAATAATTGTAGGAGATATGGAGTAAATGAGGTGCTAGAGGAGTATAAAGAATGGAAAAAGAATCTTAAGAAAGAAATTAGGAAGGCTAAAAGAAGATATGAGGTTGCTTTGGCAAGAAAGGTGAAAGTAAATCCAAAGGGTTTCTACAGCTATATTAATGGCAAATGGATAACGAGGGATAAAATTGGACCATTAGAGAGCCAGAATGGACAGCTATCTGCAGAGCCAAAAGAGATGGGGGAGATATTGAACAATTTTTTTTCTTCGGTATTCACCAAGGAGAAGGATATTGAACTATGTGAGGTAAGGGAAAAAAAGTAGAGTAGCTATGGAAACTATGAGATTCAAAGAGGAGGAAGTACTGACACTTTTGAAAAATATAAAAGTGGATAAATCTCCAGGTCCTGATAGGATATTCCCTAGGGACATTGAGGGAAGTTAGTGTAGAAATAGCAGGAGCTATGACAGAAATATTTCAAATGTCATTAGAAACGGGAATAGTGCGGGAGGATTGGCGTTCTGCGCATGTTGTTCCATTGTTTTAAAAAGGGTTCAAAGAATAAACCTAGCAATTATAGACCTGTTAGTTTGACGTCAGTGTTGGGCAAATTAATGGAAAGGATAGTTAGAGATAATATATATAAGCTTCTGGATAAACAGGGTCTGATCAGGAACAGGCAACATGGATTTGTGCCTGGAAGGTCATGTTTGACAAACCTTGAATTTTTTGAAGCGGTTACTAGGGAAATTGATGAGGGTAAAGCAGTGGATGTTGTCTATATGGATTTCAGTAAGGCCTTTGACAAGGTTCCCCATGGAAGGTTGGTTAAGAAGGTTCAATCTTTGGGTGTTAATGGTGGAGTAGCAAGATGGATTCAACAGTGGCTGAATGGGAGATGTCAGAGAGTAATGGTGGATGGCTGTTTGTCAGGTTGGAAGCCGGTGACCAGTGGGGTGCCTCAGGGATCTGTGTTGGGTCCACTGTTGTTTGTCATGTACATCAATGATGTGGATGATGGGGTGGAAAATTGGATAAGTAAGTATGCAGATGATACTAAGATAGGTGGTGTTGTGGATAATGAAGTAGATTTCCAAAGTCTACAGAGAGATTTGGGCCATATATGGAAAAGTGGGCTGAAAGATGGCAGATGGAATTTAATGCTGATAAGTGTGAAGTGCTACATCTTGGCAGGACAAATCAAAATAGGACGTACATGGTAAATGGTAGGGAATTGAGGAATGTTGTGGAACAGAGAGATCTAGGAATAACTGTGCATAGTTCCCTGAAGGTGGAATCGCATGTAGATGGGGTGGTAAAGAAAGCCTATGGTGTGCTGGCCTTTATAAATCAGAGCATTGATTATAGGAGCAGGGAAGTAATGTTAAAATTGTACAAGGCATTGGTAAGACCAATTCTGGAGTATGGTGTACAATTTTGGTCGCCTAATTATAGGAAGGATGTCAACAAAATAGAGTACAGAGGAGATTTACTAGAATGTTGCCTGGGATCCAGCAACTATGTTACAGAGAAAGGTTGAACAAGTTAGGTCTTTATTCTTTGGAGGACAGAAGGTTAAGGCGGGACTTGATTGAGGTCTTTAAAATGATGAAAGGGATAGACAGAGTTGACGTGGATAAGCTTTTCCCATTAAGGGTAGGGAAGATTCAAACAAGAGGGCATGACATGCGAATTAAGGGACGGAAGTTTAGGGGTAACGTGAGGGGGAACTTCTTTACTCAGAGGGTGGGTGGCTGTGTGGAATGAGCTTTCAGCAGAAGTGGTGGAGGCAGGATCGATTTTAACATTTAAAAGTAAAGTGGATAGGTATATGGATGGGAAAGGAATGGAGGGGTATGGTCTGAGTGCAGGTAGATGGGACTAGGGGAAAACAAATGGTCGGCACGGAGTGGAAGGGCCGAGAGGGCCTGTTTCCGTGCTGTAATTGTTATATGGTTATATGGTTATATGATCACATTGATTGGTGGTGCTGGCTCGAAGGGCCGAATGGCCTACTGCTGCACCTATTGTGTATTGATTCAATGGCATCTGTGTGATGCCATGTTGAACCCTGCATTTACCCTGCTTTACCTGAAGATGGCAGTAAACACTACACAATGTCCGAAAGATAGACACAAAAAGCTGGAGTAACTCAGCGGGGACGGGCAGCGTCTCTGGAGAGAAGGAATGGGTGACACTGGGGGTCAAGCCCCTTCTTCAGACTCGTTGGGGGACAAAGGAAACGAGAGATATAGACGGCGATGTGGAGAGACAATGAACAATGAATGAAAGATCAGCAAAAAGTAACGATGATAAAGGCCATTGTTAGCGGCCATTGTCTGTGGGGTGAGAACGAGAAGCTTGTGCGACTTGGGTGGGGGAGGGGGGAATGCCGGGGCTACTTCAAGTGAGAAACATCAATATTCAAATCCCACAGACCTTAATATCACACACCATTTCTGATTTTATTACTTCCGGCTCTCTGCCCTCTTAAACCTCCAACCTTATCGTTCCCCAGCCCAGCACGGCCCGATTTTACTTTCTCCCCAAAATCCACAAACGGGACTGTCCTGGCAGACCCATTGTTTCTGCTTGTTCATGTCACACCAAATTAATTTCCACTTGCCTCGACTCCATCCTATCCCCCCTGGTCCGATCCCTCCCCACCAATGTCCAAGACACCTCACACGCTCTTCCTCTCTTCAATGACTTCCGTTTTCCAGACCCCCACTCCCTCATCTTTACTGTGGACGTCCAGTCACTCAACACCTCCATCCCATCCTATGTGTACTGTGTCAAGTCAAGTGTATTCGTCACATACACATACGAGATGTGCAGTGAAATGAAAAGTGGCAATGCTCGTGGACTTTGTGCAAAAAAACAAACAAACAAACAACCAAATAACCTACAAACAGAATGGAACAGAATCACATGTTATTTTTACATATTAAATATTGCGGGCGGAAGGAAAAAGGGAAGAAAAAAACCCAGCAATTTAAAAAGAGTGGTAAAGTAAAGTTAGTCCCTGGTGATATAGGTTACAGTCCTAATGGCCTCTGGGAAGAAACTCCTTCTCAACCTCTCCGTTCTCACAGCATGGCAACAGAGGCGTTTGCCTGACCGTAGCAGCTGGATCAGTCCGTTGTTGGGGTGGAAGGGGTCTCCCTTGATCTTATTGGCTCTGGAGTTGCATCTCCTGATGTATAGTTCCTGCAGAGGGGCGAGTGAAGTCCCCATAGTGCGTTCGGCCGAACACGCTACTCTCTGCAGAGCCTTCTTGTCCTGGGCAGAGCAATTCCCAAACCAGATTGTAATATTTCCGGACAAGATGCTTTCCACAGCCGCTGAGTAGAAGCACTGGAGGATCCTCGGAGACACTCTGAATTTCCTCAATTGCCTGAGGTGGTAAAGGCGCTGCCTTGCCTTACTCACAAGTGCTGCAGCGTGTGATGTCCATGTCATATCCTCAGAGATGTGGACTCCCAGGTATTTAAAACAGCTCACCCTATCCACAGTATCCCCATTTATCCTCAATGGTGTGTACGTCCTCGGATGATGTGCCCTCCTAAAGTCCACGATCAGCTCCTTAGTTTTTTTGATGTTCAAGAGTAGGCTTGAAGCAAGCCAATGAGGCTAATTGGCTTGCTATAATTGTAAACTGTCCCTAGTGTGTGTAGGATAGTGTTAATGTGTGGGGATCACTGGTCACTGCTGACTTGGTGGTCTGAAGGGTCTGTTTCATAAGGTCATAAGGAATAGGAGTAGATTTAGGCCATTCGGCCTATCAAGTCTACTCCACCATTCAATCATGGCTGATATGTCTCTCCCTCCTAACCTCTTTCTCCTGCCTACTCCCCATGACCTCTGACACCCACACTAATCAAGAATCTATCTCTGCCTTAAAATATCCACTGACTTGGCCACCACAGCCTTCTGTGGCAAAGAATTCCACGGATTCACCACCCTCTGACTAAAGACATTTCTCCTCAACTCCATCCTAAAAGAGCATCCTTTAATTCTGAGGCTGTGACCTCTTGTCGTAGACTCTCCCATTAGTGGAAACATTCTCTCCACAGATTTCGGCGCTATCTCTCAAATGAACCAAACTTAAAGTCTGAAATGTAAAAAAAATGAAGAGTCTTAACTTGTCTGTAAAGGCCCATTGCCCCTGGTCAGAGATGCAAGGGTCGGACTGGCCAGTGATGCACCAATATTCTCTACCACTACTCAATGCCACTGAGTGCAATGAGAGCATGGCCAGGGTGGTATGGCACAGTGAGGAATGTGTAGGAGTCACAGTGGTGGATGTTCATGTTAAAATGTGTTTTGGGTGATCTGTTACTTTTTATTTGTATGACTGACTTGGCAAATGAAATTCCTTGTATGTTGCAAAACATACTTGGCAAATAAAGTACTATTCTGATTCTAATTCAGATTCTAAAGAAATTCCTCCTCATCTCTTCTCTAAAGGTACATCCTTTTATTCTGAGGCTCCGTCCTCTGGTTCTAGACTCTCCCACTAGTGGAAACACCCTCTCAGAATCCACTGTTTCCAGGCCTTTAACTATTCGCTAGGTTTCAATGACGTACCCCCTCATCCTCGTAAATTTCCTCTGGACCTAGTGACACCACACCTGGAGTATTGTGAGCAGTTTTGGTCCCCAAATTTGAGGAAGGCCATTCTTGCTATTGAGGGAGTGCAGCATAGGTTAACAAGGTTAATTCCCGGGATGGCGGGACTGTCAAATGCTGAGAGAATGGAGCGGCTGGGCTTGTATACTCTGGAGTTTAGAAGGATGAGAGGGGATCTTATTTAAACATATAAGATTATTAAGGGTTTGGACACGCTAGAGGCAGGAAACATGTTCCCGATGTTGGGGGAGTGCAGAACCAGAGGCTACAGTTTAAGAATATGGGTAAGGCATTTAGAACGGAGATGGGGAACCTTTTTCATACAGGGACTTATGAGTGTCAAATTCTCTGCCTCAGAGGGCTGTTCTCTGGATACTTTCCAGAGAGAGCTAGATATGGCTCTCTAGTGTGAGCTAGATAGCGGAGTCAGTGGATATGGTGGGAAGGCAGAAAAGGGTACTGATTGTGGATGATCAGCCACGATCACATTGAATGGCGGTGCTGGCTCGAAGGGCTGAATGGCCTACTCCCTCACCTATTGTCTATTGACTCGGTAGGCCGAAAGGCCTGCCCCATACAACACTATCCCACGTTTCTGTGTACCCATCTTATTTAAATAAGAAAGTGTTGTTGAGTCGATTGTGGAAAACAAGCAGAATTACCCTGCACACTTCAGTTTCAGGAGAAGATTTTCCGGTAAAACCTCCCTTCTCTCATCTCAAGCAGTTTGATAAAAAATCCCTGCCAACTCATTTCTTAGAACTAGCTCCCCACAAACCGAGACACTTTCTATACCTGGCCCACTTTGCTTTTCTATTCCTTTCACCTCACAGAAACCTGAGAGAGTGGTCCACCTCTTTGTTTCACTCCATCACTCTCTGCACCCACTCTCAGCTACACCTGGCCTCCTGAAAGCACAGCTTCCTGGAAACGCAAAGAGAAACAACTAACGTTACTTTCAATAGTCAATAGGAATGCAGCACATACATTGCTCTCTGTTTCACTCTCTCCTCACCTCTCGTGCTCTCTACCCATCTTGCCTTCTCAGCTAGACACAAAATGCTGGAGTAACTCAACGGGACAGGCAGCATCTCTGGAGAGAAGGAATGGGTGACGTTTTGGGTCGAGACCCTTCTAATAGACAATAGGTGCAGGAATAGGCCATTGCCGCTTTGAGCCAGCACCACAATTCTATGTGATCATGGCTGATCATCCCCAATCAGTACCCCGTTGCCGCCTTCTTCCCATGTCCCCGAGTCCGCTATCTTCAAGAGCCCTTTCTAGCTCTCTCCCTTGACATATCCAGAAAACTGGCCTCCACCGCAGAGGCAGAGAATTCCACAGATTCATAACTCTCTGTGTGAAAAAGTGTTTCCTCATCTCCGTTCTAAATGGCTGACCCCTTATTCTTAAACTATGGCCCCTGGTTCTGGACTCCCCCAACATCGGGAACATGTTTCCTGCCTCTAGCGTGTCCATATAATAGTAAGATAAACCGAGAACTTACCAGTTCGAAGTTTGATCGTTATTTTATGAGGAGTAACGTGAAGAAGCCCCGCCTGGCGCATGATCGGCATACTTCAAAGCAGCGGCATGAAAAACACAGAACATAATAGCCGGAGTAAGATGGTAAGGCTCAACACATAGATTTAGAACTACCAGATGATCATTTATTTTATGAGGGTCGGGAGTGGAGGGCACGTAATCCCTCATCGTTACTCCTCATAAAATAACGATCAAACTTCGAACTGGTAAGTTCTCGTTTAAACTTACTATTTTACTTCGGTGTCACGTGAGTGACTACGTGAAGATTTGAAGCTTCTGTGTTTTTTATGTCGTAGAGTCATTCCATACAACAGTCCGGCTAGGTCAACACATAAATGAGTAAATAACCTTTTACAGATCAGTTTTAGTTTATTTTCATAAATCTTTTAATGATAAAAGAGCAAATAATAACCCCTTTTTTACATCTGGGGAAAAATCACTACAAAGTGATAAAAGATATAAGTGATAACATAATCGATAATATAAATCGATAGTGAAAACAAAGCAGGTGATTATAGTGAACCCAACACCCGCGTGTCCAAAGCCTAACATTGTGAGAACAGGTTTATCGTAGAACTTTGAAAAAGTTTCTTCTTTTACACCACCCTGTGGTTTCTAAAATGTGTTCGAGTGGTACGTCCTGTAACTTTGCCACGGACGTAGCTGCAGCCCTGGTGGAGTGAGATTTAAACACATCAGTGTCTACTCCTGCTAAAAGTAACACCTGTTTTAACCACCTTGAAATTGTTTGTACTGATGCTTTTGTGTGTGGTTTCTTATGCGTAATCATTAACGCTTTTTCATCACCTCGAAGACTCTTGGTAACTTTTATATATTGAGTCAAGTGTCTAACTACACACAACGTTGGATCAATAGGGTAAGCTTGAAACATTACATTCGCTCCCAGTTCTCCCTGGTCTGCTTTGTTTGATCAGATCATAAACGTAAAACACAATGTTATCTGAAGCCACATGCATACAATCTAAACGTAGCATTTGCAATGTTTGCACTCTTTGTGCTGATACCAATGCCATTAACATTACTAATTTAAATGTTAACTTTTCCAATGATATAACTGTGATTAGAGTCCATTGCTAAGCAAAGTAAGTACAATGCTGACATCCCAAATTTCTGTATATCTTGGTTTGGGCGGATTTTTGTTAAAAATTCCTGTCATAAATCTGGATATTAATGGATGAGATCCAATTGATTCATAGTCAGAAATTTGTCCTAAATAGGATGATAAAGCACTACGAGCACTATTAATGGCACTATAACTCAAGTGCTGCTCAAAATACAACTCAGCAAGGAACTCTAATATGTTTGAAATGTTCACAGTATGATAAGATATATTTGATTGTTTACAAAAAACTTCCCATTTCTTTATATGTGTCATATATTGTCTCTGAGTGCTATCTCGCCATGATGAAACTATAACATCCATGGTTCTATCCCGACAATCCAAGCCCTTGTAGTGGTCTGGTCAAAACCTGCAGATTAACAAATTCATATAAACATGTAATGGATGAATTTCTTTTGTTACTGGTTTTATTAACAAATCACTGCAGCTAGGAATTGACATATATGGTTCCTTAATCATATTTAACATCAACGGGAACCATGGTTGTGTGTGCCAATTTGGAATCACCAACAGTCCGTGGCAGAATCTTGTTCTATTTTCTTCAGACATTGCCGAACCAGAGCAAATGGAGGGAAAGCATAAAAGAACATATTTCCCCCAATGTAGCGAAAAAGCATCTACTGCTACTGCATCTGGATCGGTTCCCAATACACATATTTAGGCAATTGATGATTAATCTTGATGCAAACAGATCAATGTCTGGTAACCCATACCTAATCACAATTTTACTGAAAACTTCTGGGTTCAACATCCATTCTGTGTTGTCTTTAAACACCCTTGATCTGTTGTCTGCCACCACATTGTCTTTACCTGGGATATAACTTGCTGAAATCCAAATTTGGTGCTCAATACACCAATGCCATATCTGATTGACCACACAATCACAAGATACCGATCTTACTCCACCCATGTGATTAATATATGCAACAGCTGTTTTATTGTCTAATTGTATCTGTACATGCAGATTCTTTTTTGTAGAACAATAGGCTTTTAATCCATAAAATGCCCCCAATAACTCCAAATAATTAATACCATATGTTTGGAGAAACAATTCCTCTTGGACAGTCCACCTGCCCCCACAGCTGGTAAATGTATCTGTCATCCGAGAGCACTTGCATCTGTTTGTAAAAATACTTCAGGCTGCTGTATTAAAAATGTTTTTAGCAGCATGTGTGGAACATTTTCAATCCACCATTGTAATTCCAATAAATCTTCTTTTGTTAATTGCATAGGCCTATCAAAATGGCCTGCTCGCTTTTTTAAAGCACGTATTTTGTCCCTTTGAAGGTTTTGATAATGTAATGGACCAAATTCCACTGCAGGAAATGCTGCTACTAATTTACCAATAACCTTCGCTACTTCTCGGATGGAGGGATAAGGTTTGTGAATGAGGCCCCAACATACCGTTGAAATATCAACAATCTTGTCCGTTGGCAAAGTTACTAACATAGTAACTGAATTAATCACAAAACCTAAATAGTAAATTGTCTGTGCTGGCTGCAGCTTGGACTTAATTGGATGAATCAAGAACCCTAATTTTTCAAATAAAGTTTTAGTTGCTGAAACTGATTTTCTGATTATTACTGACAATTAAAATGTCCATCCAGATAAGCCATAACGATGTGCTTTTGTGCTCTTAATTGTGCTAAAGCGGTTTCAACAGTTTTGTGAAGAGCCTGGGAGCTGAACTTAAGCCATTAGGTAATGCTTTTAAATTGCCACAGCTGTCCCAGCCAATAAAATTTTAAATACCTTCGAAAAAATCGATGTACTGGTACTGAATAGTACACATCCTTTAAATCAATTGTAGCCATATAACAACCTGCTGATATCAAATGTTCTTGCAGTGTTGAATGTTTCCATCTTGAAATGTTTATACTGGACAAATGTATTAAAGTTTTTGTAAGGTCCAGAATAATTCTACAACCACCATCTTTTTTATTTCTTGGAAAGATATTTGACACAAATTGGTGTTGATGCTCAACAGTTTTTTTCAATAACACCTTTTTTAAACAATTTGTCAGGGTAGGCAAGACACTGACTCCCTACCACTGTCATCTAAGCAAAGGGACAGTGGAGCTAAGGTGCGTAAACGTGTTATTCGCCTGGCGGCACGTTCTCTCTCCTCAACTATGCAGGTCACCAGAGAGAGGACCAGGGGAAGAATCGCACAACAGTCGGTGAAGCCCCCGCTGTAGGAGCCGGGGTCGACTTTCCACCGGAGCAGCTGCCAGGTCACGGACCGGTGAAGGATTGAGGCCTGGATCTGCAAGCCCGCATGTGCGGCCGGGACAGACTCACTGCCGGGGGAGCCTGCCAGATTGCAGGCCGGTGTAGTCTCATCTCGGTCACCGCACCCTCCTTTAGTGGCAGGATGTGACCGAACGTCGGGACAGGCGGCAAGCCCGCGCGGACGTCGGGCTACCAGCCAAAAGCACACAGGGGCCCAGCATAGACTACCTCACCACACACCAGCTGCAGGAACAGGTCCTTACCGAGGCGATCAACATATACCAGGCCCAAACAACTGCATATCGTTGAATGTACCGACAGTCAACACGCCCATCTGGGGCAACATCAGTCCGGGGATAGGGCACAGGAGCTGAAGTTCCTAAAACATCCTGAAATTGCTGACGTCGGGGATTACTGCCGTTGCCAGGTCGGTTGATGGCATGGAAATGACTGCAGAACAGGAGGACTGGATTTAGAAAATAGAGAATCACTAAACGCTGAAATAACTACTAAAGTAATCGAAGAATCTATTAGGTCATTAAAAAATGGTAAAACTCCAGGACCGGATGGTATTGGTTTGGAATTTTATAAAACATTCTATGATCTGATAGCACCACGTTTGAAGACACTTTATGAATATATTTATGCACAATAGAAATTACCAGAAACATTAAATGAATCTATTATAACGCTTATACCTAAATTAGATAAAGATCTGGATGATCCAGGGTCCTATAGAGCCATAGCTCTTTTAAATACTGATCAAAAAATATTAACTAAAATACTAGCACAAGACTAATACAGTGATTAATAAAGTAATTCATTCAGATCAAACAGGATTTATACCAAAACGATACTCCTCATATAACCTGAGACGATTATTCAATATTATATACTCGAAAATAAATATTAATAAAGATCTAGCAATTATTTCATTAGATGCAGAGAAAGCTTTTGATCAGGTTGAATGGTCTTATTTATTTTCGGTTATGGAAACTTTTCACTTGGGAGAGAAGTTTATAACATGGGTTATAAACTACTATATACTAATCCAACAGCTAGAATATTAACAAATCAACTGCTATCAACTAAATTTAATTTATCCAGAGGCTGTAGACAAGGGTGTCCTCTATCCCCACTACTGTTCGCACTGGCAATTGAACCATTAGCACAATCCGTCAGATTACATCCTGAAATATACGGGTATGAAACCAAAGAAACTGAAAATAAAATCTCTTTATACGCAGATGATGTATTACTTTATATTACAAAGCCTGAAACTAGTATCCCTAACTTATTAGATTTAATAACTCAATTTGGCTTGTTTTCAGGATATAGAATTAATTGGAATAAAAGTGAACATGCTAATAATGGGAAATAACCCACATATACTACAACAATTTCCTTTTAAGATAGCAAAAGAAAAAGTCAAATATCTTGGCATTTATGTAACAAAAAGCTATGACTCTTTATTTAAATCTAATTTCCCACCCCTACTGAATAAACTACTTAAGAATATCCTATATTGAAAAACATTACCTATTTCAATGCTAGGTAGAATTAATGCGATAAAAATGACTTTTCTTCTGCAATTATTATACCTGTTTCAACTGATCCCGATATATCTTCCTAAAAATGTTTTTAAGAAAGTGGACTCTATAGTTACCAATTTTATTTGGGATTATAAGAGCCATAGAATAAATAAAACACATCTATGTAATCAAAAATAAATGGAGGTTTTGCACAGCCTAATTTTATGTTTTACTACTGGGCAGTTAATATTAAAAATATGAATTTTTGGTTGGAAGAATTAGATAAACAGCCAAACTGGTTAAAAATGGAAAAGGAATATTGTTCACCTTTCGAAATTAGCTCGATTTTATTTGCCATTACTAAAATAAGAAAATTTATAGAGGAAATCCAATAATAGAAAATGGGATACATATCTGGAAACAATTAAAAAAATAATTAAAATTGGAAAGTATACCACTGGCTCTTCCCATTGTAAACAACATTACTTTTAAACCCTCAATGATGGATAAAGGTTTTTTACAATGGAAGAACTATGGAATTAATAAGTTGGGTGATGTCTGCAGGGAAAGTCTCTTTTTTTCATTTCAGGAATTACAACAAAATTACGGATTACACTCAAAAGAGTACTTTAGATATTTACAAATTAGAGAGTATGTTAAATCCAAAACACACTGGATTTTTTTTGAAATAGAAAGACAGAAATTTTAGATGAATTTCTAAATAAATATCCGAACACAGAAAAATTAATATCATATATTTATAATATTTTTATTGGAAAATGATGTACCAAATGTCGGAAATATATAGGCAAGCATGGGGAAAAAACGAATTAGGTCAAACAATTAGTCTAGAAGTAATGGAATGAAAGTTTTACAACATATACACCACTGCTCATTAAATGCCAGGCACTCTTTGATACAATTTAAAGTTTTACATAGATTACACTTTTCAAAATCCAAATTAAACAGAATTTTTTCAAATCTTTCTGCTATGTGTGATAAATGTCAGCAATTTAGAAGCTAATCTAACGCATTCATTCACAAAATGTATAAAAAATTACTAACTTTTTTGGATAGAAATGTTTAAGATAATCTCGAATGTAGTTAAATACATACAAATCTGACCTCCAGACCTCAAAATTAATCATATTAGGAATATTAGAAACGGATCAACTACTAACACCACACAACAAATAACTTTTATCGATTATAGTTTAATATTGGGTAAAAAATTAATATTAAAGATTTTGGAAAGGTCCTACATCCCCCACAATCAAAATATGGATTACAGAAATGTCGGAGACACTTCATCTGGAAAGATTAAGACTTGTCCTTTTGGACAAGCTAGATCAATTCAGAGAAATATGGTCTCCATTTATTGAATATTTAAAGGGTCAAGGTGGTCCGGTTCGAGGGCCTGACTGAAACCTGAATGAAGGAATAGATGAAGAACTATATGTAATAGACCACTGATATATCTCCAATGAAGAATAGCCTGCTTAATACTCCACTCATATTATTGATTTTCTACTTTTATTTTATTTCTCTTTACTATCTTCTTTCTGTTATAAAATAATAAAAAGTATAGAAGTATAAATAAGAATGATTGTAAACTTTAAAAATATTAAGAATGTATGTGATGAACAATATGTCTCTTTCTTTTTATTTTATGTTATTACTTCTTAATATGTATTTACTTCTAATAAAAATATTTTACAAAAAAAGAACAGGAGGATGCTCTTGCAATATTAGTCATGAAGTTTACACTTCCCGGAGTATCGCCATCAAACCGACTCCAAACCCCATATTTGTGGGCTAGAGTTGAAACCCCATAATTTGTGGGGTTGTACTAGGCACCTGTGACACCACCACCGAAACAGCTGTTCAGTAAGGACCTGCCCAAACAGGTCTAGGACCTGGATTAGGAGGTGAAGGCAGACGGGATGATGAACCCACCTCCCTCCAGCAGGCCGGCAGTGCGCAGACAAACACCATATGGAAGACCTCGGGGGCCACCTGAAAGACCAGTAAGGACCTACACGCTGGCAGCACCTCAACATAATTCAACGGAACACCAGGAACCAGAACGTCAGGCCCGCCGGTAACCATGGCAGTAAGGGGGTCTGGTTCTCTTACCAGATATTGACCTCCTTGCGTCCAGGTTCAACCATTGGATACCAACATATGTGTCTTGAGAACCAGATCCTGGGGCAGTGGCGATGGACGAGTTCTCGCTACATTGGGGGGAAATGGGTTTTCTATGCTTTCCCCCCATTCTGCTTCATCAAAAAATAGGTGATCAGAAAAAACGCAACCAGATCTGCAACAGAAAGGACCATGGGACATCATACAGCATAAGCGTGCAGAGAGAGCCCACTAGGAAGCAGTACCTTACCCACATAAGGATATGTGAGGTTACCATAGTTGGACCTAGACCATCTACATATCTATTACGATCTCCAATGTGCTGGAATCCTCACGGGCCTGCATCATGATGAGTCCCTCAGTTACAGTGCCATATACAGTGCCAGGAGTACACTGTCATCCTATCTCAACATTGGAGTGGGATCTCACCAGCTGGTATCCACACTGGAGGGTATGTTCTATCCCTCCCCGACCTCTATATATTACCAGAGATATAGGGGGTGGTGTTGACCCTACTCAGGAGCAGGTCGCCTTTGGCGGATTTACCACTGGACTTATTCACCTTCAAAGTGGTGATGGTACTGGCACTGAAGACAGCACAACGGGTCCAAACTCTACAGGAATTGCCTGGGATAGAAACGGTTTCGACCCACAATAAAGTCACTGCATTATATAGAAAAGTTCCTTAAACTACACAGACCTTCGACTACAGGTCTGAAAATGGCATCAGGAGATGGCTCAAGGTGGTATTCGGGCAGCAGGTAAGACACTAACATTTTAAAATGGCATTCTACTACCAGGGCTGCATCCACATCAGCGGTGAGGACCATGGAGGTGTTCATGGATTATGTCCTCGCAATAGCGGGCTGGGCCAGTGAAGCTACATTCAGCGGTTTTATAACAGAAGTGTGGCCGCTCCCGCAACATTGGCGGATTCAGTTTTTAAGTGCTGTTCCCTAAACGTTTGTCCCCGAGTTCAGGGGTTTTATTGTTGTATTAACAAATGTTATTATTTTTTCAAGCTTGTTCAAGTCTGAAAATACGTTAACAATACTTCCTAATCAGTATTACGGCAGTGTGTGAGCATGGACGTGGTCCAGGGCATGGAATCACAGAGCTTTGGAAAATCTTCACGACGTCACTCACGTGACTCCGAAGTAAAATAGTAAGATTAAACGAGAACTTACCAGTTTGAAGTTTGATCTTTTGTTTTATGAGGAGTTGCGATAGAGGGATTTCGTGCCCTCCGCTCCCAACCCTCTAACATAAGGTCAACTGGTTATACTAGTTCTTTAATCTCACTATCTTCAGTCATTGTTGTTTATCTGCGATTCCCACCGCTGCTTTGAAGAATGTCGCGCATGCGTGCCTGGCGGGGTCTTCACGAAATATCCCTCATCGCAACTCCCTCATAACATAAAGATCAAACTTCAAACTGGTAAGTTCTCGTTTAATCTTACTATTTTATTCCACAACAGTGCACGTCTCTCATGCAGCAGTCTTCGGGGCAATCTATGTTTGCGTGTATTGTTTAAAGGATATTATATGAACCCTCTAACATTCATTGCAGTTTCCAAAGGTTCAATTTGTCTGCTGATTAGTTTATTTAGTTTAGTTTAGAGATACAGCGCGAAACCAGGCCCTTCGGCCCACCGAGCCCCCACCGACCTGCGAAGTCCGTACCGACCAGCGATCCCCTGCATATTTAACACTATACTGCCCACACCAGGAACAATTATACACATCCGCCAAGCCAATTAACCTACATAGCTGTACCCTCTTTAGATGTGGGAGGAAAACCGAAGAATTCGGAGAAAACCTACGCGGTCTCGGGGATAACCTACAAACTCCGTACAGACAGCAGCCGTAGTCGGGATCGAACCCGGGTCTCTGGCGCTGCAAGCACTGCAAGGCAGCAACTCTATCGCTGCGCCACCGTGGAATCCAGTGAGAGTTGAACACGGAACACTCAGATTCGAAAGCCCAATTGGCAGAATTTCCTCCGCCCCTGCATCTCATTCTTGCCGCTAATGCTTCCGAGATGGCGCCCAACCAAGGCGTCTATTTGCGTGTGATGCAGATCCACAACCACATATTACAATCGCACCACTAGTCTCAAATATCTACACCCGCCTCAACATTTCTCACTTTAAACTATGATCGGATTTTGCTGGTTTAACCTTGCACTAAACATTATTCCATCATCGAGCATCTGACCATTGTAAGTGGCTCGATTGTAATCATGTATTGTCTTTCTGCTGACTGGATAGCACGCAACAAAAGTATTTCACTGTACCTCGAAACACGCGACAATAAGCTAAACTCTACCCGAAACGTCACCCATTCCTTCTCTCCCAGAGATGCTGCCTGTCCCGCTGAGATACTCCAGCATTTTGTGTCTATCTTCGGTTTTAACCAGCATCTGCAAATCAATTCTTCCTACACTCCGAGCCATATTCGCATTGTTGCTTCTCTGTCTTTCAAATCTGTGCGCATTTGAACCTCGCACAAATGGAAAATACCCCCCCCCCCCCCCCCCCCCCCCCGCGCACACCCCACCCCCCCCCCCCCCCCCCCAATTCCCCTCTCCACACCGGACCCGAGCTTGAGCCCTCTGTGAAAGCTTTCAAATTCCCTTCTCCACATAGAACCTGCACCCGCCTCTCTCCGGCCTCACCCTCGACCCGAATCTCCTCATCCTTGAAACCATTCCAGTGAAAATCCCCTGCGCCCTCCGATGACCCACGCTTCATTCATTACGTTTGGTGACCAGAAATAGGCTTGGTGCACCAGTTGGGTCCAAACCTGTGTTTTATACCGATTCAACATAACCTCCCGATGATATAGGAAGGAACTGCAGATGTTGGTTTAAATCGAAGACAGTTGCAAAATGCTGGAGTATCTCAGCGGGACAGGCAGAATCTCTGGAGTGAGGGAATGGGTGACGTTTCGGGCTGTGACGCTGCAATGCTGAGAACTACATGCTGCACATTGTAACTGTCCCTTTCCCTATCTATTGTACTGGAGTTTGACTTGATTGCAATCGGTTGGCACAATCCAGGGACACAATATTAAATATTGCCCCCATCTTAAACACAGTTAACCACCTCAAATGCTATAAAGAAGTAAACTGTCTGAAATACAATCACCGCAAAAGTCTTATTTTGTTTAATGTCCTTGAATTGGCCGAGCGATCTACTCAGAGGGCAATTAGTGATGTGCAATAAATGCTGGTCTTGCAGCGACATCTACACCCTGAGAAAATGATCCCTATTTACATTAATTCCTTAATAAGGTTAGGTTTTATTTATTTAGAACAGTATTGTATTAACTCGTGATGTTGATGAAAAACAATAGCACAAAGTATCACTCCAGAGACAACCAGATAGCTCCGAAACGTCGCCTATCTCCTTCGCTCCTTAGATGCTGCTGCACCCGCTGAGTTTTCTCCAGCTTTTTTGTGTACCCCCAGCTCTTGATATCTCTCCTGTTCGTTTCTTACGTCATGCTGGATTGTGTTTTCTGTCACCGTCACTGCTCCCACGTCGATGCCGGCCTCCAGCATCGGAATCTGTTCATTCTCTCTGTCCCAGATACACCATCCCCACGGGCAATGGGTTAATATATCGGCCGATTCCTCAGTATCGGGTTTCACCTGCAGGTGGGGACCGGACCCTGCGCCGCGCAAACATTTAGACAGCTCGGAGGTGGACACAATTGCTGGAGAAACCCAGCGGGTGGTGCAGTCTGAAAAATATTCTCGAGCCGATACGTCACCTATTCCTTCGCTCCATAGATGCTGCTCACCCGCTGAGTTTCTCCATCATTCTTTGTCTACCATTGTTTTTTTCCAGCATCTACAGTTCTTTCTTAAACATTTAGACAGCTCGGCATCAGTTGAAAGCGGCACTGCAGCGAACTGGACTCCCTGACATGCATGAGGTTTCGTGCATGAAATTTGTACGAACCTTCTTGACACGCTGCATATTTTTTAAACCATATTGTGCTATTTTGAAGTTCTACAAGCATGCGATCTGTTTAATGTAATAATTTATAATGCTTGGTTCATCGTTGTTGATGTCCAGAATTCACTGGGACACAAGAGTCTGCAGATGCGGCACATGCATGAGGTGGAATAGTGGAGAGACCCGCAATGCAGGAGCGAGAAGTGAACTTCTGGTAGTATTAAATTGATCAAGAAGCATTTGTGGAAGCTATGAGCGGATCCTCTTTGAGGGTAAAGACCCCTAAACATGACGAATTGGTACAGTAATAGATTGATGCAATAGATCCATTTAATCCCCATTTGTTGAATTTCGACCAGTAAAATGCACAAGAACCCAATAGAAAGGATGTATTTATTCGAATTTCGTGCCTTGTTGCTTGCAGTGTTTAAATGAATTAAACCCCAAACTGTATGGACTTTAGAGCTTGGTTTTAAAACCTGGTACAATGAAAAGCTTTAGTTGTGTGCACTCCAGTCAGCGGAAAAACAATGCATGATTACAATCGAGCCATTACAGTGTATCATAATCATAATCAAGCTCGCCAGGTCCATGATGTTAGGCCGCAGATGGACCGGAGATATGACCCGGAAAACAATCGCATCTCCGCCATGGTAAGAGATTGGGAAAAAATCCCCCTACACCCTCCCCCATCCACCATCCCCCAAGTAAAACACACCAGAGAAGATTAACCCATACTTTTAAAACACACCGAAAATAACAAAAAAATACGAAAAGACAGACAGACTGTTGTGTGATGCAGATTAACCAATGATGTAGATAATAGTTCAGCAGTGCTCTCTGGTTGTGGTAGGACGATTCAGTTGCCTGATGAAAACTGGAAGAAACTGCCTGAATCTGGAGGCGTGCGTTTTCACGCCTTCAACAAGCCTATGAGATACAAAATTCGCCTGAAGGTCAGATTCCGACGGCGATGGTAGAGGGTTGCTCCTCAGAATGGAGACAGGCGGCAGATGGTTTGCCGCAGGGCTCGGTGCTGGCTCAACTGATGACCATTTTTTTGTGTAAACGAATTGGATGTGTATGTAGGTGACATGGTTACATAGACTTTTAGGAAATAGATGCAGGATTAGGCCACTCGGCCATTCGAGACAGCACCACCATTCAATGTTATCATGGCTGTTCGTCCACAATCAGCGTTCCTGCCTTCTCCCCATATGCCTTGATTCCTCTCGCCCTAAGAGCTCTATCTAACTCTCTATCTAACAATCAATAAGAGCTCTATCCAGTGAATCGGCCTCCATTGCCTTCTGAGGCAGAGAATTCCACAAATTCACCCAACTCTTTGGGTGAAAAAGTTTGTCCTCATCTCAGTTCTAATGGTTAGTCAGTTTGAGATGAGACTAACATTGGTTAAAACAATTGTCGCTAGTATGCAGGATAGTGTTAATGAACGTGTTATCGAGAATCGTCCGATAGGGCTAATATTCACTGGAATTTAGGATGAGAGGGGATCTTATAGAAACATCCAATTTTTTTAGAGGATTGGACAGGCTGGATACAGGAAGCATGTTCCCGATGTTGGGGGAATACAGAACCAGGGGGTCACAGTTTTAAGAATTAGGAGTAGGTCATATCGGAGGGAGAACCTTTTCACCCAGAGTTGTGAATCTGTGGTATTCTCTGCCAACGAAGGCAGTAGCGGCCAATTCACTGGGTGTATTCAAGAGAAGGTTAAATATAGCTCTGAGGGTTAATGGAATCAAGGGATATGGGGGAGAAGGCAGGAACAGGCTGCTGAGTTTGGATGATCACCCATGGTCAAATTAAATGACCCTCGGTCGAAGGGCCAAATGGCCTACCCGTGCACCATTTTTTTATGTTTGTATGTTTCTACGTTTCTATGGTGAAATTTTGGAGAGTTAATCCATTTGTCTGGGATGAAACTGGGCCAATGGGCGGATTAAAGGTTGATTTATTTAACTCGGATAAGTGTGATGCAAGTTGGTAAACAGGCCATGGCATTATTATACGCATTCAAAAGTTACGTCCTGTGTTATTTTTTAGCAGACTAGAGAGACATTGGAATGCAAACATACAGCTCCATGAACATTGCACCAGGGATGGGCAGGGTGGTGACGAAGGCGTTGGCACATTTGCTGGATCCGTGAGGATATGAAATACAGGATTTGATACAACTGTGCAAGACACTAGTAAGATCCACACCTCCAGATTCAGGGACAGTTTTTTCCCAGCTGTTCTCGGGCAACTCACTCATATTTTCACAACCAGACAGCTGTGCTGAACTACTATCTACCACGTTCGTGACCCTCGGACTGTACTTGATCAGACTTAGCTGGTTTTATTTTGCACTAAACGTTCTTCCCTTGTCATGTAATCTATACACTGGATGCGAGGCCAGTTCATTGGCTATATTTAAGAGTGAGTTGGATGTGGCCCTTGTGGCTAAGGGGATCAGAGGGTATGGAGAGAAGGCAGGTACGGGATACTGAGTTGGATGATCAGCCATGATCATATTGAATGGCGGTGCAGGCTCGAAGGGCTGAATGGCCTACTCTTGCACCTAATTTCTATGTTTCTATGTTTCTATGCGGCTTGATTTTCTGCTAACTGGACAGCACTTCACTGTAGCTCGGTACACGTGACAATAAACTAAAACTGAACAACTGAACTAACTACATTGATAGGACCTGCCCCCTCACCTCCATCCAGGGATTCCAGCCGTCCTTCCGAATGAGACAGAGGTTCACGGTCACCTCATCCACTGCATCCTGTATTCATGGTGACGCCTGGTGCACATTCGTGTATAAGTCCAGAGTTGCCGACCAAAAGAGAGGAGATCTCATGGAAACATGTAATTTTTTTAGAGGATTGGACAGGCTGGTTGCAGGAAAAATGTTCCCGACGTTGGGGGATTCTGGAACCAGGGAGCACAGTTTAAGAATAAGGGGTAGGTCATATAGGACTGAGATGAGGGTGAACCTTTTCACCCGAGAGTTGTGAATCTTTGGAATTCTCTGCCACCGAAGGGTGTATTCAAGAGAGAGTTAGCTCTTAAGGTTAATGGAATCAAGCGATATGGGGGAGAAGGCAGGAACAGGGTACTGATTTTGGATGATCAGCCATTATCAAATTAAATGGCCCTCGCTCGAAGGGCCGAAAGGCCTATTCCTGCACCTATTTTCTATGTTTCCATGTTTCTGATTTTGGAGAGTGAATCCATTGATATGGGATGTAACAAGATTCTGATGAACTGGGCCAATGGGCGGATTATAGGCTGATTTATTTAACTCGGATAAAAATGATGCAAGTTGGAAAGACATAACAGGGCAGATTATACACGTTAAAAAGTTACGCCCTGTGTTATTTTTAACAGACTAGAGAGACAATGGAATGCAAACACACAGCTCCGTGTGTAACATTGCACCAGGGATGGGCAGGGTGGTGACGAACGCGTTTGATACATTTGCTGGGTCCGTGAGGGTATGAAATACAGGATTTGATACAACTGGACAAGACACTATTAAGATACACATCTCCAGATTAGGGGGCAGTTTCTTCCCATCTTATATCAGGCAACTGAATCATATTTCCACAACCAGACAGCAGTGCTGATTACAAGCCTGGAACATTACGGACATGGGGGATGGAATGGCAACATTCCTTGAGTGAGGAGCGTGGATTATTTACTAACATTGGAGCCAGGAAGAGAAGTGTGTCCCGCAGTTTAAGGAGGGAATGTTGTGAGGAGTGATATAGATGCAAACTCAGGTTAAGGACAAGTAAGAATTTCATTGCTCCGCCCTCGGTACAAATGACAATTAACAACTCATGACTATTTTCTCTCTCTTGGAGTGAGGGCGGAGATTAATGTTTCATCTGATGGATTGGGTGAAAGAAGGGAAGAAACAGAAACAGATAAGAGAGGAAAAATGTAGGAGTATTTGGTTCATTGGAATCAAATATTGTAGGTTTGTAGATTAGTACGACAGATACATTTTATACCCTGTTGGATAATTCGCATGACCAGTAACATTCATATGAACCGAATAGAACGATTGTGTTTATTTGAATTATGTGCTTGGTGCTTCTCTAATACTACAATTGAAATAAACACATATCGTTTTGGGCAGTATAGCTTGCTTTTAAACTCTGTCTGTGAATGTTCCTATCTGCAAATTGACTCCAGCTTTTCAGTTGCCATTCCTGGCTGTACTTCAAAGATAATTCCACCAGTAAAACACTTTGGGTCTCCTAAAAGAGATGGGAGGACATTGAGTGAATGTAAGTGGGTTGTTGCTGTACGCACCTCGATCTTGGAAGGAATAACCATTTCCGATGCCCAAATAGGGGTAGTGGGTAGACGAAGTAGCCGATGGCGTCCGCGGGCTTGGAATGGACTTTGGTCACTCGCGTTTTCTCGAGACGGCGAGAAAGCGAAGGGAAGAGTCGGGGCTCGAGCAGAGGAAAGTGGGAGCTGGTTGGAGACTGGCAGTGAGGGAGATGAAGCGTTAAAGCGGTGACCGAGAGCAGGAAGCAGCACCGATACAGACATGATGTATCGAGAGAGAGAGGTGAGGGAGGGGCCTGGCGGTGACTGAGACAAGGAATGATCTACGTAATCCTACAGAGAGACAGACAGAGCCTGAGCACAACGGGCACCCAGCTGGAACCGGGAACCCATTTTTTTTTCCAAAGATCCGTTCCGAAGAAAACGAATCTGTTGTGTGGCGAGCAAATGCTACAAACACGCTATAATTTTATAATTCTGCGGACTTTAGGACCCGGGGGAGCCCGGAGCTCAGGACCCGCCGCCCGCGGCCGCTGCTGAACCCGCGGGAAGGGCGATTGTTTCAATCTTTATATTTTCACCAAAGTAATTTCTGTTCCTGTTTTTTTTAAAATATATAAATTATGATTTTTTATGTGATTTACCACGATTTTATATATATTTATGATATTTGAGATGCAATGCATTCTGCCCCTTGTCTGGACCTTGAGTCCGTAATAAAGTTATTATTATTATTATTATGTTCCGTTGCCGAACGCGGTTAACGCGTAAAATGAACGGATCGACAGCTCTGATTTCAGTTGCTGTTTATTTCACTCTTCCCACGTTTACACCCCCCCTGGAATGTTTTATTTCCGCGCTCACTGAGGTTTCTCGACGCGGAATTTGGGGATTAAATGGGAGCCGTTCGTTTAGCGCCGACCTGTTGTCCACCGGTTTCTGCCCCACAGCCCCTGAGCCCCGCTCCTGACGCCGGTCCCGGGACCCGACCCTTTTACACACCCGGAGCGGAAACGGAGCAGATTATCAGCCACTGGTTTTCATCCGCAGTACCGATCAAAGGATACAGTTTCTCCGTGAATTTATTCCCAGTGAAGGTGTGGAGATGGGACTTGGTGTCCGCGTCGTAAAATGAAACTGTCCCGGACTCGTAACTGAGATAAACTCCCACCCTCCTGGGGATGGGACGGGCGGGGAGAGGGGATCGAGGGGAGGTGGATGCATCAAACTTGTCACCCCACTGACCGATGCTCCAGGCTCCAGTCTCCGGGGTCATTGTGCGCAGCCCCTTCCTCTCCACAGACTCTGCGGCGACTCCCAGTCTCCAGCTCTGATTCCCCGCCACCTCCACCTCCCAATAATGTCTTCCCGATGTGAATCCCTGCGATCCCAGCACACGTGGATTGTCTGTAAACCTCTTCCCGGTGTCAGGGAGACTCCTCCGGGTCCCGGTAAACCTCACCCTCTTCCGATCCTCAGACACCTCGAGCTGGACACCCGCTGTCTCCACATCCAGGGTGACGGAGGCTGGGGGGAGAAGCAAAGAATCAGAGAATCTCCGGGGGTCGGGGCGAGACTCAGGCAGCGCGGCCCCGGGTCCGGGGGAGAAGCTGCCAGGCCTCAGGCACAGGCGGGCGGACAACTGAAACCTTGCCCACAACAACATAGGATGGACACAGACATATTTCCCGGAGTTTCTCAACCAGGCAAGAGAGGGGGAATCGGGAACGGGAGGGGGTGGTGCTTGCGGACGCGGAATACGAATGCGGCAAAATGAGGCTGGGCCAGAAATCGAAGGGCCGGTGGGATCCAAGCTGGTTAAATGTATCCAAAATTGGCTTGGTGGTTGGAGGTGGAAGGTAGTGGCAATTATTTTTCTGTTTGGAGGTCTGTGACTGGTGGTGTGCAGCAAATATCAGTGCTGCACACTCTCCTGTTTATTTTATATTTTCGTGGCTTGGATGGGAATGTAAGAGATGTGACCTGTAAGTTTGTGGAGGAGGCAAATGTCGGTAGCGAAAATGGTTGTCAAAGTTTGAAATAAGATAGAGGGCCAGATCATCGAATCCATCTGCTCATACAGTGTTATCAAAAATAGAGGGTGCGGGTTTAACACGAGAGCATGAAGTTCTAAAGTGGATCTGAGTGGTAAGTTTACTTCGCCCACGGAGGTGGGGTCTGTGCATTTATGTAAATAAAGCTTGGTGCACGGGCACTAACATCATCGTGAGTCACTGCTCAGCTGCCAGAGAGTTTCCATCTACTGTTGTGACTGCAGCCTATATTCCTCCGGATGCTAATGCCAAGCTTGCAATTAAAAGACCTGCATACTGCCATTAGCAAACAACAGACTCACAACGGCAATTGATGCTTAAAGGGTTGACGGTGGATGTGCAATGGAAGGCATTTAAAGAGAGCATGGATGAACTACAACAATTGTTTATCCCAGTTTGGCAAAAGAATAAATCAGGGATGAAGGCAGTGCATCCGTGGAAAACAAGGGAAATCAGGGATAGTATCAAAACAAAAGATGAAGCATACAAATTAGCCAGAAAAAAGCAGCCTTCCAGAGGACTGGGAGAAATCCAGAGTCCAGCAGGACAAATGGCTTAATTAGGAAAGAGAAAATAGATTATGAAAGAAAATTGTCAGGGAACATAAAAAACTGACTGCAAAGGTTTTTATAGATATGTGAAGAGAAAAATATTATTTAAAACAAATGTAGGTCCCTCGCAGTCAGGAACCGGTGAATTGATCATGAAAAAACAAGGACATGGCAGACCAATTGATTAACTACTTTGGTTCTGTCTTCACTAAGGAAGACATAAATAATCTGCCGGAAATAGCAGGGGACCTGGGGTCAAATGAGATGGAGGAACTGAGTAAAATCCAGGTCAGCTGGAAAGTCATGTTAGGTAAATTGAATGAAATTAAAGGCCTATAAAATCCCCAGGGCCAGATAGGCTGCATCCCAGAATACTTAAGGATGTAGCCCAGAAATAGTGGATGCATTAGTGATAATTTTTGAAAAACGCTTTAGATTCTGGAGTAGTTCCTGAGGATTGGAGGGTAGCTAATGTAACCCCACTTTCTAAAAAGCGAGGGAGAGAGGAAAACAGGGAATTGCAGACCAGTTAGTCTAACATCGGTAGTGGAAAAACTGCTAGAGTCCGTTATTAAAGATGGGATAGCAGCACATTTGGAAAGTGCTGAAATCATAGGACAAAGTCAGGATGGATTTACGATAGGTAAATCATGTCTGACGAATCTTATAGAATTTTTCGAGGATGTAACTAGTAGAGTGGATAAGGGAGAACCAGAGGATGTGTTATATCTGGACGTTCAGAAGGCTTTCGATAAGGTCCCACATAAGAGATTAGTATACAAACTTAAAGCACACGGTATTGGGGGTTCATTGATGTGGATAGAGAACTGGCTGGCAGACAGGAAGCAAAGAGTAGGAGTGAACGGGTCCTTTTCAGAATGGCAGGCAGTGACGAGTGGGGGTACCGCAAGGCTCAGTGCTGAGACCCCAGCTATTTACAATATATATTAATGATCTGGATGAGGGAATTGAATGCAACATCTCCAATTTTCGGATGACACGAAGCTGGGGGGGGTATTGTTAGCTGTGAGGAGGATGCTAGGAGGCTGCAAGGTGACTTGGATAGGCTGGGTGAGTGGGCAAATGCATGGTGGGCAAATGCATGGCAGATGCAGTTATAATGTGGATAAATGTGAGGTTACCAAGTGACAAAAAGAGGAAATTAGACTATTATCTGAATGGTGGCCGATTAGGAAAAGGGGAGAGATGCAACGAGACCTGGGTGTCATGGTACACCAGTCATTGAAAGTAGGCATGCAGGTGCAGCAGGCAGCGAAGAAAGCGAATGGTATGTTAGCATTCATAGCGAAAGGATTTGTGTATAGGAGCAGGGAGATTCTACTGCAGTTGTACAGGGTCTTGGTGAGACCACACCTGGAGTATTGCGTACAGTTTTGGTCTCCAAATCTGAGGAAAGACATTCTTGCCATAGAGGGAGTACAAGAGAAGGTTCACCAGACTGGGATTCCTGGGATGTCAGGACTTTCATATGAAGAAAGACTGGATAGACTCGGCTTGTACTCGCTAGAATTTAGAAGATTGAGGGGGGATCTTATAGAAACTTACAACAATTTTAAGGGGTTGGACAGGCTAGATGCAGGAAGATTGTTCCCGATGTTGGGGAAGTCCAGGACAAAATGGTTTACAGTTTAAGTATAAGGGGGATAAGGGGGAATTCTTTTACGACCGAGATGAGAAAAAACATTTTTCACATAGAGAGTGGTGAGTCTCTGGAATTCTCTGCCACAGAAGGAAGTTGAGGCCAGTTAATAGGCTATATTTAAGAGGGAGTTACTTGGACCCTTGTGGGTTGAGGGATCAGGAGGTATGGAGCGAAGGCAGGTACGGGATACTGAGTTGGATGATCAGCCATGATCATATTGAATGGCGATGTAAGCTCGAAGAAACGAATGGCCTATTCCTGCATCTATTTTCTATGTTTCTATGTTTCTATGAGAGGCTGGTCCTGGCTCACCTCAAAGGCTGCCGACCTCCACACTGGACCCCCATCCGTTTGCCTACCGCCAGATCAGGAGTACGGATGATGCCATCTCCACGGCATGTCACTTCACCCTCTCCAACCTCAATAACTGAGACAACCTATGAGAGAATGCAGTTCGTCGACTTCATCTCAGCATTCAACACCATCATCCCCTCCAAACTGATCACCAAACTCAACGGCCTGGGCATCAACCCCTCCCTCTGCAACTGGATATTGGACTTTCTAACCAACAGACCCCAATCTGATAGGTTAGACAACCACACCTTCTCAACCCTCACCGTGAACACCGGCGATCCACAGGACTGTGTTATGAGCCCTCTCCTCTACTCCCTCTTCATCTATGACTGCACACCTGTACATGGTTCCAACACCATTATCAAGGTTGTAGATGACACAACGGTGATGGGCCTCATCAGTGATGAGTCGGCCTACAGGGAGGAGGTCCAGCTCCTAGCAGCGTGGTGTGCCGACAACAACCTGGCCCTTAACAGCAAGAAGACCAAGGAGCTCATTGTGGAGTACTGAAAGACAAAAGGTGGCACACCCCACCCCCATCCATATCAACGGGACGGAGGTGGTGCGTGTTGCTAGCTTCAAACTTCTGGGCGTCCACATTTGTGAAGACATCTCTTGGACCCACAATACCTCAACACTGATTAAGAAGGCTCACCAGCGTCTTCTTCCCGAGAAGACTAAAGAAGTTCCATCTGTCCCCTCAGATTCTGGTGACCTTCTACCACTGCACCACCGAGAGCATCCTTACTAACTGTATGGTATGACAACTGCTCTGACTCTGACCAGAAAGAACTGCAGAGGGTGGTGAAAACCGCCCGACGCATCACCTGTTCCTCACTCCCCTCCATTGAGTCAGTCAAGAGCAAGCGATGTCTGCGAAGGGCGCTCAGCATTGTCAAGGACTGCTCTCACCCCAACCACAGACTGTTTACCTTCTTCCCATCTGGAGGCGCTACAGGTCTCTCCGTTCCCGGACCAGCAGGTTCAGGAACAGCTTCTTCCCTGCGGCTCTCACCCTAGTAACTCTGCACCTTGGTGATTGACAGCCACCACCCTCCTCCCCTCCCCCTCCCCTCCCTCGCACACTCCTTCCCCCAGTGCATACATATACATATACATATACACACACACACACAACCTCTGTTTATACTGTATATATCCATCCACAACGTACTTAATGCTTACTGCACTAATACCTCTGTCTATACTGCATATAACCCACACAGTGTATCCATACTACAATGTCTCTCTGTACATATATTTCCCCACATATAGTGTGCCCTTATCTATAGACTACTGTATATATCCTACTCTTATTGCCTATGCTGCTCTACTGCACTTTCTTAGATATTATTCCACCACTTGCAATGTTTTTGCACTTCTGGTTAGATGCTAACTGCATGTCGTCGCCTCTGTACTTGTACTCCGCACAATGTCAATAAAGTTGAATCTAATGTAATCTAATCTAATACCTGGAATATTTTGCCTGAGGAGGTGGTGGAATCAGATGCAATCACTACATCTAAGAGGCATTGTGATTTAGCAAATGAGGTTGTAGAATAATATGTTTCTAATGTGGCAAATGGCATTAAAGTGAGCGGGAATATTGGTGGCCATGGACGCGATGGGTCGAAGGGCCTGACTATTTAATGTACAACCTTGGCTCTCTGGCAGCAAGAGCACTGAATGACTGATTATCCACAGTCACTGGCGCAGGGAATTCCAAAGGTTCCCCAGTCTCTGCATGTAGTAATGTCTCCTTGTCTCTGTCCTAATTGATCCAGCCCACATTCTGAGAGGGTCCAGACCCCTCAGACAGGGGAAAACATCCGCCCTGCATCCAGCCCACTGAGCCCTGTAAGAACTTTGTGTTTCACTAAGATCTCGTCAAATGCAAAACTGGGCTCCAAGTTTCTCTCGAGCACAAAGGCCGAGTCTACTCAATATCACCCGCGCAACAAATATCGTTACGGAACTAAGTATCTTCAATCGTTGCTACATTAGAAACATAGAAAACATAGAAAATTAGGTGCAGGAGTAGGCCATTCAGCCCTTCGAGCCTGCACCGCCATTCAATATGATCATGGCTGATCATCCAACTCAGTATCCCGTACCTGCCTTCTCTCCATACCTCTGATCCCCTTAGCCACAAGGGCCACATCCAACTCACTCTTAAATATAGCCAATGAACTGGCCTCAACTACCCTCTGTGGCAGAGAGTTCCAGAGACTCACCACTCTCTGTGTGAAGAAAGTCTTTCTCATCTCGGTCTTAAAGGATTTCCCCCTTATCCTTAAGCTGTGACCCCTTGTCCTGGACTTCCCCAACATCGGGAACAATCTTCCTGCATCTAGCCTGTCCAAACCCCTTAAGAATTTTGTAAGTTTCTATAAGATCCCCTCTTAATCTCCTAAATTCCAGAGAGTATAAACCAAGTCTATCCAGTCTTTCTTCATAAGACAGTCCTGACATCCCAGGAATCAGTCTGGTGAACCTTCTCTGCACTCCCTCTATGGCAATAATGTCCTTCCTCAGATTTGGAGACCAAAACTGCACGCAATACTCCAGGTGTGGTCTCACCAAGACCCTGTACAACTGAAGTAGAACCTCCCTGCTCCTGTACTCAAATCTTTTGCTATGAAAGCTAACATACCATTCGCTTTTTTCACTGCCTGCTGCACCTGCATGCCTACTTTCAATGACTGGTGTACCATGACACCCAGGTCTCGCTGCATCTCCCCTTTTCCTAATCGGCCACCATTTAAATAATATTCTGCTTTCCTGTTTTTGCCACCAAAGTGGATAACCTCACATTTATCCACATTATACTGCATCTGCCAAACATTTGCCCACTCACCCAGCCTATCCAAGTCACCTTGCAGTCTCCTAGCATCCTCCTCACAGCGAAACACTGCCCCCAGCTTAGTGTCATCCGCAAACTTGGAGATATTGCCTTCAATTCCCTCATCCAGATCATTAATATATATTGTAAATAGCTGGGGTCCCAGCACTGAGCCCTGCGGTACCCCACTAGTTACTGCCTGCCATTGTGAAAAGGACCCGTTTACTCCTACTCTTTGCTTCCTGTTTGCCAGCCAGTTCTCTATCCACATCAATACTGAACCCCTAATACCGTATGCTTTAAGTTTGTATACTAATCTCTTATGTGGGACCTTGTCGAAAGCCTTCTGGAAGTCCAGATATACCACATCCACTGGTTCTCCCTTATCCACGCTACTAGTTACATCCTCGAAAAATTCCACAAGATTCGTCAGACATGATTTTACCTTTTGTAAATCCATGCTGACTTTGTCCAATGATTTCACCACTTTCCAAATGTGCTGCTATCCATCTTTAATAACTGACTCTAGCAGTTTCCCCACTACCGATGTTAGACTAACTGGTCTGTAATTCCCCGTTTTCTCTCTCCCTCCCTTCTTAAAAAGAGGGGTTACATTTGCTACCCGCCAATCCTCAGGAACTACTCCAGAATCTAAAGAGTTTTGAAAGATTATCACTAATGCATCCACTATTTCCTGAGCTACTTTCCTTAAGTACTCTGGGATGCAGCCTATCTGGCCCTGGGGATTTATCGGCCTTTAATCTATTCAATTTACCCAACACCACTTCCCGACTGACCTGGATTTCACTCAATTCCTCCTTTGACCCGCAGTCCCCTGCTATTTCAGGCAGATTTTTTATGTCTTCCTTAGTGAAGACGGAACCAAAGTAGTTATTCAATTGGTCCGCCATATCCTTGTTCCCCATGATCAACTCACCTGTTTCTGACTGCAAGGGACCTACATTTGTTTTAACTAACCTCTTTCTCTTCACATATCTATAAAAACTTTTGCAGTCAGTTTTTTATGTTCCCTGCCAGTTTTCTTTCATAATCTATTTTTCCTTTCCTAATTAAGCCCTTTGTCCTCCTCTGCTGGTCTCTGAATTTCTCCCAGTCCTCTGGTATGCTGCTTTTTCTGGCTACTTTGTACGCATCATCCTTTGCTTTGATACTATCCCTGATTTCCCTTGTTATCCACGGATGCACTACCTTCCCCGATTTATTCTTTTGCCAAACTGGGGATGAACAATTTTTGTAGTTCATCCATGCAATCTTTAAATGTCTTCCATTGTATATCCACCGTCAAACCCTTTTAGAATTAATTGCCAGTCAATCTTGGCCAATTCACGTCTCATACCCTCAAAGTTACCTTTCTTTAAGTTCAGAACCATTGTTTCTGAATTAAACAATGTCACTCTCCATCCTAATGAAGAACTCAACCAATATTATGGTCACTCTTGCCCAAGGGGCACGTACAACAAGACGGCTAATTACCCCTTCCTCATTACTCAAAACCCAGTCTAAAATAGCCTGCTCTCTCGTTGGTTCCTCTACATGTTGATTTAGATAACTATCCCGCATACATTCCAAAAAATCCTCTTCCTCAGCACCCCTGCCAATTTGATTAACCCAATCTATATGTAGATTGAAGTCACCCATTATAACTGTTTTGCCTTTGTCGCACGCATTTCTAATTTCCTGTTTGATACCATCCCCAACTTCTCTGCTACTGTTAGGTGGCCTGTACACAACACCCACCAGCGTTTTCTGCCCCTTAGTGTTTTGTAGCTCTACCCATACCGATTCCACATCCTCCAAGCTAATGTCCTTCCTTTCCATTGCTTTAATCTCCTCTCTAACCAGCAACGCTACCCCACCTCCTTTTCCTTTCTCTCTATCCCTTCTGAATATTGAATATCCCTGGATGTTCAGCTCCCAGCCTACGTCACCCTGGAGCCATGTCTCCGTGATCCCAACTATATCATAATCATTAATATCTATCTGCACGTTCAACTCGTCCACCTTATTACGAATACTCCTTGCATTGAGACACAAAGCCTTCAGGCTTGTCTTTACAACGCATTTACCCCTTATACAATTTTGCTGAAAAGTGGCCCTTTTTGATTTTTGCCCTGGTTTTGTCTGCCTGCCACTTTTACCTTTCACCTTGCTACCTAATGCTTCTACCCTCATTTTACACCCTCCTGCCTCTCTGCTCTTGTACCCATCCCCCTGCCACATTAGTTTAAATCCTCCCGACAGCACTAGCAAAACACTCCCCCAAGAACATTGGTTCCATTCCATTCCAAGTGCAAACCGTCCTGTTTGTACCGGTCCCACCTCCCCCAGAACTGGTCCCAGTGCCCTAAAAATTTGAATCCCTCCCCCTTGCACCACTTTTCAAGCCACGTATTCATTTGCATTATCCTCCTATTTCTACTCTGACTGGCCCGTGGTACTGGTAGTAATCCGGAGATTACTACCTTTGAGGTCCTACTTTTAAGTTTATCTCCTAGCTCCCTAAATTCACCTTGTAGGACCTCATCCCTTTTTTTACCTATATCGTTGGTGCCAACATGCACCACGACAACTGGCTGTTCACCCTCCCCCTCCAGAATGTTCTGCAGCCGTTCAGTGACATCCTGACCTTTGCACCAGGGAGGCAACATACCATCCTGGAGTCTCGTTTGCGGCCGCAGAAACGCCTATCTATTCCCCTGACAATTGAATCCCCTATTACTATTGCCCTTTCCCCTCTTTTTTTCCCCCCTCATGTGCTGCAGAGCCACCCATGGTGCCATGAACCTGGCTGCTGCTGCATTCCCCTGATGAGCCATCTCCCTCAACAGTATCCAAAATGGTATACCTGTTTAGGAGGGAGATGACCGCAGGGGACTCCTGCACTACCTGCCTACTGCTTTGCTGGCTATTGGCCACCCGTTCCCTTCTTGTCCTCCTACCTTTTGCCAGCGGTGTGTGACCAACTCACTGTACGTGCTATCCACGACTTTCTCCGCATCGTGGATGCTCCAGTATGAATCCAGCCGCAGTTCCAATCGTTCAATGCGATCTGCCAGGAGCTGCAGCTGGACACACTTCCTGCAAACGTAGTCACCAGGGACACCGACCATCTCCCTGATCTCCCCAACATGTTGCAGGCTGAACAAACCACGGGGCCCAATCTCTACTGCCATACCTTACTCCCAAATTACTTAAAAAAACACAAAAACTTATCCTTTAAACTTTACTACTAAATACTAAATCCCTCACTCCCAGAATCCCTCACTCCCAGAAGGCAGAAATGTAAAATAGTAAAACCCGGGGTTGCACCCAATCAGCTGCTTCCTCGGGTCCTCTTCCACCAATCAGCGGCTTCCTCAAAAAAACCCAAAAAAAAACCCACCTCCAAATGGAACGTTATGGATTTGGGTAAAAACAAGGCCTCTGGGAAAAGCAAGCCCCGCGCTAGATTTTTTAACCTACTGGTCGGGTGTCGCTCCTCCCCCTCCTTCACTTCCACCAACGGCTCCTGTGGGCCTCTGGAAAAGCAAGCCCCGCGCTAGATTTTTAACCTACCGGTCGGGTGTCGCTCCTCCCCTCCTTCACTTCCACCAACGGCTCCTGTGGGCCTCTGAAAACACAAGCCCCGCGCTAGATTTTAAACCTACCGGTCGGGTGTCGCTCCTCCCCCTCCTTCACTTTCCACAACGGCTCCTGTGGGCCTCTGGAAAAGCAAGCCCCGCGCTAGATTTTTAACCTACCGGTCGGGTGTCGCTCCTCCCCCTCCTTCACTTCCTCCAACGGCTCCTGTGGGCCTCTGGAAAAAGCAAGCCCCGCGCTAGATTTTTAACCTACCGGTCGGGTGTCGCTCCTCCCCCTCCTTCACTTCCACCAACGGCTCCTGTGGGCCTCTGGAAAAGCAAGCCCCGCGCTAGATTTTTTTAACCTACCGGTCGGGTGTCGCTCCTCCCCCTCCTTCACTTCCACCAACGGCTCCTGTGGGCCTCTGGAAAAGCAAGCCCCGCGCTAGATTTTTAACCTACCGGTCGGGTGTCGCTCCTCCCCCTCCTTCACTTCTCCAACGGCTCCTGTGGGCCTCTGGAAAAGCAAGCCCCGCGCTAGATTTTTAACCTACCGGTCGGGTGTCGCTCCTCCCCCTCCTTCACTTCCACCAACGGCTCCTGTGGGCCTCTGGAAAAGCAAGCCCCGCGCTAGATTTTTAACCTACCGGTCGGGTGTCGCTCCTCCCCCTCCTTCACTTCCACCAACGGCTCCTGTGGGCCTCTGGAAAAGCAAGCCCCGCGCTAGATTTTTAACCTACCGGTCGGGTGTCGCTCACCCAGTACAAAGTATATCTTTGTATAAGTAGGAAAAAACATAAGACAGGAAGAAAAGAGGTGAGGAGTAGGCTCCGCCTCTCAGGCATATCCTCTGATTAAAGTGATAATGGCTGATCGAAGCTGGCCCCAGATCCTCTTCAGTGTGACTTCCTCATAACCCTTAATTTAATGTTTCTTTCCAATATCCAACTATTTTCCCTTCACCTAAATCCAAAAGTCTGGCTTGTCACCATCAATTAGGTCACACAATTCCAGGTATTAACTGCTATGTTGGAGAAACATAGAAACATAGACATAGAATAAGGTGCAGGAGCAGGCCATTTCGGCCCTTCGAGCCAGCACCGCCATTCAATATGATCATGGCTGATCATCCAACTCAGTATCCTGTACCTGCCTTGCCTCCATACCCCCGATCCCTTCACCCACAAGGGCCACATCTAACTCCCTCTTAAATATGGCCAACAAACTGGCCTCAACTACCTTCTGTGGCAGAGAATTTCAGAGACTCACCACTCTCTGTGTTAAAAACGATTTTCTCATCTCGGTCCTAAAAGACTTCCCCCTTATCCTTAAACTGTGACCCCTTGTCCTGGACTTCTCCAACATCGGGAACAATCTTCCTGCATCTAGCCTGTCCAACCCCTTAAGAATTTTGTGTCTCTATGAGATCACCCCTCAATCTTCTAAATTCCAGCGAGTACAAGCCAAGTCTATCCAGTCTTTCTTCATATGGAAGTCGTGCCATCCCAAACAACTTCAACCCTCTGTGTGGTACGTGGTCGGGGATGTTTGGATCTGATCGAATCCAGGGCGAGTTACACAATGGAGCACAGCCATGGTCTGAAGGTAGGAGAGACAGAAGGTTGGTGGAGGAATGCTTTTCAGACTGGAGTCTCTCGCAAAGAGAAGTGCATTAGAGCTCAAATCTATCTCCATTGTTGGTCGTTATTTATACGAACACTTTTTATGAGTATATCGGCGGCATGGTTAATAGGATTGTTGAAGAAACTAAGATTGGTGGCGTCATGGAGAGAGAAGGTTATATGATATGAAATGTGATCATAATTAGCAGGTCTAATGGGCTGAAGAATGGAAGACGGAATTTTCCAGTCTAAAGATTGAAGGCATCAGTCTAATGTGAGATGGTAAAGTTGAAAAAGGCATTGAAGGTCAATGTTTTCAGGCAGTGGATGATAGAGAGATAGAACGAGATGCCAAATGCGGAGGTGAGTGCAGTTATTGCATAATGTTTTACATTTGTGATACTTAAAGATGTAATCAATAAGAAGAATGAAAAACTGAACCTGTTTTACCTCGCTGAATGGCACAAGTTTTCCCTCCACAGCGTGTTCAACACAAAGTGGTGATGAATCTTTTCAATCGGCAAGGCACCATCTGTCACTGACAATGTACGAACTTCATCACTAACCCTGAAAATATTTAAAAGCTGGTTAGAAACTGGGCTTGAACAATTTTGGAGCTGTTCTACAAAAACATACAGCGTTTCAATCAAGAGCGTGTCCTACCTCCCTTTCCGACCAGCTGCCTCCTGAAAGAAATAAGACACAACATCTGAATAACAGAGACACAACATCTCATTGAGATCGATTAAAGGGGAAGCAGGATAAGCACAAGAGATTCCCCCTGTTTGCCCTATTCCCTGCATGTTCAATTCATGGATGACAGATGATAAATAATGATGTGTGCGCCACGTTCTAGATTTCAATGTTAATTCCAACAATGTGCTCATGGCTAATTTTGCCCATATGGAACTCCCCCCTTTTCCCCATTCCCCCCTCATGGTCCAACTCCTGGAATTTTCAACAAAATAAAAGGTCTCTCCTCCTGGTTCAAATACTGCTAACAGTTTCACTCCCCAAAAGTCTCTGGGTTGGAGAATTCCAGCGATTCAACTGCCCTCTATCCTGTCGTGGACCTTGGAGACAATGGCAAAACGACTCTTCATTATTTTAAACTGCAAGGAATATCGATCCAACCTCAATAAACCCTGCTGATGAGACAAGCCCCTCATCCTGCAATTATCCCGGTGATTCACTTTTGTGTTGAAAGACCCCCGACTCCACAATCTTTAAGAGCCCTATCTAGCTCTCTCTTGAAAGCATCCAGATAACCTGCCTCCACCGCAGAGAATTCAACAGACTCACCACTCTCTGTGAGAAAATGTGTTTCCTCATCTCCGTTCTACTTACTCCTTATTCTAAAACTATGGCCTCTGGTTCTGGACTCCCCCAACATTGGGAAAATGTTTCCTGCCTCTAGCGTGTCCAATTGTGACAAACCCCACTACAAGATTCTACAAGTTTATTATCAGCAAATGAATAACCGGAGGAGAATATTCCCCTTTAAGAGCAAAATGATAACTGGGGATAGAACATGTCCAATTAAATGCTGTTAAGGAGGACAAATTCCAATATGTATCCTAGGCTAAAATCATTAGACTGCCTTCACGGGGATGTTCTAACACCACACACTCATTTTCCTCTAATGCTGACCATACAGAAGACTTTCCCCATAGTCTTATGATCCCTGCAGATTTTCCTTCTTTTCGGGGAAAAGTTTCACTAACTCAGTGCCAGATCATAACGACTCTTTCTCGAGGAGTTTGCAGGCTGTCCTGAGATCCCATAGTTTATGCAGGAGGCAATTTAGTTTGGGAACAACAGCAGCACATCGCTGGAACAGACGGAACATTGACCAAGCTCTGAATTACTGGTAAATGATGCATTCATTTCAGAAATGTCACCCGCCAAGTGCATTTTCACTTCGCCTAACTGTAGTGGAACCCCTCACCTTCAGAAAAATCATGTTGTCTTTTTGATCTATCTGTTCCTGCAACGTTGAGAGTTCCTTTTGTATGGAATTTAAATTGGCTTGGATCTCTTGAAGCCTTTTCTCCATTGCGTTCCGAATTTCGTCCTCTTTTTCCCGGACATCTGCGAGTACAACGCCGCTCTTTCTCAGTGAAAATCTGGTGCAGTTCAGCAAACTGGGATGTGATCTGGACTGAAGGTTGTGTGACTGTTCCTGTGGAATGAAAGTTGAAGATCAATATATAATGTCATTGTATTGTGTTTCCCAACGATATGCGAGGGCATAGTTGGCCAATCAAACTTGTGACATGGAGCACAGAAATAAGTCATTTGGCCCAATATGTCCAATGAGTTCTGTAGATTAATAACACTCTGACAAAATAAATTTAGGATTTTTTTAGCTTATAGATGCAGCGCAGAAACAGGCCCTTCGGCCCATCGGGACAGCGCGCCGATCAGCAATCCCCACACATTAACATTTTTTAAAATTTTTTATTATATTTTTATTAGAGGTAAACAATAAATTGGCAACACATATTATGGTAGAAATATTTTGTGTACATCAATCATACATTATTAATATTATCAATTGAATCATTCTGCCTCTAATAGTTTTTTTTTATAGATTAAGAGTAATAAAAAAGAAATAGAGAGAAAACAAAAAGAAAAAATCATAAGGAATGGAATAATTTACCATCATTGGAGATAAGATCAAGGAATATAGAGTATAACTTTTCATCTGATCCTGAGTCTAAGTTTCAGTTAGGTTCCCCTGCCAAACCTATCTACCCTTTCAAATAATCGATGAAAGAAGACCATATTCGAACAAAAAGTTCTTGTTTGTCCATTAGGGCAAATCTGATTCTTTCCAGGTGTAGGGTCTCTGACATTTCCATAATCACACATTAACAATGTTTACATTTACCAAGCCAATTAAACTACAAACCTATATGTCTTTTTGAGTGTGTGAGGAAACCGAAGATCTCGGAGAAAACCCACGTAGGTCAGTGGGAGAAGGTACAAACTCCATACAGACAGCATCCGTAGTCGGGTTCCAACCCGGGTCTCCAGCGCTGCATTCGCTGTAAGGCAGCAACTCTACCGCTGCGCCACCGTGACAACTTTTCTAAGTTGCTCCTCACCTCCTTTCTAAAAGAGCGCCCCTTAATTTTGAGGCTATGAACTGTCCCTTTAGCCCCACCAGTGGAAGCATACTTTCCACATCCACTCTATCTACAGTAAGTACCTGCCCGCCCAGTCTCTATCTCAATAGCTCTAACCCTCTTTGTGCCGTGGAGAGGTGTTCTAACGTTACACGCATCACATTGATGAAAACTACACAAGATCAGGAAATCGAAAATGGAAAACCTCACCAGAACAACAGAAATCTTCTCTTTCTGTTGCTGCTCCATTTGCTCGATCTCCGATTTAATTTTTGTGAGAGATTCGAAGGAAAATTTCACCTGATCCTGGAGTTGGGTTTCAGATCAGAGAAGAAAAATGTCAGAAAATAAACAAAACGTGACACGAAAATGTGATCAAAAGTGATTTGGTTTTACCTTGTAGAATTCAACAGCTTCAACTATGAGCATGAAGCTGTGAGTCTTGTGTTCCCGCGCAGTTGCGCAAATCACACAGATTAGCTTCTTGTCCGTTTCACAAAACAGCTTCAGTTCTTCCTGATGTTTCTCGCAGTGAAGTTTATTTTCCTTCTCTTGTGATTCAGGCTCAGTGCTCGAGCTTTCTCAGCCAGTCTAACCAAGGCCCGACTAACCCTGAGGCTGCGGTCAGCAAACTCCTCTCTACATTCCGGGCAGGAGTTTCTCTCCTCCCTGTCCCAACTCTGTGTGATGCAGGAGCGGCAGAAGTTGTGCCCACACTCCAGTGACACCGGATCGGTGAAGAAATCCAGGCAGATGGGACAAATTGTCTCCTCAGTCCAACTCTCGATTTGGTATTTGGATGCCATTTTAAATCCTCCACTTCCTGGTTCAAAGTATTTTCACTGACGTGGAGCTGCTGAATATGGGCGGTCCCGTGACCGTCACGGTGCCGCAGCGGCAGAGTTGCTGCCTCACAGCGCTCAACAGACCCGGGTTCGATCCTGACTACGGATGCTGTCTGTACGGAGATTGTACGTTCACCCCATGATCTGCGTGGATTTTCCCCGAGATCTTCGGTATCCTCCTACACTCAGAAGGTTTGGTAAATGTAAAAACGTGGTTTGGTAAATGTTAAAACAATGTCTCTAGTGTGCGTGCGTAGTATAGTGTTAATATCCGGGGATCGCTGGTCGGCGCGGACCCGGTGGGCCGAAGGGCCTGTTTGCGCGCTGTATCTCTAAACTACATTAAACCCAACCCCTACAGTACCGTGTCGCTGCGCCCGCTGCCGTCCCGGGCAATTACTGCTATATGGCTGCAAGTGTTCAGTGTGAAAATGTCCTGGCCGCTTCCAACTCATCTCACACGAGGGAGGGGTAGATTGGACATTAAACTGGCCTGAATATGGACGAGAAAGACTAACGCAGGACAGGGCAACTGGGCCCTGCGCTAAGGAAGCCTCGGGTGTAACCTGAGGAGGCGTTGCACCTGTTGGGCAGTGGAACCCGCCGCCCGCATCTCCGTTCACAGCCCGGGATCAGGATGGACGGAGACCTCCCTCCGCCCTTATTTTATTCCACAACAGTGCACCTGTCTCTCATGCAGCAGTCTTCTGGGCAATCTATGTTTGTGTGTATTGTTTAAAGAATATTATATGACCCTCGAACATCCATTGCAGTTTGCAAATGTTCACTTTGTCTGCTGATCAGTTTATTTTAGTTTACTTTAGCCTAGAGATACAGCGCGAAAACAGGCCCTTCGGCCCACCGAGTCCGGGTCGCTGGTCGATGCGATCAGCGATCCCCGCATATTAACGGTAGACAAAAGTGCTGGAGAAACTCAGCGGATGAGGCAGCATCCATGGAGCGATGGAATGGGTAACGTTTCGGGTCGAGACCATTCGTCAGACTGAATATTAACACTATCCTGCACACACAGCTGTATATCTTTAGAGTGTGGCAGGAAACCGAAAATCTCGGACAAAACCTACGCTATCTCGGTGAAAACGTAGAAATCCGTCATTCGGGATTGAACCCGGGTCTCTGGCGCTGCAAGCGCTGCAAGGCAGCAACTCTAGCGCTGCGCCACCGTGGAATCAGTGAGAGTGGAACACGGAACACTCAGATTCGAAAGCCCAATTGGCAGCATTTCCTCCGCCCCTGCAGCTCATTCTTGCCGCTAATGCTTCCGAGATGGCGCCCAACCAAGGCGTCTATTTGCGTGCGATACAGATCTACAATCACATATTACAATCGCCCCACACTCTTAAATCTCTACTCCCACCTCAACATTTCTCACTTTAACTATGATCGGACTTTGCTGGTTTAACCTTGCACTAAACGTTATTCCATCATCGAGTATCTGTACACTGCAAGTGGCTCGATGTAATCATGTGCATCCGGTGGTGCTGTTGCTAACTGCCTCCGCCTTCCGGTATTTTTTGTTTTTTTTGTTATGTGTGAAGAGCGTTTTTTTGTGTGTTTTTTTGTTGCCTTTATGTGAGGGGAAGAGGGTACGGTAAGTGGGATACCGTCCTTCAGTCGCTTCCTGGAGAGGATGCGACTATTATTCGAGTCGTGTCCTCACCCCTCCCCGTGGCCTACCTACTGGATTGGCGTGGGCTTTCCTGCCGGGACCTACCAGAGCACCACCAGCAGCAGCGGCGCAGCGTTGGAAACATCGAGGGGCAGGCGATGCCTCACCGGGGATCGCCGTTTGGAGCACCGGAGTGCTGGGCCTGCTGCACCGACATCACGGAGCTGTGGTTCGCGGAGCTCCCAACGCGGGCGGCGCTGACCAACATCGCGGAGTCCTGCGACTCCGCCCGGCTCGGCCTGTGGACTTCGGGAGCCGCGGTCTCCGGTGGAAGGTGGCTGACTTGGAGGTCCGGGCCGCTGAGAATGTTCTTCATCGGGGCTCCATCGTTCCCGGCGGGAGGGCCTGAGCATTGGGCCGCCCGTGGCGGCGACTGCGGGTGATCTGAAGGCCCCGACCACGGGTGAACATCTGGGAAGATCGGCGGGAAGGCTGGCTGGGCTATGGTACCTTCCTTAACTTTGGTGCCGCTGTGGGGTTGTGATGTGTCGTAGAATTTTGTGTTTGTTCTTTGTATTTATTATTTATTTATTTTTAATTTATTTTTGTTACATGACTGTAAGGAAAATCCATTTCGTTCTCTCTTATGAGATAATGACAATAAATTGAATACAATACAATGTATTGTCTTTCTGCTGACTGGATAGCACGCAACAAAAGTATTTCACTGCACTTCGAAACATGTGACAATAATCTAAGCTGAAAAGCCTTATTCCCCTTAGATAGGCACAAAATGCTGGAGACCGTCTGTAGATGATATGTGTATACACCTTTAATTGATAGTGACGATGTCCATGCTAACCATTCCCCCACCAGTTAGTATAATTGTAACCCACACGCTCCTAGCTCTCTCTCTAGTGATCGTGACGGACCACGTACAGCTAGGGCTATATATGATGTACTGGTGAACTGGCGGCCGTTGTCCGACTGCAGGCTGACCGGAGACCCGAAGGTGGCAAAGTGGCGGCGCAACTTCTCGATGACCGCGGAGGAAGAGAGGGAGTGGAGCTGGTCAACTTCAAACCAGCTGGAGTAAGAGTCGACAAGCACCAGGAAGTGCTTTCCGTGCCACTCGAAGATGTCGGTTGCTAGCGCAGACCATGGCAGGTCAGCAGCTAGTTTGCTGCAGGAGCGGCTGCCGCTGTTGCTGTGGAGCGAGGCAGTTGCAGGTAGGGCACACGGAGACCCTATCCCGGAAGTAGCGAGGCATGTCGGGCCAGAAGAACTGGCTCTGAGCGATGGAAAGGGTCGCTTCGGCCCCGGGATGGCCACGATGAGCGGTTTCGAAGTATTGTTCTCGTAGTGCTTCAGGCACCACCACCTTGTGCCCCTTCACAATCACACCATCACGCAGCACCAACTCGTCACGAACCAAGAAGTAAGGCACCGCTGCGGCCGGCAGGGAAGAACGGCGGTCTGGCCAGCCCTGCCTGATGATCGCGGCCAGCTGCTGTAGCGAAGCGTCTGCTGCCGTGTGCTTGGCCAGGGACTTCAACTGACCGGAGGGCACAAAGTTAACGTTTAGGACTATCAGATCGGACGTCTCATACAGATGTCAGGTTGTGGATGAGAGAGACGCCCGAGACAGCATGTCAGCAACAAACATGTCCTTGCCCTTGCGATAAACCACTGTGAAAGTGAAGCGTTGTAGCTGGAGCATCATGCGCTGGAGCCGGGAGGAGGCCATGTGTATCGGCTTGTTGAGGATGGTTTACCAGAGGCTGGTGGTCCGTCTCGACAGTGAAGCAGTTGCCCAGGATATAGTCTTTGAATTTGGAGCAGGCAAAGACAACCGCCAGCAGCTCTTTCTCAATCTGGGCATAGTGTTGTTCAGCGGTCGTCATTGTGCGGGATGCGTAGGACACAGGCAGTTGCACCCCGTCATGGATCTGCAGGCAGGCGGCCCCGAGGCCAAACTTAGATGCATCACATGTGAGAACGATGGGGCGCTGGAGGTCAAAGTACTTCAGCGTTGGCATGCTGATCAGCTTAGATTTGAGGGTGTCAAATGCTTTCTGGTGTTGCGGGAACCAGGCCCAGGCAGTGTCCTTTTTCACCAGATCCCTCAGAGGGGCGCTCAGTTCACTCAGGTCGGGGATGAATTTTCCCAGGTAGTTGACCATGCCCAAGAAGCGCTGTAGGCCATGCACGTCAGCAGGTGCAGGCATCTCGGATATTGCGGCCGTCTTCTGCGGGTCGGGCTTCAGCCCCGATGCAGTGAAGACATGCCCCACGTAGGTGACCTCAGGGACCCGGAATCGGCACTTCTTCGGGTTGAGCTTCAGGTTGACCTCCCGGGCCCGCTGCAGCACCTGGCGAAGGTGGTGGTCGTGCTCAGCGACATTCTTCCCAAAAACCAGGATGTCGTCGACAATGATGGCACACGGGAGCCCAGCTAACAGTTGTTCCATGGTCCTTTGGAACACCTCGCTGGCGGAGTTGATCCCAAACGGCATGCGGCGGAAGCGATACCTGCCGAAGGGCGTGCTGAAGGTCGTGAGGTGCGAGGATCGCTCGTCTAGAGGTATCTGCCAGAACGAACTCATGGCATCAAGAACCGAGAACACGGTGGCAGGGCTGACCTGTGCAGCAACATCCTCCACCGTCCGCATGGGATAGTGCGGGCGCCTGATGGCCAAGTTCAAGTCCTTAGGGTTGATGCAGATCCGTAATTCGCTCTTGTCTTTCTTCGCAGCGACAGCCATAGTAGAAACCCACCGGGTGGAGTCCGTTACTGCTTCAGGATGCCCGTGGCCACCATCTCGCGAAAGCAGACTCGACCTTGCCCCTCATGGTGAAGGACACGGTGCGGCCCCTCTCTTTCTTCCTGCTAGACGGTAAATGTGACCCCTGCTCGGCGTGGAGGCCTGCCAGGACCTCGGACTGGTGAGCTTCCACAGTGATGTCCACCTGGTAGAGGCACCCTTGAACCCGCTGGCCGAATTCCCAGACCGTTTTGACTCGAAGCTGGAGAAGTTGCCCTGCAGCTACAGGATTGCCCTCAATCCCGACATCACACCGGTCATCCGCCCCCACTGCTGCTGTTGCGGCCCAGTGCTTTGCCCGTTCCTCTGGGGCCAATCCCCCCTCGTCCTCCTCCTGTCCGCCTCCCGGCTGCGGTCCAGCTTTCTCCGGCTTCCTCGCCCTTCTCTTCGCCGTCCCCCCGATGCCTGCATCGCCAAGGGGTTCTCCTGTCCGTAGCCCCCACCATGCCCGGGCGTCCCCGCTTGTTCCCGTCGGGGAAGGAGGTGATGGCGAGGTGCAGACCCGGTCTGGTCGCCTGGTCAGGCCGCCGGTCCATTACGCCGATTACGTGTGATTCTGTATTCCCGTGCTTTACTGTTTACATTTACCCTAGCGCATGAGACATGGTCGCCCTGTCACTCACTGTTTGTTTTGGTAGAGGAAGGATGTAGATGATATGTGTATACACCTTTAATTGATAGTGACGATGTCCATGCTAACCATTCTCCCACCAGTTAGTATAATTGTAACCCACACGCCCCTAGCTCTCTCTCTAGTGATCGTGACAGACCACGTACAGCTAGGGCTATATATGATGTATGATTAATAAAGTAGTGAAGACCTTAAGGTGTCTGTGTACCTTCTCTACACCGTTCCTACCCGAAACGTCACCCATTCCTTCTCTCCAGAGATGCTGCCTGTCCCGCTGAGTTACTCCAGCATTTTGTGTCTGTCTGCGGTTTAAACCAGCATCTGCAATTCTTCCTACTCTCCGAGGCATATTCCACTTGTTGCTTCTTTCTCTCAATTGTGCCCATTTGAGCCTCGCACAGATGGGAAAGACCCCCGCGCCCATCTATACACCAGTTAATTAACCATGTATAAACGTATATCATGTATAACTTGTAGAAATCGTTCTTACATTCGGGAACATGGTTAATGTAGCATTTAAATTTTGAGCGCACTTGTTTGAATAGATGCAAGCGGCATGTCCAGCTTCTGTCCTGGCCGCGCAACGCACGAAGCCGATGAAATGACACAACTGTCACACAACAGATAGACACAAATTGCTGGAGTAACTCAGCTGAAGAGGCAGCATCTCTGGAGAGAGGGAATGGATGGCGTTTCGGGTCGAGACCCTTCAGACGCACTCTGAAGAATGGTCTCGGCACGAAACGTCACCCATTCCTTCTCTCCAGAGATGCTGCCTGTTTCGTGCGTGGGAGCATGGGTGCAATCAGCAAACACCGAGACGGTAATATATAAACCGTCTGTCCCCCGCAGCCGGAGTGAATCGCACTGGTGTGGGTGTCAAAGACCGGGGGTCGGAGGGGGGGGGGGGGTCACCCTGGTGTGGAGGTTGGGGTCCGATGGCGGTGCATCGCGGTCAGTGACTGTGAGACGCCACCGCGGGTCGAGACGGGGGAGAGAGAGAAGGGAGAGAGAGAGAGAAGAGGGGAGACAGTGGAGGAGAGAGATAAGAGGCTAGAGAGAGGAGGAGAGAGAAGGGGGAGAGAGAGAGAGAGAGAGAGAGAAAGAGAGGAGGGTGAGATGAAAGCGTGGGGTTCATTTTCCCACACAAGCCATAGGTGACTGGGCAATCTGAACCCAAGCACCAAGTTGAAAGCGGCCGAAGGTGTGCATTCCTCAGGACAGCCCCCACTCTCCCACGGCCACCCTCCGCGGGCTGCGGGTCGGGTGGAGCGGAGGTTTGGGACAATGTTCATGCCTTCAAGGTGATGTGATGGATGCGGGCGTCTGGACCAATCGCTGACTAAGTCCGTTTTTGGACTTTTCTGTTGAGCGGCTGTCGGTCCTTCGGCCTGCAGTCGCTGCCGCCTTTCGGGTAGGTGACTATCGACTGAGCGGCCATTCGGTAAGTTTGCTTTTAGGCGACGCAGCCTTTCGGTTCGTAGACGAATTTAGACGTCCCGCCGTTTCGGTTAGTTTGCATTTAGGCATCCCATCCTTTCGGTTAGTTGGCGTTTCGTCTTCGGACTCGTTCAGTTCCTTCGCGTTTAGGCCTCGTTTTTGTTCGGTTCTTTGACTTTTGCTTCTTTGCTTCGGCCTCTTGTCTGTCGGCACCGCGTCCGGGTGCCGCTCGCACGTCGATGCCGGCCTCCAGCATCGCAATCTGTTCATTTTCTCCGCCCAGATTCACCATCCCCACCGGGCAATGGGTTAATATTTCGGCCGAATTCCACAGTGCCGGTTTTTACCAGCAGTCGGGAGACCTGCGGCGTTCAAACATTTAAACAGCTCGGAGGTAGACACAAATGCTGGACAAACTCAGTGGGTGAGGCAGCCAGAAGAAGGGTCCCGACCCCAAACATCACCTATTCCTCTGCTCCATAGATTGCTGCTCAACCCACTGAGTTTCTCCAGCATTTGTGTCTACATTTGATTTTTCCAGCATCTGCAGTTCTTTCGTAAAACATTTAGACAGCACGGCAGCAGCTGAAAGCGGCTCTGCAACGAACTGGACTTCCTGGACATGCATGAGGGTGCGTGCATGAAACTTGTACGAACCTTCTTGACGTGCTGCATATTTTTAAACCATATTCTGCTATTTTGAAGTTCTACAAGCATGCGATTTGTTTAATGTAATAATTTATAATGCTTGGTTCATCGTTGTTGATGTCCAGAATTCACTGGGACACAAGAGTCTGCAGATGCGGCACATGCATGAGGTGGAATAGTGGAGAGACCCTCAATGCAGGAGCGAGAAGTGAACTTCTGGTAGAATTAAATTGATCAAGAAGCATTTGTGGAAGCTATGAGCGGATCCTCTTTGAGGGTAAAGACCCCTAAACATGACGAATTGCTACAGTAATAGATTGATGTAATAAATACATTTAATCCCCATTTGTTGAATTTGGACAATTTGCACCACCAGTAAAATGCACAAGACCCAATAGAAAATATGTATTTATTCGAATTTCGTGCATTGGTGCTTTCAGTGTTTAAATGAATTAAACCCCAAACTGTTTGGACTTTAGAGCTTGGTTTTAAAATATGCTACAGTGAAAAGCTTTAGTTGCGTGCACTCCAGTCAGCGGAAAAACAATGCATGATTACAATCGAGCCATCACAGTGTATCTTAATCATAATCTTGGCCGCCAGGTCTATGATGTTAGGCCGCAGAGCGACCCGGAAAACAATCGCATCTCCGGCAAGGTGAGAGATTGAAAACAAGTTTTCCCCTCCCCCCTCCCCCCTCCCCGCGTAAAACACACCAGAGAAGATTACCCCATGCTTTTAAAACACACTGAAAATAACAAAAAAGACGAAAAGACAGACAGACTGTTGTGTGATGCAAATCAACCAATCAGGTAGATGCTCTCTGGTTGTGGTAGGATGATTCAGGTGCCTGATGACAGCTGGGAATAAACTGTCCCTTAATCTGGAGGTGTGCGTTTTCACGCTTTCAACAAGTCAATAGGATACAAAATTCGCCTGAAGTCGGATTCGGACGGCGACGGTAGATGGTTGCTCCTCAGAATGGAGACAGACAGCAGATGGTTTGCCGCAGGGCTCGGTGCTGGCACAAAACTGATGACCATTGTTTAATATAAACGATTTGGATGTGTGTGCAGGTGACATGGTTACAAGACGTTTAGAAAATAGATGCAGGTTAGACCATTCGGCCCTTGGAGCCCAGCACCGCCATTCAATGTGATCATGGCTGTTCGTCCACAATCAGTACCCCGTACCTGCCTTCTCTCCATATCGCTTGATTCCTCTCGCCCTCAGAGCTCTATCTAACTCTCTATCTAACAATCAATAAGAGCTCAATCCAGTGAATCGGCCTCCATGGCCTTCCAAGGCAGAGAATTCCCACAAATTCATCCACTCTTTGGGTGAAAACGTTTGTTTTCATCTCAGTTCTAATGATTAGTCAGTTTGAGATGAAACTAACATTGGTTTAAAACAATTGTCCCCAGTATGTAAGATAGTGTTAATGAACGTGTTATCGAGAATCGTCCGAGTAGGTTATATCGGACTGAGATGAGGGAGAACCTTTTCACCCAGAGAGTTGTGAATCTGTGGTATTCTCTACCAACGAAGGCAGTAGCGGCCAATTCATGGCTGTATTCCAGAGAGAGTTAAATATAGCTCTGAGGGTTAATCGAATCAAGGGATATGGGGGAGAAGGCAGGAACAGCCTGCTGATTTTGGATTATCACCATGGTCACATTAAAACGGCCCTAGGTCGAAGGGCCGAATGGCCTACGCGTGCACCTATTTTCTATATTTTCTATGCTTCAACAAAAGATGGCTGCGCGCCAGGACGCTGCGGCTGTGAGCTCTCCTAGATTGAACTGTTCTTTCGTCTTATCTCTGTTTGTTTGTTGGGAATTGTGCCAGGGTAGACCAAACACGATTCACTTCATCCGAGAATCGCTAACTTTTATTGGAACGACGCAACAACTGGGGGGTTCGTGTACTTTCCAACATACACACGAGATTCCAGCAAGATCAGTAGAGCACCGGGGTCCCCCATGGATAATCTCCCCAATAGTCACCGCAGGGGACAGAGAGACCGCAAACGGCAGCGAGGGCGTGGAGCCGGCGTGCATACTCGGCTGAAGAGGAATCCGCACAGCCCACCACTCCCAAGCCTCTTTGTTTCCAACGCTAGGTCTCTTAACAACAAGAAGGACAAACTAAGACTCTGTTTATCATCACATCAGCTATCCAGGATAGTTGTGTTCTGATTTTCAGTGAGACCTGGCTTCATCCTTGAATACCTGATGCTGCTATCGAGCTAACGGGCCGGGCTACTCACCACAGCGACAGAACCGACGCCTCAGGTAAACAATGCGTGGGGGGCCTGGTTGTTTTTACGAACAATAACTAGGGGACTACGGATGGTACTGTTACTGAGAGACATTTGCTCACCAGACCTAGAAATAATGGTAGTTAAATGCAGACCCCACCATCTCCCAAGAGAGTTTTTTCTGTGGTTTTTTATTACAGCCGTGTTCTTGGCTCCGGAGGCTAAAGCTAATGTAAGCACTGGGCTACCTGCTAAAATGCGATCAAACAAACAACATAAACTTACATCCTGATGGGGTTTTTTATCGTGGGCTGGTGACTTTTATCACACACCAACTTAAAGAAAGTAATGCCACGGTTTGTGAAACATATAAAATGCTCAACTCGAGGGAAACACACACTAGACTGTGTTTATTCTAACATTGCTAAAGGTTACAGAGACTTACCCCCCCCCCCCCCCCCCCCCCTGGACATTCAGACCACCCAGTCATTGTTGTTAATCCAGCTACATCCCCATTAGTAGAAAGCAGAAACCCACTACCAGGATCATTAAAAACTTGACCAGAGGATGCAAACCTTACAACTGCAGCACTGCGTTCAGAGCACAGACTGGGAGTCTATTTTATAACCAGGACCTAGAAGAGTACGCTTGCAGCAGTACTCTAGTACAATCACATGTTGTGTGGAATGTGTCACCATCAAAAGTGCATCCGTTGTCTTTCCGAGCAGGAAACCATGGATGACTACGGAGGTCCAGCGTCTTCTGAAGTGCAGCGGGGACTTGGCCAACAAAATCTGGCAACAAAGAACTGTACATCGCTGCCAGACACAACCTTAAGCGGGGCATTAAATCAGCTAAAATGTCCTACAAGGAGAAGATCGAGGACCATTTCAACTCCAGGGATACAGCACGCACGTGGCAAGGGAATACATCACCTAACAAACCTCAGGGGCAGCAGCGACCCACCGACAGCTTGCAAATACATCGCTGACAGAGGAGCTCAACCACTTTTTTGCCCGTTTCGAGAGAGGTCCGAATGAAAGAACCTCTCTCCAAACTGGACCCTGCTGACCAGCCACTTACTCTCCAGTTAGAGGAGGTTTTAAAGCGGGCCCTGAGAACTGTTAATGGTAGTAAGGCTGCTGGTCCGGATGAGATCCCAGGGCAGGGTGCTCCGGGACTGTGCTCACCAGCTCGCTGGAGTTTCACAGACATTTTTTAACCTTTCCCTAGCACACTCCTCCGTGCCAACGTGCCTGAAAACCACCACTATCATCCTGGTGCCCAAGCAGACAAACATCAACTCCCTCAATTACTACAGGCCCGTTTGCTCTTACATCTGTAGTCTCCAAGTGCTTTGAAAGGCTGGTCTAGGTCACATTAAATTATCTCTCCCCCCATCACTCGTCCCACACCAGTATGCATTATAGGGCTAATAGATCTACAGAGGATGCCATAAAACACTCCTCCATGCTGCACTACAAACACCTAGAGAGAAAGGGGTCATATGTCAGGATGCTTTTTGTTTATTACAGCTCAACTTTTAATACAATCATACCCAGCAAGCTGATCACAACAATGCTAGACCTTGGCCTCAGCAGCCAACTGTGTCGCTGGATATATTGGACTTTCTCAGTGAACGCCCACAGACTGTGAGACTTGGACCCCTATACCTCAACATCCCTGACCCTCAGCACAGGGAGCACCACAGGGCTGTGTGCTCAGTCCGCTCCTCTACGCCCCTATACACACATGACTGCTTGCCCCATCACCCCGCAAATAGGATCATAAAATTTGCGGACGATACAACTGTGGTGGGGCTCATCTCAAAGGGGAACGAGGTCGCCTATAGAGAGGAGGTGCACCGACTTTCTGAGTGGTGTGCTTACAACAATCTCTCTCTGAACACTAAAAAGACAAAGGAGATCATCACTGATTTCAGGCGACATAAGAGCGGAGCTCAGGCCACTGGAGATAGGGGGCGATGAGGTGGAGAGGGTGCCTAGTTTTAAATTTCTGGGGATTCAAAATCAGTGAGGATCTTAAATGGTCTGTGAGCTCTGCTGTAGTTGTAAAAAAGGCGCAACAGGGACTTTACTTCCTCAGAACACTGAGGAGGGCCCATCTGTCTGCTAAACTGCTGGAGTCTTTCTACCGCTGTTCGGTAGAAAGCATACTGACTTACTGCATAACTGCCTGGTTTGGGAACTGTTCAGCAGCTGACAGAGCAGCTCTCCAGAGGGTGATAAAAACTGCCCAGGGTATCATTGGGACTTCCCCCTGTCCCCTCTGGAGGACATTTACCACTCCAGATGCTGGCAGCAGGATCTGTAATATCGTGAAAGACATTACACATCCTTGTCACCACCTTTTCACACTGCTGCCCTCAGGAAAAAGGTACAGGTCGTTAAAGTCACGCACTGCCAGACTCAAGAACAGCTTTTACCCATCAGCAATCTTGGAAACTGAACTCCGTCTCGGGAGCGGGTTGTGGGGAAGGAGGGGGGGGGGGGGGGGGGGGGGGGGGGGGCGGGGTTAGAGACAGTGTTAATTTATGTTAAATGTGAATCCATGGGTGGGTTTTGGGAGGGTAGGAGTGTAAAAAGTATGAGTATGTGAATGTTTGAAATTATTTTAAATGGAGAGACACAGTAATCTCGTTGCACGTGACACATGCAATGACAATAATGCATTCTAATCTAATCTATCTTTTCTATGTTTTTTACGTTTCTATGGTAACATTTTGGAGAGTGAATTACTTAATCTGGGATGGAACAGGGCCAATGGGCGGATTACAGGCTGATTTTATTAACTCGGATAAGTTTGATGCAAGTTGGTAAACAGGCCAGGGCAGATTATATGCATTCAAAAGTTACGCCACAAGGGCCACAACTAACTCCCTCTTAAATATAGCCAATGAACTGGCCTCAACTACCTTCAGTGGCAGAGAATTCCACAGACTCACCATCGCTGTGCGACGAAGGCACATTTGCTGGGTGCATGAGGGTAGGGAATTCAGGATTTGATACAACGGTACAAGACACTAGACACTAGTAAAAACCACACCTCCAGATTCAGGGGACAGTTTCTTCCCAGCTGTTCTCGGGCAACTCACTCATATATTTCCACAACCAGACAGCTGTGTTGAACTATTATCTACCTCTTTTGTGACCCTCGGACTGTACTTGATCGGACTTTGCTGGCTTTGCTTTGCATACTAAACGTTCTTCCCTTATCATGTATCTATCCACTGGATGTGACTTGATTTTCTGCTAACCGGATCCGCACGCAACAAGGAGCTTTTCACTGTAGCTCGGTACACGTGACAATAAACTAAACTGAACAACTGAAACTAACTACATTGATAGGGCCTTCCCCCTCACCTCCATCCAGGGATCCCAGTCGTCCTTCCAAATGAGACAGAGGTCCACGGTCTCCTCATCACTGCAACCTGTATTCCTGGTGACGCCTGGTGCACATTCGCGTGAAAGTCCAGAGTCGCCAACAATTTGCCTGGAAACATGCACTGGGTCCGCCAAGGGCTGCCGGATGCCAACCATTTTTAAGTCCTCTTCGCATTCCCACGTTGACCTTTCTGTCCTGGACCTTCTCCGTTGGCAGAGTGAGGCCATACGCAAACATGAGGAACAGTGCATCATATTCCCAACAACATCAATAACAATAATGTTTTATGTGCAGCGGGGCTGACAGGGCAAATTTCGACCAGAGATCGGAATGCGAACTCATGTCCTCTCTCCGCAGTTCCTGCCTGACCAACTGCGGACCCATCTCAAGCCCACTTTACTATGTCACAGCTTAGTCCACCCACACAACGAGGTCTGGCCTCAGGCAAAATCATTTGAGTCAGAGATTTTGCATCTCACTTTGTTGGGAGTTGCGAATGCTGATTTACAAATCTGGAAGATTACGGACATGGGGGGGTGGAATGGCAACATTCCTTGAATGAGGAGCGAGGATTATTTACTAACATTGGAGTCCGGAAGAGAAGTGTGGCCCGCAGTTTTGGGAGGGAAAGTTGGTGTGAGGAGTGATATAGATACAAACTCAGACTAAGGACAAGTAAGAATTTCATTTCTCCGCCTACGGTACAGATGAGAATTAACAACTCATGACTATTTCTCTCTCTTGGGCTGAGGGCGGCGATTAAAGTTTCACCTGGTGGATTGGGTGAAAGAATGGAAGAAACAGAAGTGGATAATTATACAGGAAAAAATGTAAAAGTGGTTGGCTGATTGAAATCAAACCCACTTACAATATTGTAGGTCAGTAGATTAATACAACAGATACATTTAATGCCCTGTTGTTGCAGTTGGATAATTTCATACGAACTGTAACATTTCATACGAACCGAATAGAAAGATTGTGTTTATTTGAATTAATGTGCTTGCTGCTTCTAATACTACAATTGAAATAAACCCAAATCGCTTTGGACAGTATAGCTTGCTTTTAAACTCTGTCTGTGAATGTCCCGTCTGCAAATTGACTCCTGCATTTCAGTTGCCACTCCTGTCCTGCACTTCAAAGATAATTCCACCAGTAAAGCACTTTGGGGTCCCCAAAAAGAGACGCGAGGACATTCTGTAAATGTAAGCGGGTTGTTGCTGTACGCCACTAGATCTTGGACGGAATATTCCATTTCCGATGCACAAACAGGGGTAGTGGATAGACGAAGTAGCCGATGGCGTCCGCGGGCTTGGAATGAACTTTGGTCACTCGCGTTTTCTCGAAAAGCGAGAAAGCGAAGGGAAGAGTCGGGCTCGAGCAGAGGAAAAGTGGGGAGCTGGTTGGAGACTGGCAGTGAGGGAGATGAAGCGTTAAAGCGGTGAATTGAGAGCAGGAAGCATCACCGATACAGACATGATGTACCTGAGAGAGAGGTGAGGGAGGGGTCTGGCGTCGACAGAAACAAGAAATGTTCTACGTATCCTACAGAGAGACAGACAGAGCCTGAGCACAACGGGCTCCCACCTGGAATTCTGTTTGAACCCATTCTTCCAAAGATCCGTTCCAAAGAAATCGAATCTGTTCTGCGGAGAGCAAATGCTGCAAACACGATATAAATTATAATAATTGGCGGGACTTTAGGACCCGTGGGAGCCCGGAGCTCAGGAACCCGCCGCCCGCAGCTGCTGCGGAACCCGCGGAAGGTCGATTGTTTCAATCTTTATATTTTCACAAAAGTAATTTCTGTTCCGTTCCCGGGACGCGGTTAACGCGTTAAAATGAACGGATCGACAGACAGGTCTGATTTCAGTTGCTTGTTTATTTCACTCTTCCCACATTTACACTCCCCCTGGTTTTATTTCCGAGCTCACTGGGGTTTCACGGCGCGGAATTTGGGGAATAAATGGGAGCCGTTCAGCGCCGACCTGTTGTCCACCGGGTTTCTGCCCCAACAGCCCCTGAGCCCCCGCTCCTGACGCCGGTCCCGGGACCCGACCCTTTTACACACCCGGAGCGGAACCGAAGCAGATTCTCAGCCACTGGTTTTCATCCCAAATACCGATCAAAGGATAAGGTTTCTCCGTGAATTTATTCCCAGTGAAGGTGTGGAGATGAGACTTGGTGTCCCGCGTCGTAAAATGAAACTGTCCCGGACTCCTAACTGAGATAAACTCCCACCCTCCCGGGATGGGACGGGCGGGGGAGAGGGGATGGAGGGGAGGTGATTGCATCAAACACGTCACCTTGCCGCGCGATGCTCCAGGCTCCGGGGTCAGTCTGAACCGGTCCCTCCCTCTCCACAGACTGTGCGGCGACTCCCAGCCTTCACAGCGCCGACTCCCCGCCACCTCCTAGTAATGTCTCCCCGATGTAAATCCCCTCCGATTCCAGCACACGCAGATTGACTGTAAACCTCTTTCCCGGTGTCAGAGAGGACTCCTCCGGGTCCGGGTCCATCTCACCCCCTTCCGATCCTCAGACACCTCGAGCTGCGGACCCGCTGTTTCCACATCCAGGGTGACGGAGACTGGGGGGAGAAGCAGAGAATCAGAGAGTCCCCGGGGGTCGGGGGGAGACTCGGGCAGCGCGGCCCCGGGACCGGGGAGAAGCCGCTCGGCCTCAGGCACAGGCGGGCGGACACCTGACACCTTGCCCAGCGTTTCCAACAGCCTCACGCAACCCCCCCCCCCCCCCCCCCCCCCCCCCCCCCCCCCCCCCCCCCCCCCCCCCCCCACCCAAAAAAAAACAATCGGATGGACAACCAACACCTTTCCCGGTGTTTTTCTCCCGGTTGAAGAGTAGAATTTCATGGGCATTGGGGAATCGGAAGTAGCGGCGCCGTGGGTTTGGGGCGGGGATTTCAAAAGGGGGTGGACAAGTGCGGACAATGAGGATGGACGAGAGATCGCGGTTGGCGGTAACAAATGAGGAGAGGTGTATTCAGAATTTCGGGACCCTTCTTCAGAATTTCGGAGGTATTCCGATATCTTGCTGGTTTTGGTGGTGGTGGTGTGATGGACGGGGGGGGGGGGGGGGGGGAGATTGTACGAAGACGAGATTGATGCCAGTGGTAATTAGAGGTGGTTACAGAGGAGACAGAGTTTGTGGTGAAGTCGCCTTGATCATACTGAACGAGGGCGGACATGAGGGTCCAGGTGACCTGCTTCTCTTTTCTTGAGAGGCGGTGAAACAGAGGGAGGGGTGCGCCTACCGGTTGTGTTCAGGGATCTCCCATCTCCAGCTGCCTGTGTGAAAGTGAACCTTCCCGGCAGCTGCGTTTGCTGCTGGTCTCAAATGACAATTCCCCCTCAGCCCATAATTACACACAAGCTCTGCATATTATACGTTACTCAGATTGGTCTGATTAAAGAAGAAAAATAAATCTATGTCAGTTTTAATTACCAGAATGAATTGCGATGCACGTTTCCTAAAGAGACAGAATATGCTGAAGTAATTAACAGAGGCTGGGTCGGAAAATTTGCAGAAAATGGATACGTTTTGTTTCAAAGATAGACACAAAATGCTGGAGTAACTCAGCGGGACAGGCAGACAGGCAGAAAAGGAATGGATGGCGTTTCCGGTCGAGACCGAAGTCAGGGGACAGAAGAGATACATAGATAAGGAAGTGAAAGGTGTGATGAAAACGAGACCAAGACCAAGAAGATCAAGGTAAATGCGGCATAGATCATTGTTTGCTGGGAGAAGGGTAACAACAACGCAAACAGAGATAAAATTGTTATCCGGAGACAGTGAAAAACTGGTTGGAGAACTGTGAAGGGGAGGGATGTAGAGTGAGTGAAAGGAAGGGCTACTTGAAGTTAGAGAAGTGAATATTCATACCGCTGGGATGTAAGCTGCCCAAATTAAATATGAGCTGCTGGTCCTCCAATGTGAGCTTGCCCTCACACTGACAATGGATGAGGCCCAGAACAGAAATGTCAACGTGGAAATGGGAGGGAGAGTTAAAGTGTTTAGCAACCGGGAGATCTGGTATATTTAGATGTTCAATGAAGCGATCGCCGAGCCTGCACTTCGTCTCGCCATGTAGACAATAAACAATAGGTGCAGGAGTAGGCCATTTGGCCCTTCGAGCAATCACCGCCATTCAATCTGATAATGGCAGATCATCCACAATCAGTAGCCCACAATATTCAGGAGTCAACACCTGATACAGCGGATACAGTAGATGAGGTTGTAGGTGGTGCAAATGAACCTCTGCCTCACCTGAAAATACTGCCGTGGTCTTTGGACGAAGTTGGAGAGGGGAGGTATAGGGACAGGAGTTGCATCTCCTGCGGTTGCGAGGGGAAATATCTGGAGACAGGGTGGTTTGGGTGGGAAGGGACGAGTGAACCAGGAAGTTGCATAGGGAACGGTCTGCGGAGAGTGTAAAGTTGGGAAGTTGTGGCTATTGGTGGGATTCCAACTCCACCCAACGCAAGTGAGAGGCGGAAACCAATGAGAGGATAGTTTTTAATAGGCCAATTGTTGGATTAATGCCAGGGATGAAAAGACAAACGGTGTGAGATAAGGATGGAAGGGGTGTGACTCGTGGTAGGGATATCCGTGGAGGTTGTGGTAGAGGGGAGAAATGGATACGAGTCCAGTGCGGTACAAGGGAAATTATGGCCGGGGGGGGGGGGGTTGAGAAGCTGCAGGAGGATGGGGGTGGGGGATGGAGGGAGAATGTTTGCGTGTGTGTGTGTGTGTGTGGGGGGGGGGGTGGGGGGGGGGGGGGGGGGGGGGGAAGGGAGATGATATGTTACTTTAAAAAAACAGATAATTCAATATTTTTACCGTAAGGTGAAAAGCTACACCGCTTAATGGCATCAGATATTTCTGTTATCATTGTGCTCAACACAAAGGGGTGATAGAACGTTTCAAAGGCCGGGGCAGCATCTGTCACTGAAAATGATTCTGTATCAACACTCACCCTGCAAATAGTAAACACATAGTTATAAATTGAGCATGTAATTGTTGTTACATTACACATCCACACAGAGTTTCAGTCAAGAGCATGTCCTACCTGTTCTCCCGACCAGCTTCATCCTCAAATAAATAAAACACAAAGCTCAATTCATTGAGATACAATAAGTGCAAAATGCCGACATATAAAACACAAAGTGCTGGAACACGGCGCAGCAGGCATTTCACGGGGATGTGGATTGGTGACGCTTCGGTTTGTCCCCCTCCTGTACATCGTCGAGACCAAGCGTAGACTAAGCGACCCAGATCTGCGGAACATCCCGGTTGCTAAACATTCCAACTCCACTTCTCATTTCCATATTGTCCTTCCAGTCCTGTGCTTCCTCCATTGACAGAGTGAGGTCCCACGCAAAATGGAGGATCAGCACCTCATATTCCGCTTGCGTAGTTTAGAACACAACAGAATGAACATTGAAATCTCCAATTTTAGGTAACACTATCTTTACCCCATTTCTTCCATGTGCCCAGCCTAATGAGCGTCCGCTTTTTGCACCAACCCGCTCTCTCACCCATTCCCCCAGACCCTTTACTCCTCTAACCTTCCGTCTGGCTTCACATATCACTCCTCTTTTCTTACTTGACCCCCTTTTCTCTACTTTTCATCTCCAGCCGATGACCACCCAACTGCCAGGCAAACCCTCCCTCACCTGTATCCTTTGCCAGTCATGAGGCTTTATCAAACTCCATCGCTTTTCCAGCTCCCCACCCCTCACAACAACAATCTGAAGAAGGGTCCCGACCCGAAACGTCACCCATCCAAATCCCCCACAGATGTTGCGTAACCCGCTGAGTTGCTCCAACACTTTATATTTTTTCTGAATTGATTGGGACTGATGTTTCTCATCACAGCAGAAACAATTCCATAGAACTTTAGGAGCAGCTGAAAATTCCCATTTCCCAACTCTGACCCCTGCTGACACGGATTGATGGTATTACACGAATGAACAAGAATGTGCAAAGAGTGTTGGTGAACAATCTGCCATTGATCCGAGGATCAAATTTACCGGAGAGACTGCATACTTTGTGAGTTTCTCCGGCTAATTAAAGGAAAATAATGGAATTTAATATTATCTTGATTAGTGCGGATGTCAGGGCTATGGGCAGAAGGCAGGGGAATGGGGGTTGGACAGGTAGATCAGCCACGATTGAATGGCGGAGTAGACTTGATGGGCTAATTCTGCTTTTAATATTTCTGAACGTATGAACTTATAATAGTCACATGCACTGAGGTACGGTGAAAAGCCTTTGTTTGCCTGCTATCCTGTCAAAGAAAAGACTGTACATGAATAAAAACAAGCCGTCCACAGTGTAGAGATAAAGGATAAACCCGACCGGTAAGGATAAAAATCTAGCGCGGGGCTTGTTTTTTCAGAGGCCCACAGGAGCCGTTGGAAAGGAGGAGGGGAGGAGCGACACCCGACCTGGTAAGGAATAAAAATCTGTAGCGCGGGGGCTTGTTTTTTACCCAAATCCATAACATTCCATTTGGAGAAGTGGGGTTTTTTTTTGAGGAAAGCCGCTGATTGGTGGAAAGTGGACCAGGGTAAGCAGCTGATTGGCAGTCAGATCCCAGCAGTTTGTTGTGTACTTTGTATTGTGTTGCTGTTGTATCCTGTGTAGGGGGGGCAGTATGAAGGCCAGGGCAGTGTATGTTCTGGATGTCAGATGTGGGAGGTCAGGGAATCTGATAGCCCTCCAGACGTCCACATCTGCGCCAGGTGTGTTGAGATGGGGCTCCTAATGACTGTGTTAGGAACCTGGAGCAGCAGCTCGATGATCTCCGTCTCCTCAGGGAGAGTGAGGAGGTCATAGAGAGGAGCTACAGGGAGGTAGTCACTCCCAGACCACGGGAGGCAGACAAGTGGGTCACGGTTAGAAAGGGCAAGGGGCAGAGGCAGGGGCTAGAGAGTACCCCTGTGACCGTACACCTGGAAAATAGGTACTCGGGTTTGAGTACGATTGGAGGGGGCACCAACAGCGGCCGGGCCTCCGGCACAGAGACCGGCCCTGATGCTCAGAAGGGTAGCAAAAAGAGGAGGGCAATTGTAATAGGGGACTCTATAGTTAGGGGGTCGGATAGGCGATTCTGTAGATGCAGTCGGGAGACCAGGATGGTAGTTTGCCTCCCTGGTGCCAGGTCTCGCATGTGTCAGAACGTGTCCAAAAGATACTGATAAGGGAGGGAGAGGAGCCTGATGTTGTGGTACACATAGGTACCAATGACATAGGCAGAAAAAGTGATGAGGTCCTGAAGGGAGAATTTAGGGAGTTGGGGGGAAAAGTTAAGGAGAAGGACCAAAAGGGTAACGATTTCAGGATTACTGCCTGTGGCGTGTGACAGTGAGAGTTAGGAATGAAATGAGGTGGGGGATAAATGCGTGGCTGAGGGACTGGTGCAGTGGGCAGGGATTCAAGTTTCTTCATCACTGGGACCTCTTTTGGGGAAGGCATGATCTGTACACAAAGGACGGGTTGCACTTGAGCCCGAGGGGGACCAATATCCTGGCAGGGAGATTTGCAAAGGCAACTGGGGAGACTTTAAACTAGAAAGGCTGGGGGGAGGGACTCGGGTAGAGGGGGCTAGGGGTCAGGGTGTGGGGCAAGAGGCAGAGAAGGGAAGCACTCGGATCCAAAATGTAGGCGAGAAAGATGAAAAAGATTATAGACCGAAAATAAGGGATGGTGGGTTTCTAAAATGTGTATATTTTAATGCTAGGAGCATTGTAAGTAAGGTGGACGAACTTAGAGCCTGGATTGACACCTGGAAATATGATGTTGTGGCAATCAGTGAAACATGGTTGCAGGAGGGCTGTGATTGGAAACTAAATATTCCAGGATTTCGTTGCTTCAGGTGTGATAGAATTGGAGGGACCAGAGGGGGAGGTGTTGCATTGCTTGTCAGAGAAGATATTACAGCAGTGCTGTGGCAGGATAGATTAGAGGGCTCGTCTAGGGAGGCTAATTTGGTGGAACTGAAAAGTGGGAACGGTGTAGCAACACTTTTTAGGGGTGTATTATAGACCGCCAAATGGGAGCGTGAATTGGAAGAGCAAATATGTAAGGAGATAGCAGATATTAGTAGTAAGCACAAGGTAGTGATTGTGGGAGATTTCAATTTTCCAAAAATAGACTGGGAAACACATTCTGTAAATGGGCTGGATGGTTTGTAGTTTGTAAAATATGTGCAGGATAGTTTTTGCAGCAGTACATAGAGGAATCGACCAGAGAAGGGGCAGTGCTGGACCTCCTGTTAGGAAATGAGGCAGGTCAGGTGACGGAGGTATGCGTTGGTGAGCACTTCGGGACCAGTGATCACAATACCATTAGTTTTCAATATAATTATGGGAGGAGTCAGAACTGGATCTAGGGTAGAGATTTTTGATTGGAGAAAGGCTAACTTTGAGGGAATGCGTAAGGATTTAAAAGAGGTGAATTGGGACACTTTGTTTCATGGGAAGGATGTAGAAGGGAAATGGAGGACATTTAAAGGGGAAAAATTGTAAGAGTACAGAATCTTTATGTCCCTGTTAGGTTGAAAGGAAATAGTAAAAAATTTGAAAGAGCCATGGTTTTCAAGGGAAATTGGACATTGTTTCGAAAAAAGAGAGATATCTACAATAATTATAGGAGGCATGGAGTAAAATGAGGTGCTAGAGGAGTATAAAGAATGTAAAAAAGAATCTTAAGAAAGAAATTAGGAAGGCTAAAAGAAGATATGAGGGTTGCTTTGGCAAGAAAGGTGAAAGTAAACCCAAAGGGTTTCTACAGCTATATTAATAGCAAAAAGGATAACGAGGATAAAATTGGACATTAGAGAACCAGAATGGACAGCTATCTGCAGAGCCAAAAGAGATGGGGGAGATATTCAACAATTTATTTTCTTCGGTATTCACCAAGGAGAAGGATATTGAACTCGGTGAGTTAAGGGGAAAGAGTAGAGTAGCTATGGAAACTATGAGTTTCAAAGAAGAGGAAGTACTGACACTTTTGAAAAATATAAAAGTGGATAAGTCTCCAGGTCCTGACAGGATATTCCTACGACATTGAGGGAAGTTAGTGTAGAAATAGCAGGAGCTATGACAGAAATATTTCAAATGTCATTAGAAACGGGAATAGTGCCGAAGGAATGGCGTACTGCGCATGTTGTTCCATTGCTTAAAACGGGTTCAAAGAATAAACCTAGCAATTATAGACCTATTAGTTTGACGTCAGTGGTGGGCAAATTAATGGAAAGGATACTTAGAGATAATATATATAGCATCTGGATAAACAGGGTCTGATCAGGAACAGTCAACATGGATTTGTGCCTGGAAGGTCATGTTTGACAAACCTTCTTGAAATTTTTTGAAGCGGTAACTAGGGAAATTGATGAGGGTTAAAGCAGTGGTTGTTGTCTATATGGATTTCAGTAAGGCCTTTGACAAGGTTCCCCATGGAAGGGTTGGTTAAGAAGGTTCAATCTTTGGGTGTTAATGGCGGGAGTAGCAAGATGGATTCAACAGTGGCTGAATGGGAGATGTCAGAGAGTAATGGTGGATGGCTGTTTGTCAGGTTGGAAGCCGGTGACCAGTGGGGTGCCTCAGGGATCTGTGTTGGGTCCACTCTTGTTTGTCATGTACATCAATGATCTGGATGATGGGGTGGACAATTGGATAAGTAAGTATGCAGATGATACTAAGATAGGTGGTGTTGTGGATAATGAAGTAGATTTTCAAAAGTCTACAGAGAGATTTGGGCCATTTGGAAAAGTGGGCTGAAAGATGGCAGATGGAGTTTAATGCTGATAAGTGTGACGTGCTTACATCTTGGCAGGACAAATCAAAATAGGACGTACATTGGTAAATGGTAGGGAATTGAGAATGCTGTGGAACAGAGGGATCTAGGAATAACTGTGCATAGTTCCCTGAAGGTGGAATCGCATTAGATAGGGTGGTAAAGAAAGCCTTTAGTGTGCTGGCCTTTTATAAATCAGAGCATTGAATATAGGAGTAGGGAAGTAATGTTAAAATGTGTACAAGCATTGGTAAAGACCAATTCTGGAGTATGGTGTACAATTTTGGTCGCCTAGTTATAGGAAGGATGTCAACAAAATAGAGAGAGTACAGAGGAATTTTACTAGAATGTGTTTGCCAGGGTTTCCAGCAACTATCTTACAGAGAAAGGTTGAACAAGTTAGGTCTTTTATTCTTTGGAGCGCAGAAGGTTAAGGGGGACTTGATTGAGGTCTTTAAAAATGATGAAAGGGATAGACAGAGTTGACGTGGATATATTTTTCCCATTGAGGTAGGGAAGTTTCAAACACGAGGGCATGACATGAGAATTAAGGGACAGAGGTTTCGGGGTAACGTGAGGGGGAACTTCTTTACTCAGAGGGTGGTGGCTGTGTGGAATCAGCATCCAGCAGAAGTGGTGGAGGCAGGATCGATTTTAACATTTAAGAGTTAAAGTGGATAGGTATATGGACGTGAAGGGAATGGAGGGGTATGGTCTGAGTGCAGGTAGAATGGGACAAGGGGAAAACAAATGGTCAGCACGGACTGGAAGGGCCGATGAGGGGCCTGTTTCCGTGCTGTAATTGTTATATGGTTATATGGTTATAAAGGGTACAACATTTAGTGCGAGATTAAATATTGAAATATCAGATAATGATAAGAAAGTGAATTGGTGATAAAATATCAGGTGGTCTTCCAAAAGTTCCAATATAGATTCAGTCAAGATAATATAGAACTACCACACGAGTGGTAATTTCATGGGGAGGTGGATAAAGGTGGATAACCACGAGATATGTGGTAACTGTGGGCACTGCTGGTGGATGTTGTGAGTAGGTGGGGAGAGGATTGAGCGGAGCAGGAAAACTGACAGCAACGGATGGGTCGAATGTCCATGATGCAGAGAAGGGAATTTGGGGCATGTTGTCGGATGTGGTTAGATGGAACAGACGGAACATTGACCCAGTACAGAATTACTGGTAAATGCAGCATTTGTTTCAGAAATTTATCCCACCATTTTGTGACTGTGCACTTTCACTTATCCGAACTGTAGTGTAACCCCTCACCTTCAGAAACATCAAGCCGTCCTTGTGATCGATCTGTTCCTGTAACTTTGAGAGTTCCTCTTGAATGGAATTTAAATTCTCTTGAATCTCTTGAAGATTTTTCTTCATTCTGTTTACAATCTTTTTCTCTTCCTCCCGAATATGTTCTTTCTCAGTGAATATCTGGTGCATTTCAACAAACTGGGATGTGATCAGTGACTGCAGGTTGTGTGACTCTTCCTGTCAGATGAAAGATTAAAATCAATATATTATGTCACTCTGCTGTGTCTCCTCATGACATGGATGATAACATTTGGCTACTGAATCTCGAGTCCTGAAGTGCAGAAATAGGCCCTTCGGACCAACATGCGCATGCTGGGCTCTGTACGTATCTACACTAATTCTATTTACCCGTATGTAATCCATAGCTTTCATTAACTTGACAATTCAAGAGCCCTTCTTGATAATTCTGAAATATCTGGTGAAAGTAATGTAACTGACCAATACCTTATCAATCCGGTTCATTGTGTAATGAACCGGATTTCATAAAGGGAACTTGAGGTTAAGGAGCCATTAGTAGGTAGTGACCATAACATGGTAAGTTTTAATCTACAATTTGAGATGGAGAAGGGTAAATCGGAGGTGTCAGTGTTACAGTTGAACAAAGGAGACTATGGAGCCATGTGGGAGGAGCTGACCAAAGATGACTGGAAAGATACCCTAGCAGGGATGACAGTGGAACAACAATGGCAGGTATTTCTGGGAATAATACAGAAGGTGCAGGATCAGTTTATTCCAAAGTGGAAGAAAGATTCCAAGGGGAATAAGGGGCGACCGTGGCTGACAAGGACGGGACGGTATAACAATAAAAGAGAAGTACAACGTAGCAAAGATGAGCGGGAAGCAAGAGGATTGGGTAATGTTTAAAGTGCAACTGAATAAACCAAAAAGGCAATAGGGAGAGAAAAGATGAGGTACGAAGGACAGCTAGCCAATATTATGAAGGAGGATAGTACAAGTATGCGAAGAGGAAAAAATGAGTAAAGACCAAATTTGGATCATTGAATACTGAAAAAGGTAAAGTTATTATGGGGAACAAGGAAATGGCAGCTGAGTTGAACAGGTAATTTGGATCCGTCTTCACTAAAGAGGACACAATTAATCTTGCTGATGTACTAGTGGCCAGAGGATCTGGGGTGACGGAGGAACTGAACGAAATCCATATTAGCAGGAAATGGTGTTGGGCAGACTGATGGGACTGAAGGCTGACAAATCCCCAGGGTCTGATGGTCTGCATCCCATGGTACTTAAGGAAGTGGCTCTAGAAATCGTGGATGCATTGGTGATCATTTTCCAATGTTCGAAAGATTCAGGATCAATTCCTGTGGATTGGAGGGTAGCTAATGTTATCCCACTTTTTAAGAAAGGCAGGAGAGAGAAACCAGGTAATTATAGCCCAGTTAGCCTGACATTGGTGGTGGGGAAGATGCTGGAGTCAATTATAAAAGATGAAATAGCGCACCTTTGGATAGGAGTAACAGGATCGGTCCGAGTCAGCATGGATTTACGATGGGGAAATCATGCTTGACCTGCAATTTTTTTGGAGTGTACCTGGTAAAATGGACAAGGGAGAGCAAGTGGATGTACTGTACCTGGACTTTCAGAAAGCATTTGATAAGGTCCCACATAGATTAGTGGGCAAACCTAGGGCACATGGTATTGGGGGTAGAGTGCTGACATGGATAGAAAATTGGTTGGCAGACAGGAAGCAAAGAGCAGGGATTAACGGGTCCCTTTCAGAATGGCAGGCAGGAACTAATGGCAATGACTGGTGGGATACCGCAAGATTCGATTCGGTGCTGGGACCGCAGCTATTTACAATATACATCAATCATTTAGATGAAGGGATTCAAAGTAACATTAGCAAATTTGCAGATGACACAAAGCTGGGTGGCAGTGTGAACTGTGAGGAGGATGCTATGTGAATGCAGGGTGACTTGGCAGGTTGGGTGAGTGGGCAGATGCAGTTTAATGTGGATACATGTGAGGTTATCCACTTTGGAAGCAAAAACAGGAAGGCATATTATTATCTAAATGGTGTCAAGTTGGGAAAAGGGGAACTACAACGGGATCTGTGGGTCCTTGTTCATCAGTCAATGAAAGTAAGCATGCAGGTACAGCAGGCATTGAAGAAAACGAATGGCATGTTGGCCTTCATAACAAGCTGAGTTGAGTATAGGAACAAAGAGGTCCTTCTGCCATTGTACAAGGCCCTAGTGAGCCCACAGATGGAGTATTGTGTGCAGTTTTTGTCCCCTAATTTGAGGAAGGACATTCTTGCTATTGAGGGAGTGCAGTGTAGGTTTACAAGGTTAATTTGCGGGATAGCGGGACTGTCATATGTTGAGAGAGTGGGGCGGCTGGGCTTGTATACTCTGGAATTTAGAAGGATGAGAGGGGATCTAATGGAAACAGAAAAGATTATTAAGGGTTTGGACATGCTAGAGGCAGGGAACATGTTTCCGAAGTTGGGGGAGTCCACAACAAGGGGCCATGGTTTAAGAATAAGGGGTAAGCCATTTAGAACGGAGATGAGGAAACACTTTTTCACACAGAGAGTTGTGAATCTGTGGAATTCTCTGCCTCAGAGGTGGTGGAGGCCGGTTCTCTGGATAGGGCTCATTTGGAGGGGAAGGTAGCAGATTCAGGGGATATGAGGAGAAGGCAGGGTACTGATTGGGGATGATCAGCCATTATTGCATTGAATAGCGGTGCTGGCTCGAAGGGCTGAATGGCCTACTCCTCCACCTATGGTCTATTGTCTATTGTCCATTGCCGCATCTGCGCTATTTCCACCTGGTTCTAAATGTTTCTCTAAACGAATTTGTCAAAATAACTTTTAAATATAGTTACCGTACCTGAATCAACTACCCCCCCTGGAGGCTCGTTCAATATGCTCGACCAAAGTTGCCCTTAATGTTCGTATTAAATATGTTCACTCTCACCTTAAACTTATGCCACGCATGCTCAACACCCCAAGAGACTGAGTATTTGTTTACAATCTCCTTTAGGGCATACATGCACAAGTCAGTGCCATGTTTTAGCTTTAAAGCCAAACTGGTTATCTGTGGAGTTAACAAACTCATGTATTCTATCCAGCAGAACTCTTTCTAAGACTTTTGACAATATGCTGGCTAAAGCTATGGGCCTGTAATTATTTAGACTGCCTACTTTACCCGCCTTGTCCTTAATAACCGCACTAACGGGACAGACAACATTGAGTCTGGTAACATGCCATTTATCATAAAGCCAGTAAAACAAATAGCTAGGAGAGGAGCTATCCTCATACTCGCATACTAAAGATGTTCAGCAGAGATATGATCCAAGCCACTTGCTTTGTTGTTGGACAGCTTGTTCATGGCATGATACACCTCATGTGACATAATCACCATCGAGTCATTTACTCTCAATATTGTCCACCCTATACAAGTCACCTTGGACACAGTTGAATAAAGTGCTATAATGTTGTCGCCATAACTCCGCGATATTAGCCGTTCCGGAGATTCCATCTACAGTACATGGTAGAGATGTTTTGCAACTGCTAAGAGCTCTCACTTCCTTCCAAAAATCTGTAGCATTGTTACTTAGCAGCTTCTTAGCCATGGAATCAGTCCTCATAGCTTGCTCATTTTTACATATGAAGCGAACAGCATACTTATACCTTGCATTAGTGAGCTTCTTGTGCTCAAACACAGGCCCCTGTCTGGGTCTACCTACCATAGCCCATGCTTTGGTGGCTTCATGGGCTTCAGTATGATACTCAGCTACATACTTATTTCAACCAGGTCTGATGTTATGTGTCTTATTTTTATGCTTGCAGTAGGGCTTACTGCCTACATATAAGGCGCTTACTATATCATTATACATGGAGCAGATATCTCTCCTATGCTTCATATCTTTACAGTTAACATTACTACATATTATTTCATCTTTAGGTAGATGAATATTGCTTAAGGATTTATCTGTAAGGGCATAATAGGCTAGGATGTCTTCCTTTGTAAGCGTTGACCAATCCAGTTTTTCTGTATTAAGGCTATTTCTATCCCTGGATACCACAGGTATGTGTTCAACATTTATTGTCATAGACTTATGCATATATGCCCTAAAGGAGATTGTAAACAAATATAGAGGCAAAAGCACTTCAATCCTTATGTGCTTTATTGATGCTTCCAAAGCCTTCGACCGTGTTAATCACAGAAAGCTGTTTGGTAAAATGTGTCAAAGAGGGGTGCCTAAATACATTGTGAGAATACTGGCCTACTGGTATGCCCACCAGACTATGCAAATAAAATGGGACAATAGGTTCTCAGCCCCATTTGGGGTTAGCAATGGTGTTAGACAAGGGGGAATTTTGTCCCCAGTCCTTTTTAATCTATATATTGATGATCTGTCTAAACAATTGAAAGCCTGTAACACTGGGTGCGTGATTGGTAATATTTTAGTGAACCATATTATGTATGCAGATGATCTTGTGGTCTTTAGTCCATCTAGCGCTGGTCTCCAGCAGCTCCTTACTGCATGTTCCATGTATGGTTTGGAACATGACATTAAATATAATGCTAGTAAGAGTGCTGTTATGGTCTGTAGAACCAAAGAGGATAAAAGCCTGAAATATCCTGATTTTAAATTGTCTGACAACAATCTTAGTGTCTGTAATAAGATAAAATATCTGGGGCATATTATTACAGAACAAATGACAGATGATGAGGATATTTATAGGCAATGACCGCATGCTGTATATACAGGCGAATATCCTCTTGCGTAAATTTGGTGCGTGTGCAGATGTGGTGAAGATGTTCACTATTTAGAGCATACTGCACACCCCTCTACACTGCGCACCTGTGGTCGAATTATTTAAAGACAAATATGCAGAGACTAAAGGTGGCATATAACGATGCCATGAGAACACTGCTAAGGCAACCAAGATGGTGTAGTGCCAGTAATATGTTTGTGGCTGCAGGAGTCAGTACTCTAGAAGCTATCCTAAGACAACACATGTATAAATTCATTTGCAGGATAAATGACTCTAAAAATGAGCTTATTGTGGCCTTGACAAACATAAGGGTTAGCACTACACGCTACGAATCCCAGTTGTGGAGACACTGGTATCGTTGTCTCGTTGTACGACATTGATCATTTTTTACTCTGGATTTTTAACTTAAGTATTGTGGGTTTTTTTTTAAATATATAAATTATGATGTTTTTATGTGATTTACCATAATTTTATATATATTCATGATATTTGAGATGCAATGCATTTTTTTAATGTAATGTTGCCCCTTGTCTGGACCTTGAGTCCGTAATAAAGTTATTATTATTATTATTATTATTATTATTATTATTCACCCTAACATTTTGTTTCATCATATTATACACCTGCCATAGATCATTCTTCTGACTCCTGCGCTCCAGTGAGTAAAGTCCTTGGCTGCTCAACCGCTCCCAAAATCTCGTATCCTCGACTACTGAGCTCCATAGAGGTGCCCACTTATTATACGCATCACAGGCATGAAATCTACACAAAAACATCAAACCAATATTACGAAGCCTCACCTGAACTCCAGAAATGCTCTCTTTCTGTTGCTGCTCCATTTGCCCGATCTCTGATTTCTTTTCTGTGAGAGATTCAAAAGAAGATTTAACCTGAGCCTGGAGTTGGGTTTCAGATCAGACAAGAAAAATGTAAGAAAATAAATAAAACATGACATAATGATGTGATCAATATCGGTTTGATTTTACCTTGTAGATTTCAACAGCTTTTCGATCGGTATGAAGCTGTGAATTTTGTGTTCCCGCGCATCGATCGGTATAAAGCTGTGAATCTTGTGTTCCCGCGCATCTCGACAGATCAGACAAATCACTTTCTTGTCAGTTTCACAAAACAGCTTCAGTTCTTCCTGTTGTTTCTCGCAGTGAAGTTTACTTTCCTTCTCTTTGAGATTCAGGCTCAGTGCTCGAGCTTTCTCAGCCAGATTCAAGGCCCGATTCACCCTGAGGGTGCGGTCCACAAACTCCTCTCTACATTCCGGGCAGGAGTTTCTCGCCTCCCTGTCCCAACTCTGTGTGATACAGGAGCGGCAGAAGTTGTGCCCGCACTCCAGGATAACCGGATCGGTGAAGAAATCCAGGCAGATGGGACAAACTGCCTCCTCGGTCCAACTCTCGACCTGGTGTTTCGAAGCCATTTTAAATCCGCCACTTTCTCAGTTCCTTCTCTAACACTTAAATCCGCCACTTCCTGGTTCAAAATTGTTTTACTGACGTGGAGCTGTTGAATATGGGCGGTCACGTGACCGTCACGGTAACGCAGCGGTAGAGTTGCTGCCTTACAGCGAATGCAGCCCCAGAGACCCGGGTTCGATCCTGACTACGGGTGCTGTCTGTGCGGAGTTGGTACGTTCTCCCTGTAATCTGCGCGGGTTTTCTCCGCGATCTTCGGTTCTTCAGAGTTAATGTCTGGGGATCGCTGATCGGCGCGGACCCGGTAGACCGAAGGGCCTGTTTGCGCGCTGTATCTCTAAACTAAATTAAACTCAACCCCTACAGTACCGTGTCGCTGCGCCCGTTGCCGTCCCGGGAAAAGAATGCTATTTGGCTGCAAGTGTTCATTGTGAAGATGTCCTGGCCGCTTCCAACTCATCTCACACGAGGGTGGGGTAGATTGGACATTAAACTGGCCTGAATATAGACTTGGGAACCAGTGGACCCCAATCTATGCGTGTATTGTTTAAAGGATATTATATGACCTTCTAACATTTATTACAGTTTGCAAAGTTTCTCTTTGTCTGTTGATCAGTTTAGATTAGTTTAGTTGAGTTTAGAGATACACCGCGAAAACAGGCCCTTCGGCCCACCGAGTCCGGGTCGCTGGTCGGTGCGATCAGCGATCCCCGCATATTAACGGTCGACAAAAATGCTGGAGAAACTCAGCGGATGAGGCAGCATCTGTGGAGCGATGGAATAGGTGACGTTTCAGGTCGAGACGCTTCGTCAGACTGAACATTAACACTATCCTGCACATAATCTGGGCAATCTATGTTTGCGTGTATTGTTTAAAGCATATTATATGACCCTCTAACATTCATTGCAGTTTGCAAAGGTTCACGTTGTCTGCTGATAAGTTTAGTTTAGTTTTGTTTAGTTTAGAGATACAGCGCGAAACCAGGCCCGTCGACCAACCAAGTCCTCACCGACCAGCGATCGCTGCATATTTACAGCGTCCGGCACACGCCAGGGACAATTTTACACACTTACCAAGCCTATTAGACTACACACCTGTACATCTTTAGCGTGTGGGAGGAAACTGAAGATCTCGGAGAAAACCCAGGCGGTCACGGAGAGAACGTAAAAACTCCGTATAGACAGCACCCGTAGTCAGGATCGAACCCAGGTCTCTGGCGCTGGAACACGAAACACTCAGATTCGAAAGCCCAATTGGCAGCATTTCCTCCGCCCCTGCAGATCATTCTTGCCGCTAATGCTTCCGAGATAGCGTCCAACCAAGGCGTCTATTTGCGTGCGATGCAGATCTACAATCACATATTACAATCGCTCCACACTCTTAAATCTCTCCTCCCATCTCAACATTTCTCACTTTAACTATGATCGGACTTTGCTGGTTTAACCTTGCACTAAACGTTATTCCATCATCGAGTATCTGCTCACTGTAAGTGGCTCGATTCTAATCATGTATTGTATTTCTGCTGACTGGATAGCGCGCAACAAAAGTATTTCACTGTACCTCGAAACACGTGACAATAAACTAAACTGAAAAGCCTTATTCCCCTTAGATAGGCACAAAATGCTGGAGACCGTCTCTACCCAAAACGTCATCCATTCCTTTTCTCCGGAGATGCTGCCGGTCCCGCTGAGTTACTCCAGCATTTTGTGTCTATCTGCAGTTTAAACCAGCATCTGCAATTCCTTCCTACACTCCTAACAATATTCCTCGTGCCTGCCTTCTCCCCATATCTCTTGATTCCACCAGCCCCTAGAGCTCTATCTAACTCTCTTTTAAATCCATCAAGTGATTTGGCCTCCACTGCCCTCTACCCACTACTCTCTGGGTGAATACGTTTTTTCCTCACCTCAGTCTTAAATGGCCTTCCCTTTATTCTAAGACTGTGGCCCCTTGGTTCTGGACTCGCCCAACATTGGGAACAGTTTTCCTGCATCTAGCTTGTCCAGTCATTTTATAATGTTATGTGTTTCTATAAGATCCCCCCTCATCCTTTTAAACTCCAGTGAATACAAGCCTAGTCTTTTCAATCTTTCCTCATATGACAGTCCCGCCATCCCAGGGATCAATCTCGTGAACCTACGCGGCACTGCCTCAATCACAAGGATGTCCTTCCGCAAATTAGGAGACCAAAACTGTACACAATACTCCAGATGTGGTGTTTCCAGAGCCCTATACAACTGCAGAAGAACCTCTCTACTCCTATACTGAAATCCTCTGGTTATGAAGGCCCACATTCCATTAGGTTTCTTCACTGCCTGCTGTACCTGCACGCCAACTTTCAGTGACCGGTGTACAAGGACCCAGGTCTCGCTGAACCTACCCTTTACCTAACCTAACCCCATTGTGATAATAATCTGCCCCCTTGTTTTTGCCACCAAAGTGGATAACCTCACATTTATCTATTTAATACTGCATCTGCCACGCATCTGCCCACACAGGCAATCTGTCCAGGTCACCCTGCAACCTCCTAACATCCTTTTCACAGTTCACACTGCCACCCAGCTTTGTGTCATTTGCAAACTTGCTAGTGTTGCTCCTAATTCCCTCTTCCAAATCATAAATATATATGGTAAACAGTTGCGGCCGCAACACCGAGCCTTGCGGCAATCCACTCGCTACTGCCTGCCATTCTGAAAAGGACCCGTTCACTCCTACTCTTTGCTTCCTGTCTGCCAAACTATTTTCTATCCACGTCAACACCCTTCCCCCAATACCATGTGCTCTAATTTTAGTCACAAATCTCCCATGCAGGAACTTATCAAAGGCTTTCTGAGTATAGATACACTAAATCCACTGGCTACATCTATTTTGCTTGTCACATCCTAAAAAAAATCCAGAAGATTAGTCAAACATGATTTTCCTTTCATAAATCCATGCTGACTTGGACTAATCCTTTTACTGCTATCCAAATGCCCCATTATTACCTCTTTAATGATTTACTCCAGCATCTTTCCCACCAGGAAGTCAGGCTAACTGCTATGTAAGTTTCCCCCTTTTCTCTCTTGCTCCTTTCTTGAAAAGTGGGATAACATTAGCTATCCTCCTATCCACAGGAACAGATCCTGAATCTATTGAACATTGGAAAATGTTCACCAGTGCGTCCACTATTTCTAGAGCCACCTCCCTGAGGACCCTGGTATGCAGACCATCAGGCCCAGGGGATTTGTTCCATTAGCCTACCCAATACTATTTCTCGCCTAATGATAATTTCTTTCAGTTCCTTTACCCCCTTTGATCCTCTGTCCTCCAGTACTTCTGGGAGATTGTTTGTGTCTTCCTTAGCGAAGAAAGATCCGAAGTACCTGTTCAACTCCTGTGCCATTTCCTTGTTCCCAATAATAATTTCACCAGTGTCTGCCTTCAAGGGACCCACATCTGATTTTGCTACTCATTTTCCCATAACATATTAAATAAGCTGTTACTGTCCTTCTGTATATTCCTGGCCAGCTTCCCCTCGTATTTCATCTTTTCAGCCCGTATTGCCCGTTTTGTTTCCTTCTGTTGTCCTATGAAAGTTTCCCAATCCTCTGGCTTCCGACTACTCTTTGCTGTGTTATACATATTTTCTTTTAATTTTATTCTATCCCTAACTTATCTTGTCAGCCACGGTTCCCTCGTACTCCCCTTAGAATCTTTCTTCCTTTTTGGAATGAAATTATCCTGCGGCTTCCGGATTATGCCCAGAAAATTCTGCCATTGGTGTTCTACCGTCATTCCTGCTAGGATCCCTTTCCAGTCTTACTTGGCCAGTCCCTCTTTCATGCCTTCATAATCCCTTTTGTTCAATTGCATCACTGACACTTCTGATTTAACCTTCTCCTTCTCATTGTAACTGTCCCTTTTCCCTATCTATTGTACTGGAGTTTGACTTGATTGTAACCAGTGGCACAATCCAGGGACACAATTTTAAATATTTCACCCCACCTTAAATACAGTTAATCACCTCAAATGCTAGAATGAAATAAACTGTCTGAAATACGATGACCGCAACACTCTTATTTTGTTTAAGATCCAACTCGTTCAAAGTGGTTGAAGATCAAATGTCCTTGGAATTGGCCGAGCGACCTACTCAGAGGGCAGTTAGTGATGTGCAATAAATGCTGGTCTTGCAGCGACATCTACACCCTGAGAAATTGATCATCTACTTACGTTAATTCCTTAATAAGAAAGTTAAGTTCTGTTTATTAAGAACAGTACTGTATTAACTCGTGAAGTTGATGAAAAACAATGAACATAATAGCACAATGTATTACTCAAGTTAGACAACCAGGTAGCTCTTGCGGTCTCTCCTGTTCGTTTCTAACGTCATGCCGGATTGTGTTTGAGTCATCGCCACTGCTCCCACGTCGACGCCGGCCGCCAGCATCGCAATCTGTTCATTCTCTCTGCCCCAGATGGGTTAATATTGCGGCCGATTCCGCAGTATCGGGTTTTACCAGCAGGTGGGGACCCTGCGCCGCGCAAACATTTAGACAGCTCGGAGAGAGACACAAATGCTGGAGAAGTCTGAAGAAGGGTCTCGACCCGAAACGTCACATATTCCTTCTCTCCATCGATGCTGCTCACCCGCTGAGTTTCTCCATCATTTTTGTCTACCTTCGATTTTTGCAGCATCTGCAGTTCTTTCGTAAACATTTAGATAGCTCGGCATCAGTTGAAAGCGGCACTGCAGCGAACTGAACTTTCTGACATGCATGAGGTTGCGTGCATGAAATTTGTACGAATCTTCTTGACGTGCTGCATATTTTTAAACCACGTTCAGCTTTTTTGAAGTTCTACAAGCATGCGATTTGTTTAATGTAATAATTCATAGTGCTTGGTTCATCGTTGTTGATGTCCAGAATTCACTGGGACACAAGAGTCTGCAGATGCGGCTCATGCATGAGGTGGAATAGTGGAGAGACCCTCAATGCAGGAGCGAGAAGTGAACTTTTGATAGAATTTAATTGGTCAAGAAGCATTTGTGGAAGCTATGAGCGGATCCTCTTTGAGGGCAAAGACCCCTAAACACGACAAATCGATACATTAATAGATTAATGCAATAGATACATTTAATCCCAATTTGTTGAATTTGGATATTTCGTAAAACCAGTAAAATGCACAAGAACCTAATAGAGGTTTTGTTTATTCGAATGTCGTGCCCTTGGTGCTTTCAGTGTGTAAATGAAATAAACCCCAAACTGCATGGACTTTAGAGCTTGGTTTTAAAATCTGGTACAGTGAAAAGCTTTAGTTGTGTGCACTCTAGTCAGCGCAAAGACAATGCATGATGACAATCGAGCCATTACAGTGTATCATAATCACAATCAAGGTAGCCAGCTCCATGATGTTAGCCGCATAGCGACCGGAGATATGACCCGGAAAACAATCGCATCTCCGGCATAGTAAGAAATTGAATGAATGTTTTCCCCGACCCCTCCGCCCACTCCCCACATAAAACACACCAGACAAGATTAACCCATACTTTTAAAACACACTGAAAATAACAGAAAATACAAAAAAACAGATAGACTATTGTATGATGCAGATCAACCAATGAGGTAGATATTAGTTCAACACTGCTCTCTGGTTGTGGTAGGATGATTCAGTTGCCTGATGACAGCTGGGAAGAAACGGCCTGAATCTGGAGGTGTGCGTTTTCACGCTTTCAACAAGCCAAAGGGATACAAAATTCGGTTGAAGTCCGATTCCGACGGCGATGGTAGAGGGTTGCTCCTCAGAATGGAGACAGACGGCAGATGGTTTTCCGCAGGGCTCGGTGCTGGCTCAACTGGTGGAAATGTTTTAATGTAAATGATTTGGATGTGTATGTAGGTGGCATGGTTACATAGACTTTTAGTAAATAGATGCAGGATTTGGCCATTCGGCCCTTGGAGCCAGCACCGCCATTCTATGTAATCATGGCCGTTCGTCCACAATCAGTATCCCGTTCCTGCCTTCTCCCAATGTCACTTGATTCCTCTAGCCCTAAGGGGTCTATCTAGTGAATCGGCCTGCATTGCCTTCTGAGGAAGATAATTCAACTAATTCACCCAACTCTCAGGGTGAAAAAGTTTGTCCTCATCTCAGTTCTAATGGTTAGTCAGTTTCAGATGAGACTAACATTGGTTTAAACAATTGTCCCAAGTATGTTGGATGGTATTAGTGACCGTGTGATCGACAATGGATCGACGGGGGTAATATTCACTGGAATTTAGAAGGATGAGAGGAGATCTTATGGAAACATATAATTTTTGAGAGGATTCGACAGGTTGGATACAGGAAAAATGTTCCACATGTTGGGGAAATCCAGAACCAGGGGTCATAATTTAAGAATAAGGGGTAAGACATAGAGGACTGAGATGACGGAGAAATTTTTTACCCAGAGAGTTGTGAATCTGTGGAATTCTCTGCCACAGAATGCAGTAGAGGCCATTTGGCTGGGTGTATTCAAGAGCCAGTTAGATATACAATAGACAATAGACAATAGGTGCAGGAGTAGGCCATTCGGCCCTTCGAGCCAGCACCGCCATTCAATGTGATCATGGCTGATCATCCCCAATCAGTATCCCGTTCCTGCCTTCTCCCCATATCCGCTGACTCCGCTATCTTTAAGAGCACCATCTAGCTCTCCCTTGAAAGTATCCAGAGAACCGGCCTCCACAGCGCACTGAGGCAGAGAATTCCACAGGCTCACAACTATTAACTCTAAGGGTTACCGGAATCAATGGATATGGGGAGAAAGCAGGAACAGGGTACTGATTTTGGACGATCAGCCTGGATCCAATTAATCGAAGGGCCTATTTGCTATGTTTCTATGTTTCTACTTTTCTATAGTGACATTTTTGAAAGTTAATCCATTTATCTGGGATGGAACAAGATTTTCATGAACTGGGCCAATGGGCGGATTAAAGGCTGATTTATTTAACTCGGATAAAAGTGATGCAAGATGGTAAACAGGCCAGGGCATATTATACACATTAAAAAGTTACGCCCTGTGTTATTTTTAGCAGACTAGAGAAACATTGGAATGCAGACACCCAGCTCCATGAACATTGCACCAGGGATGGGCAGGGTGGTGACGAAGGCGTTTGACACATTTGCTGGGTCTGTGAGGGTATGAAATACAGGATTTGATACAACTGTACAAGGCACTAGTAAGATCCACACCTCCAGATTCGGGGACAGTTTATTCCCAGTTTATTTATTTATTTACTTATTCATTGTTAAATATTTTTATTAGACGTAAGTACACATTAAAAGAATATACTTGTCACATACATTCTTAATATTATTAATATTAACAGTTATGCCTTATTTGTATTTCTATACATTTTTTTTTGTTTTTATTGCAGATAGGAAAAAATAGAGAAAAATAAAGTAAAAATTTCCAGTTTATATCAGGCAACTGAATCATATTTCCACAACCGGAGAGCAGTGCTGAACTACTATCTGCATTTTTGGTGACCCTCGGACTGTACATGAACGGACTTTGCTGGCTTTACCTTGCACTAAACGTTCTTCCCTTATCATGCATCTGTCATGCATCTGTACACTGGAAGTGGTTTGATTTTCTGCTAACTGGATAGCACGCAACAAGAGCTTTTCACTGTAGCTCGGTACACGTGACAATAAACTAAACTGAAGAACTAAACTAACTACATTGATAGGGTCTTCCCCCTCACCTCCATCCAGGGTTCCCCGCCGTCCTTCCAAATGAGACAGAGGTTCACAGTCACCTCATCCACTGCATCCTGTATTCCCGGTCACGCCTGGTGCACAATCGTGTGAAAGTCCAGAATCGCCGACCATTTGGCTGAACACTTGCACTCGGTCCGCCAGACGCCTCCCTCACCTCTCTCTCAGGTACATCATGTCTGTATCGGTGCTGCTACCTGAGAGAGAGGTGAGGGAGGGGTCTGGCGGCGACATAAACAAGGAATGTTCTACGTATCCTACAGAGAGACAGGCAGAGCCTGAGCACAACGGGCTCCCACGTGGAATCGGGAATTCGGTTTGAATCCATTCTTCCAAAATTCCGTTCCGAAGAAAACTAATCTGTTGTGTGGAGAGCAAATACTGCAAACACGTTATAAATTTGGCAGATTTTAGGACCCGGGGGAGCCCGGAGCTCAGGACCCGCCGCCCGCGGCCGCTGCTGAACCCGCGGGAAGGGCGATTGTTTCAATCTTTATATTTTCACAAAAGTAATTTCTTTATATTTTCACAAAAGTAATTTCTGTTCCGTTGCCGGACGCGATTAACGCGTAAAAGGAACGGATCGACAGACAGCTCTGATTTCAGTTGCTGTTTATTTCACTCTTCCCACATTTACATTCCCCCTGGTTTTATTTCCGCGCTCACTGGGGTTTCACGACGCGGAATTTGGGGATTAAGTGGAAGCCGTTCAGCGCCGACCTGTTGTCCACTGGGTTTCTGCCCCACAGCCCCTGAACCCCTCTCCTGACGCCGGTCCGGGGACCCGACCCTTTTACACACCCGGAGCGGAACCGGAGCAGATTCTCAGCCACTGGTTTTCATCCCAAGTACCGATCAAAGGATAAAGTTTCTCCGTGAATTTATTCCCAGTGAAGGTGTGGAGATGGGACTTGGTGTCCGCGTCGTAAAATGAAACTGTCCCGGACTCGTAACTGAGATAAACTCCCACCCTCCCGGGGATGGGACGGGCGGGGAGAGGGGATGGAGGGGAGGTGAATGCATCAAACTTGTCATCCAGCCGCCTGATGCTCCAGAATCCAGTCTCTGGGCTCGGTGTGACCTGTCCCTTCCTCTCCACTGACTCTGCGGCGACTCCCAGCCTCCAGCCCCGACTCCCTGCCACCTCCACCTCCCAGTAATGTCTCCCTGAGGTGAATCCCTCCGATCCCAGCACACGGGAATTGACTGTAAACCTCTTCTCGTTGTCAGGGAGACTCCTCTGGGTCCGGATCTGTCTCACCCTCTTCCGATCCTCAGATACCTCGAGCTGCGGATACGCTGTTTCCACATCCAGGGTGACGGAGACTGGGGGGGAGAAGCAGAGAATCAGAGAGTCCCCGGGGGTCGGGGGGTGACTCGGGCAGCGCGGCCCCGGGACCGGGGGAGAAGCCTCTCGGCCTCAGGCACAGGCGGGCGCACAACTGAAACCATGCCCTGAGTTTCCCAGCCCCACGCAATCTCCCCCCCCCCCCCCCCCCCACACACACACACCCCGCCTCCCTTCCCCTCCAACAACATCGGATGGACAACAAACATATTTCCCGGAAGAGGGGAATTTCATGGGCATTGGGGAACCGGAGTAGCGGCGCCGAGGGACTGGGGCGAAGATTTCAAAGGGTGTTGACAAATGCGGACAGTGAGGATGGACGAGAGATTGTGGTTTTCGTTAACAAATGAGGACGTGTATTCAGAACCTCGGGACCCTTCTTCAGAATTTCGGAAGTATTCCGATATCTTGCTGGTCGTGGTGGTAGATGGTTGTATGGGGGGGAGGGGGGGGGCGTGGTGTGGAGATTGTAGGAAGAGGAGATTGATACGAGTGGTAATTAGATATGGTGAAAGAGGAGGTAGAGTTGTGGTGGAGTCGCCTTGATCATATTGAACGAGGGCGGACATGAGGGGCCAGGTGGCTTGCTCCTGTTTTCTTGAGAGGCTGTGATACAGAGGGAGGGGTGCGCCTGTCGGTTGTGTTCAGGGATCTCCCATCTCCAGCTGCCTGTGTGAAAGTGATCCTTCCCGGCAGCTGCGTTTGCTACTGGAATAAAACGCCAATCCCCCTCAGCACATAATTACACACAAGCTCTGCATCTACACGTTACTCAGACGTGTCTGACAAATGAGAAATAAATCTCAGTCAGTTTTATTTAACAAAATGAATTGCAGATGCAAGTTTACTAAAGAGACAGAATGTGCTGAAGTAATTAACAGAGGCTGGGTCAGCATCTTTGCAGAACATTGACACGTTTTGTTTCAAAGGTAGACAAGGAATAGGTGACGTTTCGCGTCGAGACACTTCTTCAGGGGAGAGGGAGATACCGATATAAGTCGGTGTGAAAAGGAGACAAAGGGGATGGAGATCAAATAAAATGTAACATAGCTCATTGTAGCTGGGAGAAGGTAACAACTAAGCAAACAGAGATTAAATGTAATCAGAGACAGTGAAACTGGTTGGAGAACTGTGAAGGGGAGGGATGTGGAGAGAGTGAAAGGAAGGGTTACTTAAAGTTATAGAAGTCAATATTCATACCGCTGGCGTGTAAGCTGCCCAAATGAAATATGAGCTGCTGGTCCTCCAATTTGCGCTTGGCCTCACAAAGGCAATGGAGAAGGCCCAGGGCAGAAATGTCAGTGTGGGAATAGGAGAGAGGGTTAAAGTGTTTAGAAACCCGAAGATCGGGTATATTTAGGCAGACTGAGCAGAAGTGTTTATGCGAATCGACAATAGATCACAATAAACACAATGAAGCCTCAAACTACCCTCTGTGGCAGAGAGTTCACTCTCTGTGTGAAGAAAGATCTCGGTCTTAAAAGGATTTCCCCCTTATCCTTAAAACTTAATAATCTAGCCTTCCAACTGTTTCTATAAGATCCCCTCTTAATCTCCTAAATTCAATCACATCTGGATTTGCACCACGCAATACTCCAGGTGTGGTCCAAGACCCACAACTGATACCTCCCTGCTCCTGTACTCAAATCCTTATAGATACAGTAGACAAGGTTGGATGAGGTGCAAATGAACCTCTGCCTCACCTGAAAAGACTGTCGGGGTCTTTGGACGGAGTCGGAGGGAGGAGGTATAGCGACAGGTGTTGTATCTCCTGCGGTTGCAGGGGAACGTACCTGGAAGGGGAGGGGGGGTGTGGTTAGAGTGGGGATGAGTTAACCAGGGAGTTGCAGAGGGAACGGTCTGCGGAAAGGGGTGGAGATGGGAAGTTGTGGCTAGGGGTGGGATTCCATCTCCACCCAATGCCAGTGAGAGGCGGACACCAGTGAGAGCATTGTTTTGATGGGCCATTTGTTGGATTAATGCCAGAGAAGAAATGACAAAAGGTGCACGATAAAGAGAGAAGGGGTGAGAATCATGAAGCCAGAGGAAGAGATATCTGTGGAGGTTGTGGTGGTGGGGAGTCCCGGATAGGTGCAAGGAAAATATGGTGGGTGGTGTGGGAGGGAGGGAGAAGGTGTGTGCGTGTGTGTGGGCGGGTGGGGGGGAGGGAGAAGGCGTGTGTGTGTGGGCGGGGTAAGGGGGGGGGGGGGGAGATTCCGTTTGTTGACAACATTGAGAGTATTCTATATTCATACCATCATGTTGTAAGCTACTCTGCTTAATAGCATCAGCTATTTCTCTTATCATTGTGCTGAACACAAAGGGGCGATAGAATGATTCAAAGGCCTGGGCAGCATCTGTCACTGACAACGATTCAGTATCAACACTCGCGCTGTAAATAGTAAACACATGGTTATAAATCAAGCATTGTTGTTACATTACTCATCCACACAGAGTTTCAGTCAAGAGCATGTCCTACCTGCTCTCCCGACCAGCTTCTTCCTGAAATAAATAAAACACAACGCTCAATTCATTGAGATATAAGAAATGCAAAATGCCATCTTATATAAAACATAAAGCGCTGGAACACGGTGCAGCAGGCAGCATTTCACACGGGTGTGGATTGGTGACGTTTCGGTTCAGCCCCTCATGTACATCGTCGAGACCAAGCGTAGACTAAGCGAGCCAGATCTGCGGAACATCCCAGTTGCTAAACATTCCAACTCCACTTCTCATTTCGATATTGTCCTTCCAGTCCTGGGCCTCCTCCATTGGCAGAGTGAGGTCACACGCAAAATGGAGGATTTCATAGTCCGCTGGGCTAGTTTACAACACAGCAGAATGAACATCGAAAACTCCTGTTTTAAGTAACACTTTCTCTCTCCCCTTTACCCCATTTCTTCCATGTGCCCAGCCTAATGAGCTTCCACTTTTCGCACCAACCCGCTCTCTTACCCATTCCCCCAGATCCCTTACTCCTCTAATCTTCCATCTGGCTTAACATATCACTCCTCTTTTCTTACTTGACCCCCTTTTCTATACTTTTCATCTCTAGCCTATGTCCACCCAACTACCAGGCAAACCTCCCTTGCCTGTATCCTTTGCCAGTAATGAGGCTTTGTCAAACTCCATCACCGGTCCAGATCCCACCTCTCCCAACAACAATCTGAAGAAGGGTTCCGACCCGAAATTTCACCCATCGAAATCACCCACTGATGTTGCCTTACCCACAGAGTTGCTCCAACACTTTATTTTTTTCCAATTTATTGGGACTGATGGTTCACATCACAATAGAAACAATTCCATAGAACTTTAGAAGCTGCGGAAAATTCCCATTCCCCAACTCTGACCCCCTGCTGACACGGATTGAGGGTATTACATGAATGAACAAAGAGCCAAGAATGTGCAAGGATTGTTAGTGAACAATCTGCCATTGATCTGAGGATCAAACCTACCGGAATGACTGCACACTTCGTGAGTTTCTTTGGCTAATCAAAGTAAAATTAACGGAATTTAATATTATCTTGATTAGTGCGGGCATCAGGGGTATGGGCAGAAGGCAGGCGAATGGGGTTAGGACAGGTAGATCAGCCACGATTGAATGGCGGAGTAGACTTGATGGGCGAATTCTGTTCCTGTCACTTCTGAACTAATGAACTTATTATTTCACGTGTACCGAGGTACAGCGAAAAACGTTTGTTTGCCTGCTATCCTGTCAAAGAAAAGATTGCACATGAATAAAACATACCGTCCACAGTGTAGAGATAAAGGATAAAGAGTACAACATTTAGTGCAAGATTATACATTGAAATATCAGATAATGATAAGAAAGTGAATTGAAGATAAAATATCAGGTGGCCTTTCAAAAGTTCCAATATAGATTCAGAAAAGATAATGTGGAACACTCTACCACAGGAGTGGTAATTTAATGGGGAGGTGGATAAAGGTGGATAACCACAAGAGATGTGGCAACTGTGGGTGCTGCTGGTGGATGTTGTGTGTAGGTGGGGAGAACTTTGTGCAGAGCAGGAAAACTTACAGCAGTGGATGGGCCGAATGTCCATGATGTAGAGAGGGGAATTTGGGGCATTATTGTCGGAGGTGGCGAGTAGATGGAACAGATGGAACATTGACCCAGTATTGAATTTCTGGTAAATGCAGCATTTGTTTCAGAAATGTAACCCACCATTTTGTGACTGTGCACTTTCACTTATCCGAACTGTAGTGTAATCCCTCACCTTCAGAAACATCAAGCCGTCCTTGTGATCGATCTGTTCCTGTAACTTTGAGAGTTCCTCTTGAATGGAATTTAATTTCTCTTGAATCTCTTGAAGATTTTTCTTCATTCTGTTTACAATCTTTTTCTCTTCCTCCCGGATATCTCCAAGTAAGCGCTGCTCTTTCTCAGTGAATATCTGGTGCAGTTCAGCAAACTGGGATGTGATCAGTGACTGAAGGTTGTGTGACTCTTCCTGTCAGATGAAAGATTAAAATCAATATATGACAATATTATTATGCAGTGTTTCTTCATGACATGGAAGGTGACATTTGGATAGTAAATCACGAGTCCTGAAGTGCAGAAATAGGCCCTTCGGACCACAATGCCCATGCTGCGCTCTGTACGTATCTACACTAATTCAATTTACCCGTATGTAATCCATGGCTATCATTACCTTGGCAATTCAAGAGCTCATCCTGTTAATACTGAAATATCTGGTGAAAGTAATGTAATCAACCAAGACCTTATCATATCTGGTTAATTGTGTAATGAAACGATTTTATAAAGGAAACTTGAGGTTAAGGAGCCAATAGGAGGTAGTGACCATAATATGATAAGTTTTAATCTACAATTTGAGAGGGAGCAATGTAAATCGGAGGGGTCAGTGTTACTGTTGAACAAAGGGGACTATGGAGCCATGAGGGAAGAAGCTGGCCAAAGTTGACTGTAAAGATACCGTCGCAGGGATGAGCGTGGAACAACAATGGCAGGTATTCCTGGGAATAACACATAAGGTGCAGGATCACTTTATTCCAAAGAAGAAGAAAGATACAAAGGGGAATAAGGGGCGACCGTGGTTGACAAGGGAAGTCATGGACGGTAAAAATAAAAAAAGTACAACGAGCGGTAAGCAAGAGGATTGGGTAATGTTTAAAGAGCAACAGAAGCTACCAAAATGGCAACACGGGGCGAAAAGTTGAGGTCCGAAGGTAAGCAAGCCTAGTATATAAAATAGGATAGTAAAAGCTTCTTTAGGTATGTGAAGAGGAAAAAAATAGTTAAGACCAAAGATGGACCCTTGAAAGCAGCAAAGGTGAATTTATTATGGAGAACAACGAAATGGCAGATGAGTTGAAAAGGTAGTTTGGATCCGTCTTCACTAAAGAAGACACAAATAAGCTTCCTGATATACTAGTGGCCACAGGATCTGCTGTGACGGATGAACTGAAGGAAATCCACGTTAGGCAGGAAATGATGTTGGGTAGACTGCATGCCAGGGTACTTAGGAAGTGGCTCTAGAAATTGTGGATGCATTGGTGAACATTTTCCAATGTTCTATTGATTCCGGATCAGTTCCTGTGGTTTGGAGGGTAGCTAATGTTATCCCACTTTTTAAGAAAGGTGGGAGAGAGAAAACATGGAATTATAGACCAGCTAGCCTGATATCGGTGGCGGGGTAGATGCTGGAGTCAATCATAAAAGATGAAATAGCGGCACATTTGGATAGCAGTAACAGGATCGGTCCGAGTCAGCGTGGATTTACGAAGGGGATATCATGCTTGACTAATCTAGTGGAATTTTTTTAGCATGTAACTAGGAAAATGGACAAGGGATAGCCAGTGGATGTAGTGTACCTTGACTTTCAGAAAGCATTTGATAAGGTCCCACATAGATTAGTGGGCAAAATTAGTGCACATGGTATTGGGGGTAGAGTGCTGCAATGGATAGAAAATGGGTTGGCATACAGTGTTTAACGGGTCCCTTTTAGGATGACAGGCAGTGACTAATGGGGTACCGCAAGGCTCGGTTCTGGGACGGCAGCTATTTACAATATACATCAATGATTTACAGACAAAGGCATTTAAAATAACATTAGCAAATTTGCAGATGACACACACCTGGGTGGCAGTATGAACTGTGAGGAGGATGCTATGAGAATGCAGGGTGACTTGAACAGGTTGGGGGAGAGAGCAGATGCAAATCAGATGCAGTTTAATGTGGATAAATGTGAGATTATCCACTTTAGTAGAAAAAACAGGAAGGCAGATTATTATCTAAATGGTGTCAAGTTGGAAAAAGGGTAGTAAAACGGAATCATGGGGGTCCTTGTTCAACAGTCAATTAAAGTAAGCATGCAGGCCCAGCAGGCAGTGAAAAAAGCCAATGGCATGCTGGCCGTCATAACAAGATAAGTTGAGTGTTGGCGCAAAGAGGTCCTTCTGCGGTTTTACAGGGCCCTACTGAGAACACATCTGGAGTATTGTGTGCAGTTTTGGTCCACTAAGGACATTCTTGCTATTGAGGGAGTGCAGTGTTGTTTTACGGGACGGTCATATGTTTAGAGAATGGAGTGGCTGGGCTTGTATACTGGAAGTAGGAGAGGGCATCTATTTGAAACATATAAGATTATTAAGGGGCTGGAAACGCTAGAGGCAGGAACATGTCCCCGATGTTGGGGGAGTCCAGAGCCAAGCGACTACAGTTTAAGAATAAGGGGTAAGCCATTTAGAACGGAGAAGAAGAAACACTTTTTCACACAGAGAGTGGTGAGTCTGTGGAATTCTCTGCCTCTGGTGGTGGATGCTGGTTCTCTGGAGTCAGGCAGGAACGGGGTACTGATTGGGGATGATCAGCCATAATCACATTGAATGGTGGTGCTGGCTCTAAGGGCCGAATACTCTACTCCTGCACCGATTGTCTAATGTCCATTTCCCCATCTGCGCTATTTCCACCTGTCCGCATTCGGCCCACCTGGTTTTAAAATTTTCTCTCCACGAATTTGTTCAAATAGCTTTTAAATATTGTTATGGTACCTGAATCAACTACCGCCCCTGGCAGCTCGTTCCATATACCCACTACCAAAGTTGCGTTTAATGTTCTTATTAAATGTGTACCCTCTCACCTTAAACCTATGCCCTTGCATGCTCACACGCCCTACTTAGTGTAAAAGACTGAGTATTCACACTGACATTTCGTTTCGTGATATAATACAGCTGAAACAGATCATTCTTCAGACACCTGCGCTCCAGTGAGTAAAGTCTTTGGCTGCTCAACCACTCCCAAGATCTCGTGTCCTCGACTACTGAGCTCTATATAGGTGCTCACTTATTATACGCGTCACAGGGATCAAATCTACACAGCATAATTATATCAATAGTACAAAGCCTCACCTGAACTCCAGAAATGCCCTCTTTCTGTTTCTGCTCCATTTGCTCGATCTCTGATTTATTTTCTGTGAGGGAGTTGAAAGAAGATTTCACCTGTTCCTGGGGTTGGATTTCATATCACAGAATAAAAATGTCAGACTATAAAGAAAAGATTACACAATAATGTGATCAAGATCGATTTTGTTTTACCTTGTAGAATTCAATTGCTTCATCTATGAGCATGAAGCTGTGAGTCTTGTGTTCCCGCGCAGTTGCGCAAATCAAACAGACCAGTATCTTGTCGGTTTCACAAAACAGCTTCAGTTCTTCCTGATGTTTCTCGCACTGAAGTTTACTTTCCTTCTCTTTGAGATTCGGGCTCAGTGCTCGAGCTTTCTCAGACAGTCTAACCAAGGCCCGATTCACCCTGAGGCTGCGGTCCACAAACTCCTCTCTACATTCCGGGCAGGAGTTTCTCTCCTCCCTGTCCCAACTCTGTGTGATACAGGAGCGGCAGAAGTTGTGCCCGCACTCCAGTGACACCGGATCGGTGAAGAAATCCAGGCAGATGGGACACACTGCCTCCTCCGTCCAACTCTCGACCTGGTCTTTCGCAGCCATTTAAAATCCGCCACTTCCTGGTTCAAAGTATTTTCACTGACGTGGAGCTGCTGAATATGGGCGGTCACGTGACCGTCACGGTGACGCAGCGGCAGAATTGCTGCCTCACAGCGAATGCCGCGACTCACAGACCCGGGTTCGATCCTGACTACGGGTTCGGACTGTACGGAGTTTGTACCTTCTCAGGCGTTGCACCTGTTGGGCAGTGGAACCCGCCGCCGCATCTCCGTTCACAGCCCGGGATCAGGATGGACGGAGACCTCCCTTCGCCCTTATTTTATTCCATAACAGTGCACGTCTCTCATGGAGCAGTCTTCGGGGCAATGTTTGCGTGTATCGTTTAATGGATATTATATGACCCTCTAACATTAATTGCAGTTTGCAAAGGTTCACTTTGTCTGCTGATCAGTTTATTTTAGTTTTGTTTACTTTAGCGACACATCGCGAAACCAGGCCCTTCGGCCCACCGAGTCCGTACCGACCAACGAACCCCGCATATTAACACTATCCTGCACACACTAGGAACACATTTCCACATCCGCCAAGCCAATTAACCTACATAGCTGGACGTCTTAAGAATGTGAGAGGAAACCGAAGATCTCGGAGAAAACCCACGCGGTCTCGGGGATAACGTACAAACTCCGTACAGACAGCACCTGTAGTCGGAATCGAACCCGGGTCTCTGGCGCTGCAAGCGCTGCAAGGCAGCAACTCTAGCGCTGCGCCACCGTGGAATCAGTGAGAGTGGAACACGGAACACTCAGATTCGAAAGCCCAATTGGCAGCATTTCCTCCGCCCCTGCAGCTCATCCTTGCCGCTAATGCTTCCGAGATGGCGCCCAACCAAGGCGTCTATTTGCGTGCGATGCAGATCTATAATCACATATTACAATCGCCCCACACTCTTAAATCTCTACTCCCACCTCAATATTTCTCACGTTAACTATGATCGGACTTTGCTGGTTTAACCATGCACTAAACGCTATTCCATCATCAAGCATCTATCTACTGTAAGTGGCTCGATTGTAATCATGTATTGTCTTTCTGCTGACTGGATAGCACGGAACAAAAGTATTTCACTGTCTGTAGTAACACACGACAATAAACTAAACTGACACACCTTATTCCCCTTAGATAGGCACACAATGCTGGAAACTGTCTCTACCCGAAACGTCCCCCATTCCTTCTCTCCAGAGATGCTGCCTGCCCCGCTGAGTTACTCCAGCAATTTGTGTCTATCTTCGGTTCAAACCAGCATCTGAAATTCTTCCTACACTCCTCGCCATATTCCCCTTGTTGCTTCTCTTTCTCAATTATGTGCCCATTTGAACCTCGCACAGATGTGAAAGCTTTCATATTCCCTTCTCCACAGCGAACCTACACCCCCTTCTCCGACCTCACCCTCGACCCGAATCTCCTCATCCTTGAAACCATTCCAGTGAATATCTCCTGCGCCCTCCCGATGATCCTCGCTTCATTCATTAAGTTTGGGGACCAGAAATAGGCTTGATGCACCAGTTGGGTCCAAACCTGTGTTTTATACCGATTCAACATAAACTGCTGATGATGTAGAAAGGAACTGCAGATGCTGGTTTAAATCGAAGACAGTTACAAAATGCTCGAATAACTCAGCAGGACAGGCACGATCCCTGGAGAGAAGGAATGGGTGACGATTCGGGTTGGGACCCTTCTTCGGACTCTTTCACTCATTTTATTCTACATCTCATTATATCACCGTCTATATCTCTCGGTTCCCTTTCCCCTGACTCTCAGTCTGAAGAAGGGTCTCGACCCGAAACGTCACCCACTCCTGTCCAGAGATATTCCCTGTCACGCGGAGTTGCTCAAGCTCTTTGTGACTATTTCCTGATGTTGTACTCTGGGCCTTCACTGATGAGGTTCTGGATTCCCGTTGCCATTACTGGCTGTACTTCAATGTGATTTACGCAGGTAAAGCACTCTGTGGTCTCCGAAAAGAGATGCGAGGACATTGTATAAATGTTAGCGGTTTGTGACGCTGCAATGCTGAGAACTATGTGCTGCACATTGTAACTGTCCCCTTTTCCCTATCTATTGAACTGGAGTTTGACTTATTTTGGAGTTTGGAGTATTTATTTTTGGTATTATCAAATTTGACTGGTTATGATGCAAAACAATAGAGCTGAAGGAGTAGGCCAATCGGCCCTTCGAGCGAGCACCGCAATTCTTGGTTCTTGGTTTTCTTGGTTTCTTGGTCCTCCAAAATATTCCAAATTGAACTTAAACTGGAGGTGGTGGAGGGAGAACTTAAGCCAGAAAGGGTTTACAAAGTTAATTCCCGGGAAGGCGGGACTGACATATGCTGAGAGAATGGAGCAGCTGGGCTTTTACACTCTGGAGTTCAAGAAGGATGAAAGGGGTTCTCATTGAAACATATAAGATGGTTAAGGGCTTGGACACACTAGAGGCAGAAAATATGTTCCCGGTGTTGGGGGAGTCCAGAACCAGGGGTCACAGTTTAAGCATAAGGAGTAAGCCATTTAGAACAGAGACGAGAAAACACTTTTTCTCACAGTGAGTGGAGAGTCTGTGGTGCGGTGGAGGCAGGTTCTCTGGATGCTTTCAAGAGAGCGCTAGATAGTGGTCTTAAAAATAGCGGAGTCAAGGAATATGGGGAGAAGGTAGGAACGGGGTACTGATTGGGGATGATCAGCCATGATCACATTGAATGGCGGTGCTGGCTCGAAGTGCCAAATGGCCTCCTCCTGCACCTATTGTCTATTATCTTTGTATCCGCTGTTCCAGGTGTCAATTTCTCGACATTGGTGAGACCAGGCGCAGGCTCGGCGATCGTTTCGCTGAACACCTCTGCCCAGTCCATCTTAACCTACCTGATATCCTCGTGGCCCAGCACTTCACCTCCCCCACCCATACCCAATCTGACTCTTCTGTCCTGAACCTCCTCCATTGGCAGGGTGAGGCCCAGCGCAAATTGGAGGATCGAAGATATTTATCAATTTGTCGATATGGTCATTTGCAAAATCCATTTCCGATTCTTCTGGTACTAGATAGAATAGTGGCCCAAGGGCAGATCAGGATGGAACCATAATTTTGGAAGGTGAGGGCAGTGTAGCAGCGACTGTGAAAGATAAAATCTGAGCCTCGACTGGAGTGCACAGAAGAAGCAGGGTTAAAGTGGAGTTCCCAATGCATTCCAGAGGCCCAGCCTCTGGAATGGAGCCAAGAAATGGGAAACAAAAACAGAAGGGAACATAGACAGACCAGAAGCCAGCAGCAAGGATTACTGAATTTCAAATATATTGCGTCTATCTTTGGTATAAAGCAAAGAGAGTGGTTGATTTTTATGCGATTCCTTCAACTGTTTCTTATAGCTATTCTTTCCCGCTGCAGTCATATTCAGGCACTCCTAACGTCTTATCAACCGCTCCCACAAATGGAATTTATTGCAGGTGACAAATAGTAAGGGGACTTTGATCCTTGCGTTTAGTGTTGCTAAGAGAGAGCTAGATAGGGCTCTTAAAGATAGTGGAGTTAGGGGATATGGGGAGAAGGCAGGAATGAGGTACTGATTGGGGATGATCAGCCATGATCACATTGAATGGCGGAGCTGGCTCGAAGGACCAAATGGCCTACTCCTGCACCTATTGTCTACGAGACTAAGTGCAACCCGTTGGGTCCCATGTTCACACGGGAGGGCTGGTCCCCCAACGCAATATTCCACCTCTCCACCAATTTCAATATTGGTGGCCAGTGGGGGGGTGGGGGGGGGGGGGTTCTGGAGTGCTATTATGTGTGTTGTGGGATGAAGGGACTGGTTTCCAGAGGGCTAGTATGGACATTGTGGGCTGAATGGTTTCTTGGGCTGGCAGCTCAGTCATTCGGGCCATGTGCGGTTGGCAGCTCAGCCACTCGGGCCTGGTGGGCTGGCAGCTCAGGCCTGATGGGCTGGCTGCTCAGTCACTTGGGCATGGTAGGCTGGCAGCTCAGTCACTCGGGCATGGTGGGCTGGCAGTTCAGGCCTGATGTGCTGGCATCTCAATCACTCGGGCCTGGTGGGCTGGCAACTCAGGCTTGGTGGGCTGGCTGCTCAGTCACGCTGGCCTGGTGGGCTGACAGCTCTGACATCCGGCCTGGTGGGCTGGCAGCTCAGGCCTGATGGGCTGGCAGCTCAATAACTCGTGCCTGATGGGCTAGCAGCTCAGGCCTGGTGGGCTGGCTGCTCAGTCACTCGGGCCTGGTGGGCTTGCAGCTCAGTCACTCGGGCTTGGTGGGCTGGCAGCTCAGGCCTGGTGGTCTGGCAGCTCAGTCACTCAGGCCTGCTGGACTGGAAGCTCAGTCACTCAGGCCTGGTGGGCTGGCTGCCCAGTCACTCAGGCCCAGTGGGCTGGCTGCTCAGTCACTCAGGCCTGGTTGGCTGGCTGCTCAGTCACTCAGGCCTGGTGGGCTGGCTGCTCAGTCACTCAGGCCTGGTGGGCTGGCAGCTCAGTCACTCAGGCCAAGTGGACTGGCAGCTCAGTTGTTCAGGCCTGGTCTGTGGGTAGCTCAGTTGCTCAGGGCTGGTGGGCTGGCAGCTCAGCCAGGCCCCCCCCCCCCCCCCCCCCCTGCTGGGCTGGCAGCTCAGTCAGGCCAGGTGGGCTGACAACTCAGGCCTGGTGGGCTGGCAGCTCACGCACTCAGGCCTGGTGGGTTGGCAGCTCAGGCCTGGTGGGCTGGCAGCTCAGTCACTAAGGCCTGGTGGACTGGCAGCTCAGTCACTCAGGCCTGGTGGGCTAGCAGCTCAGTCACTCAGGCATGGTGGGCTGGCTGCTCAGTCACTCAGGCCTGGTGGGCTGGCAGCTCAGTCTCTCACAGCTGGTGGGCTGGCAGCCGACCCAATCACAGCTGGTGGGCTGGCAGCTGACTCACGGCTGGTGGGTGGCAGTTGACACGGTTGGTGGGCTGGCAGTTGACTCACTCATGGCTGGTGGGCTGGCAGTTGACTCACTCATGGCTGGTGGGCTGGCAGTTCACTCACGCATGGCTGGTGGGCTGGCAGTTGACTCACTCATGGATGGTGGGCTGGCAGTTGTCTCACTCATGGCTGGTGGGCTGGCAGTTGACTCACTCACGGCTGGTGGGCTGGCAGTTGTCTCATTCATGGCTGGTGGGCTGGCTGTTGTTTCACTCACGGCTGGTGGGCTGGCAGTTGTCTCACGCACGGCTGGTGGGCTGGCAGTTGTCTCACTCACGGCTGGTGGGCTGGCAGTTGACTCACTCACAGCTGGTGGGCTGGCAGTTGTCTCCCTCATGGCTGGTGGGCTGGCAGTTGTCTCACTCACGGCTGGTGGGCTGGCAGTTGACTCACTCATGGCTGGTGGGCTGGCAGTTGACTCACTCACGGCCTGTGGGCTGGCAGTTGACTCACAGCTGGTGGGCTGGCAGTTGACTCACTCGTGGCTGGTGGGCTGGCAGTTGACTCACTCACGGCTGGTGGGCTCTCACACACACACTCTCTATCACAGACACACACTCCATCACACACGCACACTCCTTCTCACACAGACACACACACTCCATCTCTCTCTCTCTCTCTCTCTCTCGCTCTCATGCACACACACACACAAACATACACCCTCCATCCCTCACACACACTCACATACACACCCTCCATCTCACACACACACTCACATCATCCATCACACACTCTCACACACTCACACACAACATATATATGACAGTAAAACTCTCTTGAATCTATCCATGCGGTTGAGTGTGGCCTCTCCCCTGTGCAGGACTTCCGGAATGAGCGCGACATTCAGTTCAAGCAGCCCAGTGCAGACCAACCCTTCAATTCAGTTCAGCAGCAAGAGACAAGATGGCGGCGCCCTGTATGGCAGCGGCTACTCCAGCTCCCGATAGCGATGTGCGTTTTATGTTTAATATGTTGTCTGTACCGTCACAATCTTGTGCGAAAGTAGTCTATAACAGAACTTCACTACTTGGGCTAAGAAACTTCGACTTTTCCGAATTTTCCGAAAACCTTTCTGGAGTTACACAGGCTTTGGAACCCGAGTCACTCTGCGAGCTAGGTATCCTACGCCGGCAAGACCCAGGGGCCTGCAAGACAGCGGACTCTCCTCCCATTGCAGGTCGACACTGGAGGCGACACTGGAGGCGATGCACGCGCCGTGTGAGACCTAGCTTGTGGCGCAAGCGGTGTGCTAGACACAGCAAGCGGGGCAGCCGAGCGGGTATCAGCGCCAAGCTAAAAGCTAACCACTACAGACCTGCACTTCCTTCTATTCTGCTATCCAACGTTCGTTCACTGGAAAACAAAATGGACTACCTTAGACTGGATTTAACTACACAAAGAAAGGTCAGAGACTGCAACGCCATCATCCTCACTGAGACATGGCTCAACAACTCCGTTTCTGACAACCCATTCAGCTGGACAGACTAACAAACATTCCGGCGGACAGAGTCATGTTCTCCTCTGTAAATCTCAGTTTGTGGGGGGGTGGAGTTGTATGCATTCATCAATAACAACTGTTTTGTGTACAAAACGCCGTAAATGTGTCAAGCCACTGTTCAGCAGGATATAGAATTTCTGACAATTAAATGTCGACCATTCTACAAGCCAAGGGGATTCACAGCCATCAACATCACAGCTGTGTACATTCCACCCAGTGCGAACACAAAGGTCACACTGTCTACATTGTATCAGTCTATCAGCTCAATGCAGAACTCTAACTCGGACTCTGTCTACATAATCGCTGGCGATTTCAATCAGGCCAAACTGAAGACAGTACTACCACATTATTACTAACATGTGAACTTTGAAACCAGGGGAAATAACATACTCGACCAAGTTTACACCAATATCAGTCAGGCATTCAGAGCTGCTCCCCATTCCCCACCTGGGGAACTCAGACCACCTCTCTGTTATGCTAATTCCAGCTTACAGACCTCTACTGACCAGGAACAAGCCGTCTGTGATGCAGATTAGAGAATGGCCAGAGGGAGCCACCTCAGCTCACAAAGACTGTTTCGACTGCACAGACTGGACCGTTTTTAGGGAGGCTGCCACTACCAATCATCATGTCAGCTTGACGGAATACACTGAATCTGTGACTGGATATATATTCAAATGCATGGAAGATGTGACTGTCATCAAAAACATCACCACGAGGGCCAACATCAAACCCTGGTTCACCAGGGCGGTACGTGAGCTCCTGAGAGCACGGAATGCTGCTTTGAATTCCGGGGACAAAGAAGCCCTTAGTACTGCTAGGGCCAACTTGAACCGGTGTGTGAGAACAGCCAAGCGTGTCTATGGACAGAAAATTCAAGCACACTTCACAGACACTAAGGACCCAAGCGCCTGCGGCAAGGCATCCAGTCTGTCACTGGCTACAGGCCACACACCCCTACCGTGCGAGGTCAACACAGACTTCCTAAAGGGGGCAACACAACTTAACACCTTCTTCAACCGTTTGAGGAAGGCAACACCACCACACCAACAAAACCCCTCCCTTACCAGACCATGAAACACTTCACTCGTTGGACCAAGCTGATGTGCGGAGGACCCTACTCAAGGTGAACCCCAGAAAAGCTGCAGGTCCTGACAACATACCGGGGCGTGTGCTCAGAGACTGTGTTGAGCAACTCACAGATGTTCTCACGGACATCTTCAACACCTCTCTGAGCCAAGCCATCATACCAGCATGCTTCAAAGCCACCACCATCATACCGTTACCTAAGTAATCTCCAGCCTCAACACTGAACGATTACCGGCCCATAGCACTCACGTCCATCATGATGAAGTGCTTTGAAAGGTTGGTCAAGGCCCAACCGTGCGGATGCTGTGCGGATGCTGTTTATCGATTTCAGCTCCGCCTTCAACACTGTCATCCCCCAACACCTGGTGAATAAACTCGGCGAAATAGGCATCAGCACCCCACTATGCAACTGGTTACTGGACGTCCTTACCGACAGACCACAGACAGTAAGAGTTGGCAAAAACTCATCAGAGACCACCATCATGAACACCGGCGTCCCACAGGGATGTGTGCTGAGCCCTCTGTTGTTCACGCTGATGACACATGACTGTTGTGCCAAACACAATTCGAACCACATCATCAAGTTCGCAGATGACACTACAGTGGTGGACCTCATCAGCCACGATGACGACTCAGCCTACAGAGAGGAGGTTGAACAACTCATCAACTGGTGTGACATCAATAACCTTCAACTCAATGGTCAATAACACAAAAAGAATAACTGTGGGACTTCAGGAAGAAACAGACAGTACACAACCCCACTCACCATCAATGGCAGTTGCAGTGGAGTCTGTGAAAAGCACCAAGTTCCTGGGAGTGCAACATCACAGATGATTCAGACATGGTCCCACCAACACCATCTCCCTAGTCTGAAAGCACAGCAACGCCTCCACTCCCTTGACGGTTGAGGAGAGCCGACCTCTCCCCTTCTGCCCTCACCACCTTTTACAGGGGTGCCATTGTGAGCACTCTTACCAGCAGTCTCTCAGTCTGGTACGGCAGCTGCTCTGCTGCTGACCAGAAGGCCCTGCAGAGAGAGGTGAGGACAGCGGAGAAGATCACCAGATCACCCCAACCAGCAATCCACGACTTATACCCATCTCGCTGTCGCAAGAGAGCAAACAATATCATCAAAGACACCACCCATCCAGCACACAAACAGTTCACCCCCCTTCCGTCCGGCAAGCGCTACCGCAGCATGCGGTGCAAAACCACCAGATTCAAAAACAGCTTTTTCCCTCAGGCCATCAGGCTACTCAACTCACTCAAGAAAATTCCATGAACATTACACAAACAAAGATCAACTGACTGTCAAATAACTTTAACTCAATGTCTGCAGTTTGCTATTTGCACTTTTCTATACTGTACCTTTTATTATTGCACTTTAATAACATACCTCAAAATGTTACTAGACTCTGGCACACTATATAATGTCTATTTTTAATGGTATATTTTTTTAATGGTATTTTTAATGGTAGATTGTCTGTCTGTGTTATAAATAAATATTACTTGCACATTTGGAGTATGGGGAAATGCAATTTCAATCTTCTGTGTAACTACTTGTTGCATTATTTGAATTGACAATAAAGTTTACTTTTGACGGTTCAGACCAACCATTCACTTCATGCACAGTGCAGACTCACAGTTGAGTTCACTCACGGCGTAGACTCACAGTTCTGGACTCGACTCTCACTCACTGTTTTCCAGGGTGACTGACTCACTTCAGGCCTCCAGGGCTTTATTCTTCTGCCCCTTCCCGCGGAAGGGGCGTTACCTTCATAATGGTGACGGACAGGCGAGAAGACCAATCTGCTAATCTCACGGTTTTGTAAACATTCATAACTTTTTAATTATTTCACCAATCGGAAAAATCATTAGGGCGGTTGGAGGAGAGGGGGACGGTGAGTAACATGGCGAAAAATCATCGCAATATAGCGTAGCGTTTTTTCTAAAATGTATTTACAACGTCGACAGGAAGTGGTCAGAATGAGACTTTGGGTAATCGTACAGATTGTCTATTGTATAACTGAGAATTCCACAGATTCACAACGCGGTGGTTGGCGAGGTGGTGGGCGGCGGTGCCCTGGATGATGCACCAAATAGAACAAATAGAAACAAAGAATAAAGAGCATGAGATCAGAATACGTGAAGACGCGATTGAATGTGGAGACGGCGTCTACTTGGGTCCCCTTTGATCTCTTGTTTTCACACCTTACCCTTCCAAACGTTTACGTCCCCCTCTTCCTTGAATTTCAGTCTGAAGAAGGGTCCTGACGAGATACGTCACGCATTCCTTCCATCCAGAGATGCTGCCTGTTCCGCTGAGTTATTCCCGCATTTTGTGACCATCAGACGGCGTCGTTGCTTGTGAATCGATTCTGAAATAAAACCAAAAGGAAGATATATAGACACGAGAAACAGCAGATGCTTGTTTACAAAAATCCACAAAGTGCTGGAGTGACTCAGCGAGTCAGGCAGCATCTCTGGAGAAGATGGATCTCCAGAAGTGTCCATGTTCTCCAGAGATGTTGCCTGGCCCACTTAGTAACTTAAATGTGTTATAAGGTCATAAGGGCATAAGTGATAGATACAGAATTAAGCCATTCGGCCCATCAAATCTACTTCGCTATCCAATCATGGCTGATCTATCTCTCTCTCTAAACCCCTTTCTCCTGCCTTCTCCCCATAACTCTTGACACCCGTACTAATCAAGAATCTATCTATCTCCGCCTAAAAATATCCATCGACTTGGCCTCCACAGCCTTCTGTGTGAAGAAATCTACAGATTCACAGCCCTGAGTGAGGAAATTCCTCCTCATCTCCTTCCTAAAGAAACGTCCTTTAATTCTGAGGCTATGACCTCTGGTCCTGGACTCTCCCACTGGTGGAAACATCGTCTCCACATCCACTATCCAAATCTTTCACTGTTGGATGTTTTAATAAGGTCTCCCCCCCCCCCCCCCCCCCCCCACACACAGATTCTCCTTGGTCAGAGCCACTCCACTAACTTCCACGCCCTGACTCTCTTGAATTTCAGGCACGTTGCTGTTGTCATCCACTGTGAAGGCTGTTGCACAAAAGTTCTTCAATTCCTCTGCCATTTCTTTATTCCCATTATCACTTCTCCTGTGTCTTATTTTGTGTCTCATAAAGGAAAACGTTGCCTATTGGAAAATAACAAACCATTTACAGGAATTGAATCTTTTTTTTATTATCGGAGATGGCTTTGTTTGCTGTAATCGTACATATTCCTGAATCAGATAACGATATTTATCATGTGTAAGAAGGAACTGCAGATGCTGGTAACATTGAAATTAGGCACAAAATGCTAGAGTAACTCAGCTGCAACAATTCTAGATGTAGTTTTTTCTTTCTTTATGCACAACACTAATCTCTCAACCTAGTATACACTTTAAACTTTGCTTTTCTTTTATATAATCTATTGTGTTTTTCCAGTTTGAATGGAGTTATACATTGGACCAAAGGAGATATATCTCGTGAGAGACAATACACGAGACTTAAAATTCATCTATTCGATGTTCGGGTGTAAGGTCGGGTCTGTCGGCTGAACCATAGACTCTATCGTAGACCTCCATAAACAAAAGATGCAAGACTCAAAAATGAATACGGAATGAGGGAATAACATTCTGTAGTTTGGAATGTTAAAGGTATTAATGAACCGATTAAAAGAGGAAAAGTAATTGGCACATTTAAAGGCAATTAAAGCAATTTTCATTCAAGAAACTCACTTAAAAAAAGATGCTGAACATAGGTTGAAAGCTAAATGGATAGATAAAATGTATCACTCTTCTTTCACGCATAAATCAAGAGGCGTAGCAATATTACTTTGTAAAGGTACTTTTATTTAGCATACATCAACTATAACTGATAAAGATGGCAGATACATTATTGTGATAGGAGAATTAAACACACAAAAAATGATTTTTGTTAATATATATGGACCAAACTTTTGATAGCCCATTGTTTTTCAAGAAAGTATTTAACAATATTCCCGGAACTAACACAATACAATTTAATAATTGGAGGAGATTTTAATTGTAACACTAGACCCCTATTTAGACAGATCTACAAGGCAAAGGAAAACTAAATCACATTCCAGTGACTTATTAAAGGCATACATGGAAACTACTAATATTAAAGATGTTTGGAGAATAGAAAACCCTACTGGACGAGAATACTCCTTTTTAATTCGCCAGTACATAAAACCTACTCAAGAGTAGACTATTTTTTGGTGGATGCAAAACGTATCTCACTTACTTATGAATCCAAATATCACAATATTATAATTTCAGATCATGCACCATTAACATTTAAGATCAAAATAAATGGTAAAACAGAAAAATTAGGACAGTGGAGATTTAACCCACAAATTAAAAAAATAAAACTACTCAGGAATATATCACAGCACAAATTAAGATTTTTTTCGAAATAAATGATCAACCGGAAATATCTTGCTCCTTATTATGGGAAACATTTAAAGCATATCTCCGGGGAATTATGATCTCCTCCCAAGCATTTTATAATAAAAAGAATCGCAAGGAACAACAAGATTTGGAAAGGGAGATTAAACAATTAGATATACAGAATGCAACGAACCCAGCTATAATATTACACAATAAAATTGCAGCATTGAAAATATAAATTAAATAAAATATATACAGGATCAAGTTGTACAACTTTATCAACATACTAAACAATTACAGTTTGAATTCGGAGATAAAACCCAAAAATTATTGGCTCGTCAATTAAGGAAGCCGAAAAAATTAATCCATAGGATTAAATCACATAACGGCGAATTGCTAATACAACCTAAAGATATTAATGAAAGATTTATGCAATATTATAAAAACTTATACACTGCTAAAAACAACAGAAAATAAAACAGAAATAGAAGCATTTCTAAAAAAATGTAACCTGAAAGGGTTGGATTTACAAAATAGAAGAATTATTTAATGCTGATATCTCAATAAAAGAAATCCAAGAATCTATTAGATCATTAAAAATGGTAAAATACCGGGACCAGATGGTATTAGTTTCGGAATTTTATAAAATATTTTATGATCAGATGGTTCCACGGTCTGAAATCATTATATGAACAGATATATACACAGCAGAAATTACCAGAAACGTTGAATTAATCTATTATAACACTTATACCTAAAATAAATAAAAACTTGGATGAACCAGGATCATTTAGAGCAATAGCTCTTTTAAATATACTGATCAAAAGATATTAACAAAAATATTAGCACAAAGGCTAAGTACAGTTGTTAACGAATTAATTCATCCCGATCAAACAGGATTTATACCAAAACGATATTCCTCATATAATCTAAGACGGTTTTATTTTAATATTATATATTCGAAACAGAAGTATTAAAAAAGATCTAGTAGTCATTTCGCTAGATGCAGAGAAAGCCTTCGATCAAGTGGAATGGCCGTATCTATTTTCGGTTATGGAAGCTTTCAAATTGGGAGAGAAGTTTATCACTTGGATTAAATTGTTATATACAAATCCGACAGCTAGAATAACAACAAACCGAATGTTATCAACTAAATTCAATTTATCTCGAGGTTGTAGACAAGGTTGCCGCCTTTATCCCCTCTATTGTTTGCACTTGCAATAGAACCCCTAGCCCAGAGGGTGAGATTACATCCGGAAATGTATGGATATGATACTAGAGCCACTAAAAATAAAATCTCCTTATACGCGGATGATGTATTACTTTACATCACAAAACCCAGAAACTAGTATCCGAAATTTGTTAAAATTAATAACTGAATTTGGATCCCTCTCAGGATAGTATCAATTGGAATAAAAGTGAACTTATGCCAATAACGGTGAATAATTTACACATATACAACAATTCCCTTTTAAGATAACAATGAAAAAATTAAATATCTTGGAATTTTTCGTAACAAAAAGATTCGATTCTTTATTTAAATCTAACTTCCCACCATTATTGAATAAATTAAATAAGAATATTTTATATTGAAAAGCTTACCTATTTCAATGTTAGGTAAAATTAATACAATAAAAATGATCTTTCTTCCACAATTATTATATTTTTTTCCAATTAAATTCCGATATATCTCCCTTGAAAATTACTTTAAAAAGGTAGACTCCCTAATCACTAACTTCATTTGGGATTATAAGAGTCATAGAATAAATAAAAAACATTTATGCAAATCTAAAATAAATTTAGATTATTTTAGATTACCAAATTTTATGTTTTATTACTGGGCAGTCAACATTAAAAATATGAATTTTTGGCTAGAAGAAACAGATAACCAACCAACTTGGTTAAATATGGAAAAAGAAGATTGCTCTCCCCTTTGAAATTAGTTCTATAAATATTTGCTAATATTAATTTAGGCTAAGACAATTTATAGTGAAAACCCATAATAGAAAGTGGAATACGTATTTGGAAACAAATAAAGAAAACATTAAAACTAAAATCTATACCATTATCTCTTACCCATTGTAAATAATGTTACGTTTAAACCTTCAATGATGGATAAAGCTTTTTTTACAATGGAAAAATAAGGGAATTACTAAGATGGGTGATCTTTATAGGAAAAACTCTTTCCTTTCATTTCAAGAGTTACAACAAATGTATGGACTACACACTAAAGATTATTTTAGATATTTACAAATCAGAGACTATGTTACAGCAAATACACAGGAACTTAGAAATAGAAAGATAGAAATTTTAGATGAATGCTTAAATAAACATCCGAATACAGAAAAAATGATTTCATATATATACAATATCTTATTGGAAAGTGATGTTCCATCAACAGAAATATATAGACAGTCTTGGGAAAATGAACTAGGCCAAATTAATAAGACCAGAAGTATGGATGAAAGTTTACAACACACACATCATTGTTCGTTAAATGCTAAACACTCTCTTATACAGTTTAAAATACTACATAGACTACATTATTCAAAATCTAAATTACATACTCTTTCCAAAAGTAAAAATCCTCCATATTGTATAAATGTCAACATTTAGAAGCAAATTTGTCACATTCATTTACAAACTGTATAAAAATTACAAAATTCTGGATAGAAATATTTAGGATAATTTCGAATGTTGTCAATATAATTTTGACTCCCTGATTCAAAGTTAATAATACTAGAATACTGGAAACAGACCAATTAATAACAACTAAATCAAAGAATCATAATTGATTATGGTTTAATAATTGGGAAAAAATTTAATATTACAATTTTGGAAAGGCCCTACATCCCCAACAATCAAAATGTGGAACACAGAAATGTCGAGACACTTCATCTGGAGAGATTGAGGCTTGTCCTAATGGACAGTTAGATCTCTTCAGAGAGATATGGTCTCCATATATTAAAATATTTACAGGGTCATAATGGCTCGGTACGAGGGCTTGACTGAGGCCTGAATATTAGAATGGATGAAGAAATATATATAATAAATCATGCAATATCTCCAAGGACGGATTAATGACTAACACTCCATTCACTTTCATATTTCTTATACTCCTCTTTCACTATCTTTTCTTACTTTAAAAAAAATTAAAAAATGTATAGAAACATATAGTCTTAAATTTTAATATTAATAGTAATATAATATTATTAATATCATGAAAGTATTATTAATATCATGTAATTTTCAATTATGTAAAACATAAGTCTTAAATTTTTAATATTAATGATAATATAAATATTATTAATAGTATGAAAGTATTATTAATATCATGTATTTTCATATGTAAAAATAATGTATTTTTTATTAATATGTTTTCTATAAATAAAAATGCTTTAAAAAAAATGCTAGAGTAACTCAGCTGGTGAGGCAGCGTCTATGGAACGAAGGAATGGGCGACGTTTCTGGTCGAGACCCTTCTTCAGACTAACATCAGGGCAGGGGGCGGGCAAACATAGAATGTAGGCAGAGACAGTAAGACTAGTGGGATATCTGGGAAGGGGAAGAGGAAGGAGAGAGAAAGCAAGGGCTATCTGAAGTTGGAGAAGTCAATGTTCATACCACTGCAGTATGAACTACCCAAGCGAAATATGAGGTGCTGATCCTCCAATTTGCGCTGGGCCTCACTCTGACAATGGAGGAGGCCCAGGACAGAAAGATCAGATTGGGAATGGGAGGGGGAGTTGAAGTGCTGGGGCACTGGGAGATCAGGTTGGTTAAGACGGACTGAGCGGAGGTGTTCAGCGAAACAATCGCCGAGCCTGCACTTGGTGTCGCTGATGTAGAGAAGTTGACACCTGGAACAGCGGATGCAGAAGATGAGGTTGGAGGAGGTGCATGCGAACCTCTGCCTCATCTGGAAAGACTGATGAGGTTCTTGGATGGAGTCAAGGGGGGAGGTAAAGGGACAGTTGGTGCATCTCTTGTGGTTGCAGGGGAATATTCAGCAAACAATCCAACATTTTAGCCACCTCCAACGGGATCCCGCTACTGGCCACATCTTCCCATCTCCACCCATTTCTGCTTTCAGCAGATATCGTTTGCTTCGTAACCCTGGTCAACTCGCCCCTTCACACCCAAAGTACCCCCTCCCCAGGTACTTTCCCCTGCAACCGCAGGAGATGCAACACCTGTCCCTTTACCTCTCCCCTCGACTCCATCCAAGGACCTAAACAGACTTTCCCGATGAGGCAGAGGTTCACTTGCACCTCCTCCAACCTCATCTATTGCATCCGCTGTTCCAGTTGTCAATTTCTCTACATAGAAACTTAGAAACATAGAAAATAGGTGCAGGAGTAGGCCATTCGGCCCTTCGAGCCTGCACCGCCATTCAATAAGATCATGGCTGATCATCCAACTCAGTATCCTGTACCTGCCTTCTCTCCATACCCCCTGATCCCTTTTAGCCACAAGGGCCACATCTAACTCCCTCTTAAATATGGCCAATGAACTGGCCTCAACTACCTTCTGTGGCAGAGAATTCCACAGACTCACCACTCTCTGTGTGAAAAGTGATTTTCTCATCTCGGTCCTAAAAGACTTCCCTCTTACCCTTAAACTGTGACCCCTTGTCCTGGACTTCCCCAACATCGGGAACAATCTTCCTGCATCTAGCCTGTCCAACCCCATAAGAATTTTATAAATCTCTATAAGAACCCCCCTCAATCTTCTAAATTCCAGCGAGTACAATCCGAGTGAGACCAAGCGCAGGCTCAGCAATCGTTTCGCTGTACATCTCCGCTCAGTCCGTCTTAACCTATCTGATATCCCGGTGACCCAGCACTTCAACTCCCCCTCCCATACCCAATCTGACTATTCTGTCCTGGGCCTCCTCCATTGTCAGAGTGAGGCCCAGCGCAAATTGGAGGATCAACGATATTTATCAATTTGTCGATATGGTCATTTGCAAAATCCAATTCCGATTCTTCTGGTACTATTAAGTTTTTTCACCAATTCTTTAGATAGAATATTGGCCCAAGGGCAGATAAGGATGGAACCATAATGTTGGAAGGTGAGGGCGGAGTAGCAGCGACTGTGAAAGATAAAAATCTGAGCCTCGACCGGAGTCCACAGAGGATGCAGCGTTAAAGTGCAGTTCCCAATGCAATGATACGTGCCGGTCGTCCAGCCTCTGGAATGGAGCCAAGAAATGGGAAACAAAAACACAAGGGAACGTAGACAGGTCAGAAACCAGCAGCAAGGATTACTGAATTTCAAATATATTGTGCCTATCTTTGGTATAAAGCAGAGTGTGCGGTTCAGTTTAATCAGATTCTTTCAACTGTTTCTTATAACTATTCTTTCCCGCTGCAGTCATATTCAGGCACTCCTAACGTCTTGTCAACTGCTCCCACCAGTGGAATTTATTGCGAGCAGTCAGGGGACTTTGATCCTCGCGATTAGTGTTCCTTATATGATACTGCAGAGCGCACTTTTGGACAAGGACATTGAATCAGGAAGAACCAGAACGTAAAATGGCTTCAACACAGCAGGTTGAGAGTTTACGCAAAGATCTAATTTGTCCCGTCTGCCTGGGTATATTCACCGATCCGGTGTCCCTGCAGTGCGGACACAACTTCTGCCGCTCCTGCATCACACAGTTTTGGGAAAGAGAGGGGATAAACTCCTGCCCGGAATGTAGAGAGGAGTTTGCAGACCGCGCCCTCAAGGTGAATTGTGCCTTGTCAAGCCTAGCTGCAAAAACTCACAAATTAAATCTGAATCAGAAAGAGAAGAAAACTAAACTTCACTGCGAGAAACATCAGGATGAACTGAAGCTGTTTTGTGAAACTGACAAGAAATGTATCTGTGTGATTTGTCGAGACGCGCGGGAACACAGAGAGCACCGCTTCATACCGATAGAAGAAGCTGCTGAAAACTACAAGGTGAAAACAAACATGGTATGATTACATTAATTCTACATCGCTTTACTCATATCCAAGTCATTAATTTTGCTTTTTTTTTTTACAAACCCATTTTCAGTCTCAGATGAAAACTTCCATAGAATCTCTCACAAAAAAAAATTCAGAGATACAGGAAATGGAACAATTGCAGAAAACAGAAATTTCTGGAGTTAGGGTAAGGTCTCGTCCTTCGCTGTGATCCCGTGTAGATTTGCTCCCCCTTTGTGGCAATATAATAATATCCACATTTCTTCACAGGAACAGTTCCGCAGTCTGCAGTCCCACATCACATCAAAATTCACGGAAAAGCGACAGATTCTCGCTGAGGAAGAGCAGCGTTTACTCAAAGAGCTCAGGGAAGCAGAGGCGAAGAGTCTGGATATAATGGAGAAAAACCTTCAAGTGATTCAATATAACTCAAAATCCATGCAGGAGAAAATCACTAAGATGCAGGAACGGATGGATCAAAAAGACAGTGTGACATTTCTAATTGTGAGAATTTCTTTTCATTTTAGGCCATTCCAGGGCCACACAGAAAATGCACAACTTCTCGGGAATAAGTGGAGTAATAATTGACACTAAATGTTTGATTGTTCCTCCCTTTCCAAGCTACATATTACATTTAAACTGACATAAAATCGAGGTACACTTGCATGCAGTGTTTATGCCTGGTGCAGCTAGTGAGAGAGGCAGTGCATCAATTAATGGGAACTGACATTTAGTTACAGAACTTGACACGTATGCCAGATATATCATCCAATTCCTGTTTGTATAATCAGTGTTTGATAACTTTGAGGTGTTTTGCTTGACCCATTATATGAAATCCTTGGGTAATGTAAAAACTATTATCAATACATCCATTTTAGGGTTGCATGTAAATATATCCCATGTGGTACACCTTTCCCGTCTATTGAATTATTTTCTTCCTCTTTCTTTGTCCTGTGGTCACGCGTCCTTTCTGCAACATTCCCGTACGTCAGAAGGTGTGATACTGCAGAATTTACAACGTGTTGCAAGAATTAGTAGAAAATCCTGCTGTGGATTGTGTATGTGGTGCAAATCAATTATAATTTGTCTTTTATTGGTTTCAGGATGAAATTAGTCGGAAGAGGAGGTAGGAAATGTTCTTCGTTGAAACCATGCATAATTTTACAAAATAACTCAGAAATTCATTTTTGTTCATTCTGTAACCCAGCTGCTTATATTTACAGAGTTAGTGATGAGGATAACACGTTGTCTGTAGACGATTGTGGACTGGAACTTGCAAAATTCGATCACCCCTTTTTATTATGCAGTGTGCTGAGCAAAATGTCCTGTGATACTTCGCAAGGTAATGTTGATATATTTTATTTTCTGATGTAATAGAGATCGTTAGATGGTAGTTAGATACAAAGAGTGATATGAATAATGGACACTTTAATTAAAACATACAGCCACTTATACAGATAGACAACAACAAGCACCCTCTCACCACTATGTACCTATGATAATGGCAAACATTTTTTCTCTCTCTCTCTCTCTCTCTCTCTCTCTCTCTCTCTCTCTCTACCTCTCCCTCCCTCTCTCCCTCTCTCCAACCCCTCTCACCTCTCTCTCCTCTCTCCCACTCTCTCCCCTCTCTCTCCCTCTCTCTACCTCTCTCCCACTCTCCTCCTCTTCTCACTCTCCTCTCTCTGCCTTCTCTCTGCCTTCTCTCTCTCTCTCATCTGCCTGCCTCTCTCTCTGCCTCTCTCTCTCTCCCCCCCTGCCTCTCTCCACTCTCTCTCTCCTCTCTCTCTCTGCGCCTCTCTCTCTCTGCCTCTCTCTCTCTGCCTCTCTCTCTCTTATGCCTCTCTCTCTGGTTCGTGTCTGCCTCTCTCTCTCTCTCTCCTCTCTCTCTCTCTGCTCTGCCTCTCGCTCTGGCTCTCTCTCTCTGTCTGCCTCTCTCTCTGCTTCTCTCGCTCTCCATCTGCCTCTCTCGCTCTCTCACTCTCACACACTCACACAAAATCACACACTAGAACATACAGAAAGATATTGAGGCATTGATCTCGATGCATTCTAGATAGATCTCTAAGGTGACGTTATCTATTTCAACATTATGGCACTGGTAGTTGATAAATATTAAAATCCCATCCAATTCATCAGTATTCTTACAGTCCAAAGTGATGTTAAGAAAAAGTATAATTGTTGTATTCGAGAAATAACATTTATTGAACCGATTTAACAAAGAAACATAGAAAATAGGTGCAGGAGTAGGCCATTCGACCCTTCGAGCCTGCGCCGCCATTCAATATGATCATGGCTGATCATCCAACTCAGTATCCTGTACCTGCCTTCTCTCCATACCCACTGATCCCGTTAGCCACAAGGGCCACATCCAACTCCCTCTTAAATATGGCCAATGAACTGGCCTCAACTACCTTCTGTGGCAGAGAATTCCACAGACTCAACACTCTCTGTGTGAAAAACGATTGTCTCATCTCGGTCCTAAAAGACTTCCCCCTTATCCTTAAACTGTGACCCCTTGTCCTGGACTTCCCCATCAACGGGAACAATCTTCCTGCATCTAGCCTGTCCAACCCCTTAAGAATTTTGTAAGTCTCTATGAGATCACCCCTCAATCTTCTAAATTCCAGCAAGTACAAGCCAAGTCTATCCAGTCTTTCTTCATATGGAAGTCCTGCCATCCCAGGAATCACTCTGCAGCACTCCCTCTATGGCAAGAATTTATTTCCTCAGATTAGGAGACCAAAACTGTATGCAGTACTCCAGGTGTGGCCTCACCAAGACCCTGTACAACTGCAGTAGAACCTCCCTGCTCTTGTACTCAAATCCTTTTGCTACAAATGCCAACATACCATTCGCTTTCTTCACAGCCTGCTGCACCTGCATGCCTACTTTCAATGACTGGTGTACCATGACACCCAGGTCTCGTTGCATCTCCCCCTTTCCTAATTGGTCACCATTCAAATAATAGTCTACTTTCCTGTTTTTTGCCACCATAAGTGGATAACCTCACATTTATCCACATTTATAACTGCATCTCCCATGCATTTGCCCACTCACCCAACCTATCTAAGTCAAACTTGCAGCCTTCCTAGCATCCTCCTCACAGCTAACACTGCCCCCCCAGCTTCGTGTCATCTGCAAACTTCGAGATGTTTGCATTTAATTCCCTCATCCAAATCATTAATATATATTGTAAATAGCCCGGTGTCCCAGCCACTGAGCCTTGCGGCACCCCACTAGTCACTGCCTGCCATCCTGAAAAGGGCCCCGTTCACTCCTACCTTTGCTTCCTGTCTGCCAGCCAGTCTCTATCCACATCAATACTGAACCGCCAATACGTGTGCTTTAAGTTTGTATACTAATCTCTTGGCGTGTGGACTTTGTCGAAAGCCTTCTGAAAGTCCAGATATAACACATCCACTGCTTCTTTCTCCCTTATCCACTCTACTATTTACATCCTCAAAAGATTCAATAAGATTCGTCAGACATGATTTACCTTTGTAAATCCATGCTGACTTGTCCAATGATTTCACCCACTTTCCAAATGCGCTGCTAATCCCACTTTTATAACTGACTCTAGCAGTTTCCCCACTTCCGATGTTAGACTAACTGGTCTGTAATTTCCCTCCCGTTTTCCTCTCCCCTCCCTTTTTAAAAATTGGGGTTACATTAGCTACCCTCCAATCCTCAGGAACTACTCCAGAATCTAAAGAGTTTTGAAAAATTATCACTAAGGCATCCGCTATTTCTGGGGCTACTTCCTTAAGTACCCTGGGATGCAGCCTATCTGGCCCTGGGAATTTATCGGCCTTTAATCCAGTCAATTTACCTAACACCACTTTCCGGCTAACCTGGATTTCACTCAGTTCCTCCATCTCATTTGACCCGCGATCCCCTGCCATTTCCGGCAAATTATTTATGTCTTCCTTCGTGAAGACAGAACCAAAGTAATTATTCATTTGATTCTGCCATGTCCTTGTTCCCCATGATCAATTCACATGTTTCGGACTGCAAGGGACCTACATTTGTTTTAACTAATCTTTTTCGCTTCACATATCTATTTCCTGCCAGTTTTCTTTCATAATCAATTTTCCCATTCCTAATTAAGCTCTTTGTCCTCCTCTGTTGGTCTCTGAATTTCTCCCAGTCCTCTGGTAGGCTCCTTTTTCTGGCTAATTTGTATGCTTCATCTTTTGCTTTGATACTCTCCCTGATTTCCCTCGTTATCCATGGATACGCCACCTTCCCTGATTTATTCTTTTGCCATCTGGATAAACAGGGTCTGATCAGGAACAGTCAACATGGATTTGTGCCTGGAAGGTCATGTTTGACAAACCTTCTTGAATTTTATGAGGAAAGCGGTTTAAACTAGGAAAATTGACTGAAGGGTAAAGCAGTGGAAAAAATGTTTGTCTATATGGGAATTCAGTAAGGCCATTGACAAGGTTTCCCCATGGAAGGTTGGTTAAGAAGTTCAATCTTTGGGTGTTAATGGCGGAGTAGCATGCGATGGATTCAACAGTGGCCTGAATGGGAATGTCAGAGAGTAATGGTGGATGGCTGTATGTCAGGTTGAAGCCGGTGACCAGTGGGTGCCTCAGGGAACTGTGGTTGGTCCACTGTTGTTTTGTCATGTAACATCATATCTGATGATGGGTGGAAAAATGTGATAATCAGTATTCAGATGATACTAGATAGGTGGTGTTGTGGCTAGATGAAGTAGATTTTCAAAAGTCTACAGAGAGATTTCGGCCATTTGGGAAAAGTGGGCTGAAAGCTGGCAAGATGGAGTTTTAATGCAGTTAAGTGTGAAGTGCTACATCTTGGCAGGACAAATCAAAATAGGACGTACATGGTAAAATGGTAGGGATTGAAAATGCTGTGGAACAGAGGATCTAGGAATAACTGGCATAGGTTCCCTGAAGTTGAATCGCATGTTTGATAGGGTGGTAAAGAAAGCCTTTGGTGTGGTGGCGTTTATAAAAACGAGCATTTGAATAGAGGAGTAGGGAAGTAATGTTAAAATTGTACAAGCATTGGTAAGACCAATTCTGGAGTATGGTGTACAATTTTGGTCGCCTAATTATAGGAAGGATGTCAACAAAATAGAGAGAGTACAGAGGAGATTTACTAGAATGTTGCCAGGGTTCTAGCAACTATGTTAACAGAGAAAGGGTTGAACAAGTTAGGTCATTATTCTTTGGAGCGCAGGAAGGGGGACTTGATTGCGGCTCTTTAAAATGATGAAAGGGATAGACAGAGTTGACGTGGATAAGTTTTTACCATGAGGGTAGGGGAAGATTCAAACAAGAGGGCATGACATGAGAATTAAGGGACAGGAGGTTTAGGGGTAACGTGAAGGGGAACTTCTTTACTCAGAGGGTGGTGGCTGTGTGGAATGAGCTTCCAGCAGAAGTGGTGGAGGGCAGGATCGATTTTTAACATTTAAAAAGTAAAGTGGAATGGTAATATGGACGTGAAGGACATGGAAGGGGTATGGTCTTGAGTGCAGGTAGATGGGACTAGGGAAAACAAATGGTCCGCACGGACTGGAAGGGCCGGAGAGGGCCGTTTCCGTACAGTAATTGATTATATGGTTCAATATTATAGGTTTATACTGGGATGAACAATTGTTGTAGTCATGCCATGCAGTCTTTAATGCCTTCCATTATGCACATCCACCGTCAACCCTTCAAGAATCAGTTTGCCAGTCTATCTTTTGCCAATTCACGTCTCATACCCTCAAAGTTACCTTTCTTTAAGTTCAGGATCCGTGTTTTCTATTTATACAAATGTCACCTCTCCATCCTAATGAAGAACCTCAACCATATTATGGTCACTCTTGCCCAAGGGGCCATGTACAACAAGGCTGCTTACTAACCCTTCCACATTACTCAATACCCAGTCTAGAATAGCCCTTACCTCTCTCGTTGGTTTACTACATGTTGGTTTAGAAAACTATCCCGCATACATTCCAAGAAATCCTCTTCCTCAGCACCCATGTCCATTTGATTTACCCAATCTATGTATAGATTGAAGTCACCCATTATAACTGTTTTACCCTTGTTGCATGCATTTCTAATTTCCTGCTTGATGCCATCCCCAACTCCACTACTACTGTTAGGTGGCCTGTACACAACTTCCACTAGCGTTTTCTGCCCCTTAGAGTTTCGCAGCTCTACCCATATCGATTCCACATCCTCCAAGCTAATGTCCTTCCTTTCAATTGCGTTAATCTCCTCTCTAACCAGCAACGCTACCCCACCTCCTTTTCCTCTCTGTCTAGCCCTCCTAAATAGTGAATATCCCTGGATGTTCAGCTCCCAGCCTTGGTCACCCTGAAGCCATGTCTCCATGATCCCAACTATATCATAATTATTAATAGCTATCTGCACATTCAACCTTATTACGAATGCTCCTCACATTGAGACACAAAGCCTTCAGGCTTGTTTTTACAACGCTCTTGCCCCTTTTACAATTATGTGGCCCTTTTTGATTTTTGCCCTGGATTTTTCTGCCTGCCACTTTTCACCTTGCTACCTATTGCTCCACGATCAGCGGACACGCTGATCGCCACTTGGTCTTGAAGGGGAATTTGGGCGACGGAATGTGAGATTGGAGGAGGTAACAGTGGAGATGTGCAGTTCCCGCTGTGGGTTGGGAGATGGAGTGAGTTAAAATGGAAATGAGCCAGAACCCTTTTCCCGGGATGGAAACGTCCAAGACTAAAGGGCAGAGCTGTAGGATGAGAGGAGCGCAGTTCAACTGAGGTGTTGGGGGCAGGTTATTTACACATAGTAGTGGGGGCTTGGAACACATTGCCAGGGGTGTGGTGGAGGCTGATTGGGTTTCAGATAAGCACATTGAAGTGCATGGAATAGAGGGATATGGGTCGGGTGCAGGCCGATGACGTGAGTTTAACTTGCCACCATGTCGAAGCAAAGAACTGCAGATTCTCGTTAACACACAAAAGGAGTGGGAAAAATACCCGCTGGAGTAAATCAGCGGGTCCGGCAGCATCTCTGGAGGATATGGATCTCCATAAATGTCCATGTTCTCCAGAGATGTTGCCAAACCCATTGATTTACCTCGGTATTTTCTTAAAAACACAAAATACGTTGCCTGTTGGAAAATAAAGATCGTTTTACAGGGAAAGGAAGCCCTTTATCGGAGAAGGTATATTTTTGTGTAATCGTAAATATTACTGAACAAGATAACGAAACTTGTCCATTTGTCGATATGGTCATTTGCTAAATGCAATTCCGATTCTTCTCTTCCGTTTAAGTCTTTTCACCCATTCATTAAGTAGAATGTTGGCCCAACGGAACCATAATGTTGCAAGGTGACGTCGAGTAGCAGCTATTGTGAAAGATAAAATCTGAGCCTTCACTGGAGTCCACGGAGGGAGCAGGGCTAAAGTACAAATGTGTAAGAAAGAACAGCAGACGCTGGTTTAAATCGAAGTTAGACACAAAATGCTCAAGTAGCTCAGCGGGTGAGGCAGCATCTCTGGAGAGAAGGAATGGGCGACGTTTCGCGTTGAGACCCTTCTTCAGACTGATGACAGGGGAGGGGGCGAGACAAAGATAGAATGTCGGCGGAGACAGTAAGACTAGTGGGCGAACTGGGAAGGGGAAGGGATGGAGAGAGAAAGCAAGGTTTCGCTTGGGTAGTTTACACCCCAGGAGTATGAACATTAACTTCTCTAACTTCTGATAGCTCTTGCTTTCTCTCTCCATCCCATTCCACTTCTCCCACTCGTCTTACTCTCTCCGCCTACATTCTATCTTGGGTGCTGTCTGTACGGGGTTTGTACGTTCTCCCCGTAACCTGCGAGGGATTTCGCCGAGATCTTCGGTTTCCTCCCACACTGTAAAGTCTTGCAGGTTAATTAATTTGGGTAAATGTAAAAATTGTCCCTGGTGGGTGTAGGATAGTCTTACTGTGCGGGGATCGCTGGTACCGGTGGGCCGAAGGGCCTGTTTCCGGGCTGTATCTCCAAACTAAACTGAAGTAAACGGACAAACTCCGGACAGACAGCACCCGGCTCTCTGGCGCTATAAGCGCTCCAATGCAGCAATTATTCCGCTGTTCTTTATAAAAGCTGCAACTACCACCATTTATTAATTATTAATAAAGATATTTGCATGATAGAGAGGATTTAATTTCAACCATTCATTTAAGGTGCAGTGGAGACACTTGAATTTGCGTCTCTGGATGTGCCTCTGGTTTCCTCGTTCAGTAACGTAATCTCTGCCTCGCCACCGCACCTGTTGTTGCCACAGATAGCCCCTGACCCGCTACGTTCGTCCAGCAGTTTGCATCTGCAGTCCCGTGTGTCTCAACTCGCAGCTGTCTCTCATTGAACACCAATTCTGCCCACGGCCGCCCTAATTTCCCTGTTCCTTATCCGCTCACATCACCCATTCCCCCTCCCCTCCTCATCACCCGCACCTATTTCGGAGCTCCCGGAATGTCGATGGTGATAGAGTCACTGGATGTGAAAGTGGATATGAAGTACTTGGCAACGATGCAGAGGAGGTTTACCAGAATTATGATTTCATTAAGAGAATGGAGAGGTCAGACCGACTATGGAAAGTTTTCTCCGGACCGCCGGAGGTTGAGGGGAGACTTGATGGAAGTCTATCGAATTATGAGAGGGGTGGGCAGGGTACACAATCAGAACCTTTTACCGAGAGGGAAATATTTATTAGTAGAGAGCATAGTTATAGGATGAGAGGGGCAAAGTTTAAAGGCGATGTGCGAGGCAGGTTTTCTACCCCAATGATGGTGAGTTTCTGGAACGCGCTGCCAGGGATGGTGGTGGAGGCTGATACGAGACAGGCGGTGAAGAGATGTTTGGATAGGCACGTGAGTGTGCAGGTAATTGAAGGGTATAGATTATGTTCAAGCAGGTAAGATTGGCCTTGGCATCATATTCGGATTCGGCACAGACCACTGTGGGCGAAGGGCTGCACCTATGCGTACTGTTCTTTGTTCCATACGGATTGTGTCTTCGTATTGTGGATATTCCGGGATATATAACCTGATACTCGAAGAGCCTCCACATAAGCGCTGTAGAATTGTATCCTGACTGTTCGCATCATGGCCCGGTCCGGCATTTCCAACGCACAACGAGTTGCACTACCGCCTGCACTGCCGTGACGTGTTTATTTTCAATTGCGTTTTGCATTAATGCCTTGTCTTTGGAGCAGCTTTTAATTTTGTTTTCACTCACTTTTCAGAATGTATGTGCAATTGTGGTTGTAAATTGCGTTTAATTTATATTTTGTGTAGCACTGAGTATTTGTGCGTGTGATGCTGCTGAAACGGCGATGAGATTTTCATCGCAGCTGTTTATCGCGCAGTACTTGTACAGATACAATAAATCCCTCGACCTTGACTTCACTCAAAGTTTATATTTAACCATCGTTTTACACCCCCAGTAGGTTCTTTTTAGGCCGTGTCATTTTCTGTCCTGCTCTAAACTGTCCCCATAAATTCCCTGCGTTTACATTTATATACCGGTCTGTTTAACATCTCACTATACCCTCCATGGGTATTGAGGTCAGGACACGGTCACCTAGTACACGTTCACGATCCTGAAAACCTGCAGCAAATGTGCTGGAGACGGCAGCGGTGCGCGGTAGACACTCGCGGTACAGAGGGATCACAAGGGATCAGCAGCTCCAATCAGTGAAAGCAGAGTTTCAAACCAGAAGTGGCAGGAGTTAAAATGGCTTCTAAAGAGCAGGTCGAGAATTTTAACAGAGGAGACAATTTGTCCCATCTGCCTGGATTTCTTCACCGATCCGTGTCACTGGAGTGCGGCCACAACTTCTGCCGCTCCTGCATCACACAGAGTTGGGACAGGGAGGAGAAAAAACTCCTGCCCCGAATGCAGAGGAGAGTTTGCTGACCGCACCCTCAAAGGTAATCGAGCTTTGGCGAGACTACTGAGAAAGTTCGAACACTGAGCCTGAATACGAAGAGAAGGAAAGTAAACATCACCTGCGATAAACATCAGGAAGAACTGAAGCTATTTTGTGAAACGGACAAGAAACTGATCTGTGTGATTTGTGCAGCTGGGCGGGAACACAAGTCTCACAGCTTCATGCCGGTAGATGAAGCTGTTGAAACCTACACGGTAAAAGCAAACGACAAAGATCACTTGCTTGAATGTATTGTTGAATGTTTATTGTCTAACCCCCTTTCTCTCTGATTCCCAGGATCAGGTTAAATCTTCCATACAATCTCTGACAACAAATAAATCAGCCATCCAGGAAATGGAAGAGCAACAGAAGCAGAAGATTTCCCAAGTCCGGGTGAGGCCTTGCTGTGTGGCATTTCTGATCGTGTTGTGTAGTTTTGTATTTTGGTTAATGCACTACAGCGCAGCGTGGGCAGCAGTTAGTTGCGCTGTTTCGCTTGCTCCGGTGAAATTCGGTTCGACCCTGACTTCTGGTATTGCCTACGTGACGCTTCCATGTCCCCCTCCCCCCCCGCGCTCTCTACCCCTCCCCTAGTACACCTCCCCCCCCCACCCAACTCCCTCCACTGGTACATATCTCTCCTTACCCCCCCCCCCCCCCACACTCACACACACCCTCCACTGGAAAAAGTCTCCCCTTACCCCCCGCCTCCCCGGTACAACACTCCCCTACCCCACCCCCTCCACTGGAACAAGTCTGTCCTCCCACCACCATCACCCCCCTCCCCAGGCATAACCCTGACCTCCCTCTCTCAGACAACTCTGCCCACCCCCATCCTTCTTACAGTATAATTTAAGGGTAAACAAGCAAGACAATTGTGTCATTTCAAGATATAATTATAAAAAATTCTCTGCATGGGGGGAGGCACTACCTCGTTTTACCACCACCAGGGGCGCTGCCTCCTGTATCCCCTTCTCTCTTCCTCTTTTTTCATTTTGTCCCAGTCTCATGCCTGAACAGGGGCTATGGGGAGAAAGACGGAACGGGGCACTGATTCTGGATGATCAGCCATGATCATATTGAATGGCAGTGCTGGCTTGAAGGGCTGAATGGCCTACTCCTGCACCTTTTGTCTATGTTTCTATGTTCTCCCGTGACCATATAACCATATAACAATTACAGCACGGAAACAGGCCATCTCGGCCCTTCTAGTCCGTGCCGAACACTTACTCTCACCTAGTCCCATCTACCTGCACTCAGACCATAACCCTCCAATCCTTTCCAGTCCATATACCTATCCAATTTATTGTTAAATGATAAAAACGACCTGCATCCACCACTTCCACTGGAAGCTCATTCCACACCGCTACCACTCTCTGAGTAAAGAAGTCCCCCCTCATGTTACCCCAAAACCTCTGTCCCTTAATTCTCAAATCTTGATTCTCAGACCAGTGCAGGTTCTGCCCACATCTCCAAGATATGTTGGTTTAATTATTTGCTGTAATGAAGCTGCTGAAGGCAGGCGATCAGTGAGTCGGTGGGAGTTAATATGGACGTGAGGGCCATTGTGTTTCAGGGAAATGTGAGGAAATGAGTTCATAGACAATAGACAATGGGTGCAGTAGTAGGCCAGAGTTACTCCGGCTTTTTGTGTCTATCTTCGGACATTGTGTAGTGTTTACTGCCATCGTCAGGTAAAGCAGGGTAAATGCAGGGCAGCCATTGACTCAATAGACAATAGGTGCAGGAGTAGGCCATTCGGCCCTTCGAGCCAGCACCGCCATTCAATGTGATCATGGCTGATCATCCCCAATCAGTACCCCGTTCCTGCCTTCTCCCCATATCCCCTGACTCCGCTATCTTTAAGAGCCCTATCTAGCTCTCTCTGGAAAGCATCCAGAGAAAATGCCTCCACCACCCTCTGAGGCAGAGTATTCCACAGACTCACCACTCTTTGTGAGAAAAAGTGTTTCCTCGTCTCCGTTCTAAATGGCTTGTTCCTTATTCTGAAACTGTGGCCCCTGGTTCTGGACTCGCCCAACATCGGGAACATGTTTCCTGCCTCTAGTGTGTCCAAGCCCTTAACAATCTTATATGTTTCAATGAGATCCCCTCTCATCCTTCTAAACTCCAGAGTGTACAAGCCCAGCTGCTCCATTCTCTCAGCATATGACAGTCCCATCATCCCGGGAATTAACCTTGTAAACCTACGCTGCACTCCCTCAATAGCAAGAATGTCCTTCCTCTAATTAGGGACCAAAACTGCACACAATACTCCAGGTGTGGTCTCACTAGGGCTCTGTACAACTGCAGAAGGACCTCTTTGCTCCTATATTCGATTCTTCTTGTCATAAAGGCCAACATGCCATTCGCTTTCTTCACTGCCTGCGGTACCTGCATGCTTACTTTCATAGACTGATGTACAAAGACCCCAGATCCCGTTGTACTTCCCCTTTTCCCAACTTGACACCATTTAGATAGTAATCTGCCTTCCTGTTTTTTCTACCAAAGTGGATAACCTCACTTGTATCCACATTAAACTTCATCTGCCATGCATCTGCCCACTCCCCCAACCTGTCCAAGTCACCCTGCATTCTCATAGCATCCTCCTCACAGTTCACACTGCCACCCAGCTTTGTGTCATCTGCAAATTTGCTAATTTTACTTTGAAACCCTTCATCCAAATCATTGATGTATATTGTAAATAGCTGAGGTCCCAGCACCGAGACTTGCGGTACCCCTCTAGTCGCTGCCTGCCATTCTGAAAGGGACCCGTTAATCCCTACTCTTTGTTTCATGTCTGCAACCACTTTTCTATCCATGTCAGCACTCTACCCCCAATACCATGTGCCTTAATTTTGCCCACTAATCTCCTATGTGGGACCTTATCAAATGCTTTCTGAAATTCCACGTACACTACATCCACTGGCTCTCCCTTGTCCATTTTCCAAGTTACATCTTCAAAAAATTACAGAAGATTAGTCATGCATGATTTCCCATACGTAAATCCATGTTGACTTGGACCAATCCTGTTACTGCTATCCAAATGTTTGGCTATCTCATCTTTTATAATTGATTCCAGCATCTTCCCCACCACCGATGTCGGGCTAACTGGTCTAGCATTCCCTGTTTTCTCTCTCCCGCCTTTCTGATTGATGGGATTATTCTAAGAACAGCATATATATAATTGTGCCTTCTACTTAACAACATAATAGAATACAGCAATATATTAGATCAATCTTCACCTTTCATTTGACAGGAGCAGTCACAAAGCCTTGAGTCTCACGTCACATCTCAGTTTTCTGCACTGCATCAGATTCTCGAAGAGAAAAAGCTGCGCATTCTCGGAGAGATCAAGGAGGATGAGGAGAAGATTCTAAGTCCAATGGAGAAAAATCTTCAAGACATTCAAGAGAATTTAAACTCTATTGAGGAGGAACTCTCAAAGCTGCAGGGGCGAATGGAACAAACAGACATTGTGTTATTTCTGCAGGTCAGGGGTTATGTTTGAATTTATTTCAATGAAACTGCAGTCACAACATCGGGAGCGATGTATTTGCAAAAATGCAACTTTTATAATTTCCTATATTTTTCCAACGTCCCCCATACAAACACACCCTGCAGTCACAATGCCATCAAACCCTTGTCATTCATTAACCCACTCATTCCCGGGATCATTCTAGTAAGGCTCCCTTGGATTTGCTCCAGGCCACTTTAAAATGTATATTTGTGTTTTTGGTATCTTCAGAACGAGAGATACATTCTCCATCTGCACCCAATCTAATCCATCGTTAATCTTAAATTCCTCCAACTAATCATGATTAACACCTTACTGTTGGTTGGTATATGATAAGTGTTTTTCCACACTGGGCCTGTACTCGCTGGAGTTTATAAAAATGAGCGGGGACATCATTGAAACTGACTGAAGAGTGAAAAGCTTGGAAAGAATGGATGTGGAGAGGATGTTTCCACTAGTGGGAGAGCCTAGGAGAAGAGGTCATAGCCTTAGAATTAAAGGACATTCCTCGAAGAAGATGAGGAGGAACTTTAGTCAGAGGGTGGTGAATCTGTGGGTGTGGAGGCCACAGATATTTTTAAGGCAGATATATATATATATAGATTCTTTGTTAAAGAAGGAACTGCAGATGCTGGAGAATCGAGGGTTACACAAAAGCTGGAGAAACTCAGCGGGTGCAGCAGCATCTAAGGAGCGAAAGGAGATAGGCGACATTTCGGGTCGAGACCCTTCTTCAGACTGGTCAGGGATCAGGGAAACGAGAGATATAGATGGTGATGTGGAGAGATAAAGAACAATGAATGAAAGATATGCAAAAGTATCGATGATAAAGGGAACAAGCCATTGTAAGCTGTTTTGTGGTGTGAAAATGAGAAGCTAGTGCGACTGGGGTGGGGGAGGGAGATGGAGATAGAGGGAATGCCAGGGCCCGAGGGCTGAGGGAGAGGTGGGAAGGGGAGGAGACAGCAAGGGTTAACAGAATTGAGAAAATTCAATGTTCAAGCCCAAAGGATGCAGACTCCCCAAGCGGAATATGAGGTGCTGTTCCTCCAACTTGCGGTGTTGCTCACTCTGGCCGTGGAGGAGGTCCAGGACCGAGAGGTCGGATACGGAATGGGAGGGGGGGTTGAAGTGCTGAGCCACCGGGAGGTCGGGTTGGTTTTTGCGGACCGTGCGGAGGTGTTCGGCGAAACGATCGCCAAGCCTCCGCTTGGTCTCACCGATATAGATCATCTGGCATCTGGAGCAAGCGGATGCAGTAGATGAGGTTGGAGGAGGTGCAGGTGAACCTCTGTCGGACCTGGAAGAACTGCTTGGGTCCCTGAAAGGAGTGGAGGAAGGAGGTGAAGGGACAAGTGTTGCATTTCTTGCGGTTGCAAGGGAAAGTGCCCGGGGAAGGGGTAGAGCGGGAGGGGAGGGAAGAATTGACAAGGGAGTTGCGGAGGGAGCGGTCTTTGCAGAAGGCAGACAGGGGCGGAGATGGGAAGATGTGGCGGGTGGAGGGGTCACGTTGGAGGTGGCGAAACTGGCGGAGGACTATGTGTTGTATTTGCCGGCTGGTGGGGTGAAAGGTGAGGACCAGGGGGACTCTGCCCTGTTTGCGAGTGGGGGAATGGGGGAGAGAGGGCAGTGTTGCGGGGTATGGAGGAGGCCCTGGTGCGAGCCTCATCAATAGTGGGGGAGGGGAATCCCCATTCTCTGAAGAATGAGGCCATTTGTGATGACCTGGTGTGGAACACCTCATCCTGGGAGCAGATGCGGCGTAGACGGAGGAATTGGGAAGAGGGGATGGAGTCCTTGCAGGAAGCAGGGTGGGAGGAAGAGTAGTGCAGGTAGCTGTGGGAGTCAGTTGGTTTGTAGTGGATGTCGGTCAGGAGTGTATCACCTGCAATAGAGATGGTGAGGTCAAGGAATGGTAGGGAAATGACGGAAATGGTCCAAGTGTATTTGAGTGCCGATTCTTGATTAGTACGGGTGTCGGGGGTTATGGGGAGAAGGCAGGAGAATGGGGTTAGGAGCGAGAGATAGGTCAGCCATGATTGAATGGAGGAGTAGACTTGATAGGTCGACTGGTCTAATTCCGCTCCTGTCATATATTCTGCTCCTATCATATATTCTATCGTATCCTATCATACATAGCTCCGATATTAATGATTTGGACGAGGTAATTGAATGCAACATCTCCAAGTTTGCGAATGACACAAAGCTGGGGGGCAGTGTTAGCTGTGAGGAGGATGCTAGGAGGCTGCAAGGTGACTTGGATAGGTTGGGTGAGTGGGCAAATGCATGGCAGATGCAGTATAATGTGGATAAATGTGAGGTTATCCACTTTGGTGGCAAGAACAGTAAAGTAGACTATTATCTGAATGGTGGCCGATTAAGAAAAGGGGAGATGCAACGAGACCTGGGTGTCATGGTACACCAGTCATTGAAAGTAGGCATGCAGGTGCAGCAGGCAGTGCATAAAACGAGTGGTATGTTAGCATTCATAGCAAAAGGATTTTAGTAAAGGAGCAGGGAGGTTCTACTGCAGTTGTACAGGGCCTTGATGAGACCACACCTGGAGTATTGCATACAGTTTTGGTCTCCTAATCTGAGGAAATACATTCTTGCCATAGAGGGAGTACAGAGAAGGCTCACCAGACTGATTCCTGGGATGGCAGGACTTCCATATGAAGAAAGACTGGATAAACCCGGCTTGTATTCGCTAGAATTTAGAAGATTGAGGGGGATCCTATAGAAACTTACAAAATTCTTATTCTTATACATATATATACATATATACATATATACGTGTATGTGGCTGAGGGGATCAGGGGGTATGGTGAGAAGGCAAGCACAGGATACTGAGTTGGATGATCAGCCATGATCATATTGAATGGTGGTGCAGGCTCAGAGGGACGAATGGCCTACTCCTGCACCTATTTTCTATGTTTCTATCAGTTATGACCTTATGACATTATTCAGCAGAAAAATTCACAACACGTCCTCACTTTCTTGCACATTGCCTCCTCTGAGTTATAGCATCATTTGCACAAACATTGTCATACCTCCTGCATTGGTTACATTGCTGTGATATTCTCTGCGTGTTAACAGTAGAGCCAGAAAATGGGAACTTTCAACGATGTGAAATAATTTGGGTGAATTGCTGTTCCCTCAGTAAATTTCTGCTTTATTTATTCAGGATGAAGTTGGTCGACAAGAGGAGGTAGGACCATGCTCTTCAGTTAAACTCTGCACGGATCTGTAAAGTCACATAAACATGTCGACGCGCAGGTAATAACCGGTTACTTAATATTTGCAGAATTAGTGATGAATCCCAGACATTGTCACTGAGAGATGGTGCCATACAGGATGAAAGATTCGATCACCCCTTCTGGTTGAACGCAGTGTTGAAAGATATCGTTATTGCGAATCACCAAGGTAAAACATTTGGATTCCTTTCTTATGTGGGTGAAATATTTGTTGTAAATAAATGCAAAGATTGACCGTAATGATGAACTGAAGGGGAACTAAAGTTTTATACCAGCACCAATCTCACCTGTTGGGAAGCTTCACAGTCAAGTGGTCAGCTGGAGATGTTAGATCCCTGAAACACACCCAACACAGGAGCACAATACAACCAAGACACAGACTGCCAGATGAACTAAAACATCTTAACCCCATCTGCACCGCAGAAACACGCCACGATACGAGTTTGAATTCTACCAGGTAGCCAGCAAAGTAAAGTAAACTTGACTTAATTAAATCATAGGTATTGAATTCGGGAATTTGATGACCAGGATAGTCATAAAAACACACAGGGTTGCATCAGAGAAGGATGCATGTGCCACTGATCCTGCTTCACCTGTCAGTGACGACTGACTTTGGTTAACTCAGGTCTGCCCCCTGCTGGAGTTACGGACTTCATTGTTATTAACCATCCACCACATTGAAGCATTGTATGAATGAGTCGCGTCAGACAAATGAGCATTGACCTCAGCCAGGGGTTTCCTCTCGGATGATAACACCCAGTTACTTGTTCAGATGATTTTAAATGGATTTTAAATGGATTAACCCCTCCATCAGTCTCGCCCTCTGCTGCAGAGAACATGAGCAGAAGGATCACAACTGGCATCTGAAATCGCCTCTATTCAGTGTGATGATGACGACTCTGCCCCAGGCCTCAACTCCTCCTGTGTGCCAGTTCCACACTGGCCCCAATTCTCCAATATTACATCCGATATCCTGCCTGCCTTTATAAATACTTCCTGTTACCACTTGTCTCAATCCGCTAGTTGATAATCTGATTCCCTCTCCACCACCTAACAGCGAGATCTCACAAACCCTGCCCAACAGCTCCAAATGCCCACCCGCAATCTCTCCATCGTCCTCTCTCTCTCTCTATTGACACACACAATCCCAACTCCGCCGCCCGACCCGCTCCTGCAATCCACGAGCCTCCCCTTTCCTCGGAGTGAAACGCGGAGAAATGTTTGTGTTGTCCATCTCACGTAATTGGGTGACAGCCCGGGCAAGGTGTCAGTTGTCTGCCCGCCTGTGCCCGAGTCTCCCCCCCCGACCCCCGGGGACTCTCTGATTCTCTGCTTCTCCCCCCAGTCTCCGTCACCCTGGATGTGGAAACAGCGAATCCGCTGCTCGAGGTGTCTGAGGATCGGAAGAGGGTGAGACTGACCGGGACCGAGAGGAGTCTCCCTGACACCGGGAAGAGGTTTACAGTGTATGGGTGTGTGCTGGGATCGGAGGGATTCACATCGGGGAGACATTACTGGGAGGTGGAGGTGGCGGGGAGTGAGAGCTGGAGTCTGGGAGTCGCCGCAGAGTCTGTGGAGAGGAAGGGAGAGGAACAGCCGTCCCGGAGACTGGAGTCTGGAGCATCGGGCGGCAGGGTGACGTGTTTAATGCATCACCTCCCCTCAATCCCCTCTCCCCGCCCGTCCCATCCCCGGGAAGGTGGGAGTTTATCTCAGTTACGAGTCCGGGACAGTTTCATTTTACGACGCGGACACCAAGTCCCATCTCCACAGCTTCACTGGGAATAAATTCACGGAGAAACTTTATCCTTTATTCGGGACTTGGACGGAAAACCAGTGGCTGAGAATCTGCTCCGGTTCCGCTCCGGGTGTGTAAAAGGGTCGGGTCCCGGGACCGGCGTCAGGAGCGGGGTTCAGGGGCTGTGGGGCAGAAACCCGGTGGACAACAGGTCGGCGCTGAACGAACGGCTCCCATTTTAATCCCCAAATTCCGCGTCGTGAAACAAACCCCAGTGAGCGCGGAAATAAAACCAGGGGGAATGTAAATGCGGATAGAGAGTGAAATAAACAGCAATGGAAATCAGGAGCTGTCTGTCGATCCGTTCATTATAAAGCGTTAACCGCGTCCGGCAACGGAATAGAAATTACTTTTGTGAAAATATAAGATTGAAACATTCCCCCTTCCCGCGGGTTCAACAGCGGCCGCGGGGGCGGCGGGTCTGAGCTCCGAGGTACCCCGGGTCCTAAAGTCCGTCGACATAACTCCTTTACATTGTGTTTGTGACTTTTTCCACTTCCAACACCAGACACATTTTTCTTCGAACGGATGTTTCAAAGAATGGGTGCGTTAGAAATTCCAGGTTCCAGGTGAAAGCCCGCAGGAATCAGGCTCCGCCTTCCTGTCTGTAGGATAAGTGGAGCATTGCTTTATTGCAGTCGCAGCCAGACCGCTCCCTCGCCTCTCTCTCTCGGCAACATCATGTCTGTATCAGCGCTGCTTCCTGCTCTCGTTCCCCACTTTGATGTCTCATCTTCCTCACTGCCAGTTTCTAACCGGCTCCCACTTTCACCGCTTGAGCTCCGACTCTTCCCTTCCCTTTCTCCGCTTCTCTGAATAATATCAGGGAAAAGGCGAGTGGCCAGAGTCCATTCCCAGCCAGCGGACTCCATCTGCTACGTTGACTGTGCTTCCTCCCAACCGGCTTCCCGTCAATTTTCCTTTCCATACTCCCTGTATTTTTGCGGCCGTTAGACAATAGACAATAGGTGCAGGAGTAGGCCATTCGGCCCTTCGCGCCAGCACCGCCATTCAATGTGATCATGGCTGATCATCCACAATCAGTCCCATTTGCAGCCTTCTCCCCATATTCCCTGACTCGGGTATATTTAAGAGCCCTATCTAGCTCTCTCTTGAAGGCATCCAGAGAACCTGCCTCCACCGCCCTCTGAGGCAGAGAATTCCACAGACTCAAAACTCTCCAAATCATTGGACAAAGTCAGCATGGAGTTATGAAAGGTAAATCATGTCTGACGAATCTATAGAATTTTTTGAGGATGTAACTAGTTGAGTGGATAAGGGAGAACCTGTGGATGTGTTATATCTGGACTTTCAGAAGGCTTTCGACAAGGTCCCACATAAGAGATTAGCATACAAACTTAAAGCACACGGTATTGGGGGTTCAGTATTGATGTGGGTAGAGAACTGGCTGGCAGACAGGAAGCAAAGAGTAGGAGTAAACGGGTCCTTTTCAGAATGGCAGGCAGTGACTAGTGGGGTACCGCAAGGCTCAGTGCTGTGACTCCAGCTATTTACAATATATTAATGATTTGGATGAGGATGTTGCATTCAATCTGCAAGTTTGCGGATGACACGAAGCTGGGGGGCAGTGTTAGCTGTGAGGAGGATGCTAGGAGGCTGCAAGGTGACTTGGATAGACTGGGTGAGTGGACAAATGCATGGTAGATGCAGTATGTGGATAAATGTGAGGTAATCCACTTTGGCGGCAAAAACAGGAGGGTAGATTATTATCTGAATGGTGATAATTGTCTGAATTGTCTGCACTAGGCCTGTACACGCTGGAGTGTAGAAGAATGATGGGGTCCTCATTGAAACATACAGAATAGTGAAAGGCTTGGATATAGTGAATGTGGAGAGCATGTTTCCACTAGTGCGAGAGTCTAGGACAAGAGGTCATGGCCTCAGAATTAAAGGACGTTCTTTTAGGAAGGAGACGCGGAGAAATCTTGTTAATCATGGAGTGGTGAATCTGTGGAATTCTTTGTCGCAGAAGGCTGTGGAGGCCAAGTCAGTGGATATTTTTAAGGTAGAGGTAGATAGAATCTTGATTAGTACAGGTGTCAGAAGGCAGGAGAATGGGGTTAGGAGGGTGAGATAGATGAGCCCTTTTTGATGGCGGTATAGATTTGATGGGCTGAATGGCCTAATTCTACTCCTGTCACTTATGACCTCATGAGCCAATGGAAGGGAGGTTGGTGCTTCATTGTGGTTGATCCAGGAGATATTGTTGGTGATATTTATACCCAAGAACTCAAGCTCTCGACCAAAGCGCTCTTGCCAAAACATAGCAAACTGTAAAGACTGGCCAAGACAGTGTAATCAAAATGTAGAGATTTGCACCCTCCCTCTGTTGTAAGGAACAGCTCTTGCCTGGGATCCCAGCTGGATAACATGCTTGTTTTTTATTTGGTTCAATAAAATGCAAATAAATGAAAATGGCGCAATGGTAGGGCTATTGCCTCACAGTACCAGAGACCTGGGTTCCATCCTGACTACAGGTACATGTCTGTACGGAGTTTGTACCTTCTCCCTGTCACCTGCGTGGGTTTTCTCCGGGAACTTCGGTTTCTTCCCACATTCCAAACACGTACAGTATTTTAGGTTAATTGGTTTGGTCTACATGTAAAATGTAAAAAAAATGTCCCCCAGTGTGTGTCGGCTGGGTTAATGTGCGGGGATCGCTCGTCGGTGCGGAACTTGGTGGGCGGAAGGGCCTGTTTCTGTGCTGTATCTGAACTAAACTAAAACACTGATGTTGACTGATGCTTCTCCGTCGATTGTCACCTTGTCGTGGTGGAGAAGCTTGTGTGGTCCTGAGATCCTGAGAGCGATGCCGTCTGGAGCTATGCTCCTGGTAGGGCCACCCATGGCTGTGGTCGAGTGGGGTGGTCTCTGACAAAGAGCAATCCAACCAAGACCTCAACGGTAGAACAGGCGGAGGACGATGTCTGACCTTAGTGGAGCATCACAACGGCTGGGAAGGCGGATGAAGGCTGCACCAGATAAAGGGTCTCCGGTCGTCTTTGACTCTGGATCCCGACCCAGATCTGTCAAGGACCGTGGGGTGGCTGTCAATGCACCAGTCTCCCCACATTAAACAAAGTCATGCACAGGCGTCCTCCATATAGGGACTAGCACCCTGGAGACACCCATGGCCTGCCATGACTGAAGGGAGCCTACGAAAACTGGGGCAACGAAGCATTGATGGAGCAAAGAGGTCCTTCTGCAGTTGTACAGGCCCCTAGTGAGACCATACCTGGAGTATTGTGTGCAATTCTGGTTCCCTAATTTGAGGAAGGACATTCTTGCTGTTGAGGGAGTGCAGCATAGGTTCACCTGGTTAATTCCCGGGATGGCGGGACTTTCATATGCTGAGAGAATGGAGCGGCTGGGCATGTACACTCTGGAGTTTAGAAGGATCAGAGGGGATCTTATTGAAGCATATAAGAGTATTATGGGTTTGGACATGCTAGAGGCAGGAAACATGTTCCCGATGTTGGGGTTGTCCAGAACCAGGGGCCACAGTTTAAGAATAAGGGGTAAGCCATTCAGAACGGAAACACTTTTTCACACAGAGAGTTCTGAGTCTGTGGAATTCTCTGCCTCGGAGGGCTGTGGAGGCCGGTTCTCTGGATACTTTCAAGAGAGAGCTAGATAGAGCTCTTAAAGTTAGCGGAGTCACTGGATATAGGGAGAAGGTAGGAACGGGGTACTGATTAGGGATGATCAGCCATGATCACATTGAATGGTGGTGCTGCCTCGAAGGGCCGAATGGCCTACTGCTGCACCTATTGTGTATTGAGTCAATGGCGAGGAGTCTGGTCTTTGTGATGCCATGTTGTTGAACCCTGCATTTACCCTGCTTTACCTGAAGATGGCAGTAAACACTACACAATGTCCGAAGATAGACACAAAAAGCTGGAGTAACTCAGCGAGGACAGGCAGCATCTCTGGAGAGAGAAGGAATGGGTGAAGCTGGGGGTCGAGCCCCTTCTTCAGACCGGTTGGGGATAAGGGAAAGGAGAGATATAGACGGCGATGCGGAGAGACAATGAACAATGAATGAAAGATCAGCAAAAAGTAACGATGATAAAGGCCATTGTTAGCGGCCATTGTCTGTGGGGTGAGAACGAGAAGCTTGTGCGTCTTGGGTGGGGGAGGGATAGAGAGGGAGGGAATGCCGGGGCTACTTCAATGAGAAACATCAATATTCAAATCCCACAGACCTTAATATCACACACCATTTCTGATATTATTACTTCCAGCTCTCTGCCTTCTGAAGCCTCCAACCTTATTGTTCCCCAGCCCCGCATGGGCTGATTTTACCTTCTTCCCAAAATACACAAACAGGACTGTCCTGGCAGATCCATTGTTTCTGCTTGTTCATGTCTCACCGAATTAATTTCCACACGCCTCGACTCCATCCTATCCCCGATGGTCCGATCCCTCCCCACCTATGTCCAAGACACCTCACACGCTCTTCGTCTCTTCAATGACTTCTGTTTTCCAGGCCCGCACTCCCTCATCTTTACTGTGGACGTCCATATAACCATATAACCATATAACAATTACAGCACGGAAACAGGCCATCTCAGCCCTTCTTGTCCGTGCAGAACACTTTTTCTCCCCTAGTCCCATCTACCTGCACTCAGAACATAACCCTCCATTCCAATCCCGTCCATATAACTATCCAACTTATTTTTAAATGATAAAATCAAACCTGCCTCCACCACTTCCACTGGAAGCTCATTCCACACAGCCACCACTCTCTGAGTAAAGAAGTTCCCCTTCATGTTACCCCTAAACTTCTGTCCCTTAATTCTCAAATCATGTCCTCTTGTTTGAGTCTTCCCTATTCTCAATGGAAAAAGCTTATCCATGTCGATTCTGTCTGTCCCTCTCAACATTTTAAAGACCTCTATCAAGTCCCCCCTTAGCCTTCTGCGCTCCAAGGAATAAAGACCTAACTTGTTCAACCTTTCTCTGTAACTTAGTTGCTGAAACCCAGGCAACATTTTAGTAAATCTCCTCTGTACTCTCTCTATTTTGTTGACATCTTTCCCATAATTTTGCGACCAAAATTGTACACCATACTCTTCACCAAGGCCTCACCAATGCCTTGTACAATTTTAACATTACATCCACACTTCTATACTCAATGCTCTGATTTATAAAGGCCAGCACACCAAAAGCACCAGTCACTCTACACCTCCATCCCATCCTATGTGCACTATGTGTACTGTTCACAATGCAGACAACCAACTCTGAATGTGTGCTTTACCTGTAGATGGCAGTAAACACTACACAATGTGCACTGCACACAATGGGCACAACAAACTCAGAATATGGATCAAAACTGGACATGGTCCACACAGGATATAAGGCACAATGACCACGGTATACAGCATGAAAGCCGCTCTCAATAAACACAATAAAGTTCACACACAAACATACCATATATTGAGCACGTTTAAGAAAGAACTGCAGCTGCTGGAAAAATCGAAGGTAGACAAAAATACTGGAGAAACTCAGTGGGTGAGGCAGCATCCATGGAGCGAAGGAATAGGAAACATTCCGGGTCGAGACCCTTCTTCAGACTGATGAGGGAGTGGAAGGGGGGGGGGGGGCGGGAAGAAGAATGGAAGAGGTGGAGACAGTGGGGCTGTGAGAGAGCTGGGAAGGGGTGGAGAAGAAGGAGAAAACAAGGACAACCTGAAATTGGAGAAGTCAATGTTCATACCGCTGGGGTGTAAACTACCCAAGCAAAATATGAGGTGCTGCTCCTCCAATTTGCAGTGGGACTCACTCTGGCCATGGAGGAGGCCCAGGACAGAAAGGTTGGATACGGAATGGGAGGGGGAGTTGAAGTGCTGAGCCACCGGGAGATCGGGTTGGTTAATGCGAACTGTGCTGAGGTTTTGGGCGAAGTGATCGCCAAGCCTGCACTGGTCTCACTGATGCAGAGCAGATGACACCTAGAGCAGCGGATGCAATAGATGAGTTTGGAGGAGGTGCAGGTAAACCTCTGTCTCACCTGGAAGGACCACTTGGGTCCTTGGATGGAGTCGAGGGGGGAGGTAAAGCGACAAGTGAGCATACTACACATCTTTCCTTGAACCTACTTGTCACAGTTTTCAAGATTCCAGTACCTTCTTCCTCAAGGAGTGGTTCAATGGTTCTATGGTAGTTTGTACCTGAGTGCAGTGAGGTTCTTATTCTGCACACATGTCAGTGACAATCCCACTCTACATTAGACATAATCATACCAAGTTCGAGAGTGTAAGAAAGTCGGCCACATTGACTCTATGCACTAGAGTCACCATGTTTCAGGCACCATCTTCTGTGCTTCCACTTCAAGTCTGAGGGGCTGCATGATGGCTCAGCAGTAGAGTCGCTACCTTACAGCGCCAGGGACCCGGGTTTGATCCTCACTCTGGGTGCTGGTCCGCACAGAGTTTGTACGTTCTCTACGTGACCTACTTGGTTTTCTTTCTCCAGTTTCCACCCACACTCCAATGACGTACAGGTTTGTAGGCTAAGTCAAGTCAAGTCAAGTCAAGTTTATTCGTCACATGCACATACGAGATGTGCAGTGAAATGAAAAGTGGCAATGCTCGCGGACTTTGTGCAAAAAACAAACAAACAACCAAACAACCTACAAACAGAATGGAACAGAATCACATCTTCTTTTTCATATTAAATATTGCGGGCGGAAGGAAAAAGGGAAGAAAAAACCCCGCAGCAATTTAAAAAGAGTGGTACAGTAAAGTTAGTCCCTGGTGAGATAGGAGTTTACACTCCTAATGGCCTCTGGGAAGAAAATCCTTCTCAACCTCTCCGTTCTCACAGCATGAGTTCTCTGCAGAGCCTTCTTGTCCTGGGCAGAGCAGTTCCCAAACCAGATTGTAATATTTCCGGACAAGATGCTTTCCACAGCCGCTGAGTAGTAGCACTGGAGGATCCTCGGAGACACTCTGAATTTCCTCAATTGCCTGAGGTGGTAAAGGCACTGCCTTGCATTACTCACGAGTGCTGCAGTGTGTGATGTCCATGTCATATTCTCAGAGATGTGGACTCCCAGGTATTTAAAACAGCTCACCCTATCCGCAGTATCCCCATTTATCCTCAATGGTGTGTACATCCTCGGATGATGTGCCCTCCTAAAGTCCACAATCAGCTCCTTATTTTTTTTGACGTTCAAGAGGAGGCTTGAAGCAAGCGAATGAGGCTAATTGGCTTGCTATAATAGTAAGATTAAACGAGAACTTACCAGTTCGAAGTTTGATCGTTATTTTATGAGGAGTAACGATGAGGGATTACGTGAAGAAGCCCCGCCTGGCGCTTGATCGGCATACTTCAAAGCAGCGGCATGAAAAACACAGAACCCAATAGCCGGAGTAAGATAGTAAGGCTCAACATAGATTTAGAACTACCAGATGATCATTTATTTTATGAGGGTCGGGAGTGGAGGGCATGTAATCCCTCATCGTTACTCCTCATAAAATAACGATCAAACTTCGAACTGGTAAGTTCTCATTTAATCTTACTATTTTACTTCGGGGTCACGTGAGTGACTACGTGAAGATTTTGTAGCTTCTGTGTTTTCTATGTCGTAGACTCATTCCATACGACAATCTGGCTCAACCAACACAGTAATGAGCAAATAACACATTTTTTCCCAAACATTGCCTCAGTTTATGTGATAAATTTTTCCCATTATAAAAGAATGAAAATAATGCCCTTTTCATTGAAAGGCAAATATCACCAAATATCCATGGATAATATAATTTGATAGTATAAACAAAGCAACAATTACAGAGAACCCAACACTCCGTGTCCAATCCTGACACCATGACTGGTTCCTTGTAACTTTAATATTTATTTTACACCCTCCTGCGGCCTTGAATCTTTGCTCGAGTGGTCCCATCCTGTGCTATTCCTGTGAATGTATCACTCCTTAATGGAGAGATTTTCCACATCTCAATATCTAGTTCCACTGCGTTTTAAACATGTTTTTAACCATCCAGAATATAATTATCTAGAACCATCAGTTTTTTTACTGATACTTAAATGTGTTTTTTATGTGTAATAAGTAGTGCTGTCTCTACACCACAGAGACTCTTACCTACTTTAACATATTGAGTCAATGTTGACCCACACACAATTTTTGGCCGACAGGATATGCTTAAATTTTACCTTGTTTCCAGCTCTTCCTGGTCTGCTTTGTTTGGTAAATTCATAAACATATACCACATGCAATTATATAACGTAACATTTGCAATGTTTGCACTCCTATGCTGACACTAAAGTCATGAGCATTATCACTTTCAATGTTAATCTTTTGAATCATTGATAGAATTGGAGTCCATTGCCCAAGGCAAATCAGGACTATGCTGATCTCCCAACTTCTGTATTTCAACTTTGGACAGATTATATATCCCTTTTTCATATCGGGATATTACGAATGAGCCCGATAAATTCTTGGTCAGCAATTTGTCCTAAATAGGACGATAAACACTATGAGCTCTATTATTGGCTCTATCACTTAGATGCTGATAAAAATGCAATCCACAAGGAACTCCCATATATCTAATATGATAAAATAACTTTTAGTCTGCAAAAGACTTCCAATTTCTTATAAAAGAAAATATTGTTTTTTAATGCTATTTCTACAAATTGCAGGTATAACATTCCTTTTGTACATAATTGTTATATTGTTATATTAGTTAAAACATTCATAGACCTCTTTGACCGTCAAATTGTTATAATGGTCTAGTCAAACCCTGCAGATAACCAAATTCATATCTTCATGCCATGGATAAATTTCGTACAACAATAAATTACTGCAACTATGAGTCATCATAACTGGTTCAAACATCACTCTCAACATTAATGAGAACCATGAAGGTCCGGTTTTGTCCTGCTACATTTTCATCAGACACTGCCCTATCAGACAAAAATGAGGAACATAAAAGAACCTCTTTCCTCATGTAATTTAGTGAAATGTATCCACCGCTCCTGCTCTCAGTTTTCCCATGAGAGATCGGTGATTTAATCTGGATACAACCAAATTAATGGTAAGTAATCCATATTACTGACAATGTTTTTCCCCTGATTTGTTGTCTGCGACAACATTTTCTCTTCCATAGATATAAACAGCTGAACTAAAACATTTTTAGAATACACCACAACTGGTTACCCAGATAATCACTTGAAATGATCTTACTTGACTCATGTGATTGATATATGCCACAGCTGTGGTATTGTTCACCTGATATGACATGCACACTTTCATAATAGAACAATAGGCATTTAATCCATAAAAAGCTCCTGATACTCCAATAATTAATACAAATGTTTGGAGAAAATTTTCTTAGGACAATCCATTTGCAATTAACCATATAACATATAACCATATAACAATTACAACACGGAGACAGGCCCTCTCGGCCCTTCCAGTCCGTGCCGACCATTTGTTTTCCCCTAGTCCCATCTACCTGCACTCAGACCATACCCCTCCATTCCCTTCACGTCCATATACCTATCCACTTTACTTTTACATGTTAAAATCGATCCTGCCTCCACCACCTCTGCTGGAAGCTCATTCCACACAGCCACCACCCTCTGAGTAAAGAAGTTCCCCCTCACGTTACCCCTAAACTTCTGTCCCTTAATTCTCATGTCATGCCCTCTTGTTTGAATCTTCCCTACCCTCAATGGGAAAAGCTTATCCACGTCAACTCTGTCTATCCCTTTCATCATTTTAAAGACCTCAATCAAGTCCCCCTTAACCTTCTGCGCTCCAAAGAATAAAGACCTAACTTGTTCAACCTTTCTCTGTTACATAGTTGCTGGAACCCTGGCAACATTCTAGTAAATCTCCTCTGTACTCTCTCTATTTTGTTGACATCCTTCCTATAACTCGGCGACCAAAATTGTACACCATACTCCAGAATTGGTCTTACCAATGCCTTGTACAATTTTAACATTACTTCCCTACTCCTATATTCAATGCTCTGATTTATAAAGGCCAGCACACCAAAGGCTTTCTTTACCACCCTATCTACATGCGATTCCACCTTCCGGGAACTATGCACAGTTATTCCTAGATCCCTCTGTTCCACAGCATTCCTCAATTCCCTACCATTTACCATGTACGTCCTATTTTGATTTGTCCTGCCAAGATGTAGCACTTCAAACTTATCAGCATTAAACTCCATCTGCCATCTTTCAGCCCACTTTTCCAAATGGCCCAAATCTCTCTGTAGACTTTGAGAATCTACTTCATTAACCACAATACCACCTATCTTAGTATCATCTGCATACTTACTTATTCCAATTTTCACACCCCATCATCCAGATCATTGATGTACATGACAAACAACAGTGGACCCAACACAGATCCCTGAGGCACCCTACTGGTCACCGGCTTCCAACCTGACAAACAGCCATCCACCATTACTCTCTGACATCTCCCATTCAGCCACTGTTGAATCCATCTTGCTACTCCGCCATTAACACCCAAAGATTGAACCTTCTGAACCAACCTTCCATGGGGAACCTTGTCAAAAGGCCCTACTGAAATCCATATAGACAACATCCACTGCTTTACCCTCATCAATTTCCCTAGTTACCGCTTCAAAAAATTCAAGAAGGTTTGTCAAACATGACCTTCCAGGCACAAATCCATGTTGACTGTTCCTGATCAGACCCTGTTTATCCAGATGCTTATATATATTATCTCTAAGTATCCTTTCCATTAATTTGCCCACACTGACGTCAAACTAATAGGTCTATAATTGCTAGGTTTATTCTTTGAACCCTTTTTAAACAATGGAACAACATGCGCAGTACGCCAATCCTCCGGCACTATTCCCGTTTCTAATGACATTTGAAATATTTCTGTCATAGCTCCTGCTATTTCTACACTAACTACCCTCAATGTCCTAGGGAAATTCCCTGGTGTTATTGTCCGTAGTCCCCTAAACAAGGGACGTATCAAATATTTACTTGATACGAATAGATATTATACTTATTTTAACCCAAATAATCACAGAAGCTATCCATCATCCGATAATTACTTGCTTCAGCTTGCAACGGCTGCTAAGCTTATATATTTAAAGCAGCTTGTGGAACCTTTTCTACCCACCACTTTAATTCTGATAACCATATAACATATAACCATATAACCATATAACAATTACAGCATGGAAACAGGCCCTCTCAGCCCTTCCAGTCCATGCCGACATAATGTATCCTTTGGTATTTGCATAGGCCTGTCAAAAAGGCCTGCATACTCTTATAATGCTTGTGTTTTCCCTTTTTTGGAGCTTTTTTTACTCTTTTACCTAAGCTCCTCAAAGCAATGAGACATTTGTATCGCGGAAAACATTTTCCCCCCCTCATATGGTGCTGAATTACTCCTAAACCCAGAATAGTAATATAGGAATGTTTATGAATGCCTAAAAACATAGTTTTTTATTGGATGGGTCAGGACCCTTGCCTCTCAACAGGCTTGTAATTGCTGCTCTAATTTGCAGCTGACTCCTGATCAACCTTCCAATTTAAAATGTGATCAAGATAAACCATGACCATGTCCTCATTAGTGCAAGTGCTGATCTTCTTATCAGTGCAATTGTTGTTCCAGTAATCATGTGAACAGCCTAGAATTGAGTTTAATCCATTAGACAATGTCTTAACTTGCACAGCTGACCCATTCTAATTAATTTCAAGCACCTGTAAATATGATAATTAATTGGTACTAAATACCAATCCTTCGAGTCTTACAGCAATGATTAACAATTTGTTATGACAACTGTTTTTCAATGTTGAAGATGTCCATTTTAATAAAATGTTTTTACACTGTAAAAGTGTATTTAAAATGATGTCTTGTATGCCTTTACCACCACATCTTCTTTTTCCCTGGAGAATTTTATGATACAAATTTACGTACCTCTTCTTTATTGGAGATATTTTGGGTGCAAACCTAAAATCAATTTTTAGGTTTTCCTTTACAGGTGAAGCAATTCCTACAATTTTGTAGATCCTTTACACATTAAAATTAATCAACTCTTTGTTATGCCATATCATTGATCATAACACACCTGTAATCTCCCACATTGGAGATTTCATCAACTTCTTCTGTAACAAGTTTTTGCACCTCTTCAAATGTACATGAAGCCTTTTCTTCCCAATCATATGGGTTCACATAAGGCTGTGTTGGATAAATATTTATTTATCATACTCCTGCCTTTGTTTTGATCCATTATCAAATCTTTACATTGGATCATAATTTTTCCAAAGTTTAATGACCAATAGTCTTTCCTTTGTAATCAATGTCTTTGATTTATCCTGAGGCAGGTTTACTCCATAATAATCAGGAGTTTAACATAACTTGATCTGTTTTGACCTGCAAATCTAAAGTGCAAAATTGGTCCCAATAACAATTACATACATATATATATTTTTATTTTAAATGTTTTCTTTGTTTTACATAAGTAGTGATGCCACGCACCAGTTTGAAATACTTTAAAATCGTATTTCCTTATGTCTCCATATAATTGAGACATGGGTGCCATACTCGGATTCACCGTTGATACCTTAATAAAACATAAAAAGTTTCATCAATAATTCTGCTATTTCAACCATAACAGCTTTGGTGAGAGACCAATTAATTTTGGTTTCCATGGTTACTTTCCATGGCCTCACTCCTTCATTCAGGTATCGTACCTAGTACACCTGCATATATATTTGTGCTGTGGTGGGTACTTTATGACCAGCCACCTCTATCAATGCACCTTTAGGGTCAGTTTTTTTCCATAATCTTTTACTGCCCTGGTTACTCCTGAGTGTTTCCTCAAGGAGACTACCTCCAAAAAAAAATCTGAGGTAGATACTCCCACATTGGATTCCACCATATATATTAATATTTGGAAACCCCTCAGGGTCTGTTTTGGGGAATATTCTGAGCCTTTTTAAACCCTTTGGTTGAATTTTTTATGTTTTATTTTTGGAGTCTTTCTCCATAAGCCATAAAGCTTTTTTTGTCTGGAGGCCTTTTTATTAGAACTTTTTAAATCATGGCCTCTCTGACTTTTAAAAAAAAAATTCCTCCCCACTGGAGTTTTTCCATCTGGAGTTTTTTCTTTTCTTTTTAACTTTTAAACTCCGTTTTTTCACCCGGAGTATTTATTTTCCTTTTTAACTTTTAAACTCCGTTTTTTCCCCCCGGAGTATTTTCTTTTCTTTTTAACTTTTAAACTCCGTTTTTCCTCATAGCCAAAAGTTTGTGGAGCAACTAAAGTCTCCCTAACGGTAATTTTAACGGCCACCGGTTATCGGAACCGGCTCCGCACTTAATCTGCCATCCCGATTACTGAATTTTCCCTGGGACGCTTTCTAAACTACGTTTTTTTCCCACCCGGAGTATTTTCTTTACATTTTAACTTTTATTTTAACCATATAATATAACCATATAACAATTACAGCACGGAAACAGGCCCTCTCGGCCCTTCCAGTCCGTGCCGACCATTTGTTTTCCCCAAGTCCCATCTACCTGCACTCAGACCATACCCCTCCATTCCCTTCACGTCCATATACCTACCCACTTATTTTAATTTTTGCTTTTAAATTCCATTTCTTTTTAACTGCTGGTGGCTCTATACACCAGCCACGGAGTTTGGACATGCCCTGTAAGTAATTCAACTGTACTTACCTGCGGGCCCGTACCTACCGATTATAGAGGAGCGCAGCTCTTGCTCTGCCGTCAGCGTCGACGTAATGCCGATCAAGCGCCATGCGGGGCTTCTTCACGTAGTCACTCACGTGACTCCGAAGTAAAAATTATAAACTGTCCCTAGTGTGTGTAGGATAGTGTTAACATGTGGGGATCACTGGTCACTGCTGACTTGGTGGTCTGAAGCGTCTGTTACATAAGGTCATAAGGAATAGGAGTAGAATTCGGCCATTCGGCCTATCAAGTCTACTCCACCTTTCAATCATGGCTGATTTGTCTCTCCCTCCTAACCTCATTCTCGTGCCTACTCCCCATGACCTCTGACACCACACTGATCAAGAATCTATCTCTGCCTTAAAAAATATCCACTGACTTGGCCACCACAGCCTTCTGTGGCAAAGAATTCCACAGATTCACCACCCTCTGACTAAAGACATTTCTCCTCAACTCCATCCTAAAAGAGCATCCTTTAATTCTGAGGCTATGACCTCTAGTCGTAGACTCTCGCATTAGTGGGAAACATTCTCTCCACAGATTTTGGCGCTATCTCTCAAATGAACTAAACTAAAGGTCTGAAATTTAAAAAAAATGAAGAGTCTTAACTTGGCTGTAAAGGCCAATTGCCCCAGGTCAGAGATGCAAGGGTTGGACTGGCCAGTGATGTATCAATATTCTCTACCACTACTCAATGCCACTGAGTGAAATGAGAGCATGGCCAGGGTGGTGTGGCACAGTGAGGAATGTGTAGGAGTCATAGTGGTGGATGTTCATGTTAAAATGTGTTTTGGGTGATCTGTTACTTTTTATTTGTATGACTGACTTGGCAAATGAAATTCCTCGTATGTTGCAAAATATACTTGGCAAATAAAGTACTATTCTGATTCTAATTCTGATTCTTAAGAAATTCCTCCTCATCTCTTCTCTAAAGGCTCATCCTTTTATTCTGAGGCTCCGTCCTCTGGTTCTAGACTCTCCTACTAGTGGAAACACCCTCTCAGAATCCACTGTTTCCAGTCCTTTAACTATTCGCTAGGTTTCAATGACGTACCCCCTCATCCTCGTAAATTTCCTCTGGACCTAGTGACACCACACCTGGAGTATTGTGTGCAGTTTTGGTCCCCAAATTTGAGGAAGGCCATTCACGCTATTGAGGGAGTGCAGCATATGTTCACAAGGTTAATTTCCGGGGTGGCGGGACTGTCAAATGCTGAGAGAATGGAGCGACTGGGCTTGTATACTCTGGAGTTTAGAAGGATGAGAGGGTATCTTATTTAAACATATAAGATTATTAAGGGTTTGGACACGCTAGAGGCAGGAAACATGTTCTCGATGTTGGGGGAGTGCAGAACCAGAGGCTACAGTTTAAGAATATGGGGTAAGGCATTTGGAATGGAGATGAGGAACCTTTTTCACACAGGGAGTTATGAGTGTCGAATTCTCTGCCATGAAGGGCCGAATGGCCTACTCCTGCACCTGTTGTCTATTGACTCGGTAGGCCGAAAGGCCTGCCCCATACAACACTATCCCACGTTCTGTGTACCAATCTTATTTAAATAAGAAAGTGTTGTTGAGTCGATTGTGTAAAAAAAAGCAGAATTACCCTGCACACTTTCTTCAGTTCCTGGAGAAGATTGTCCAGTAAAACCACCCTTATCTCATCTCGAGCAGTTTGATTAAAAATTCCCTGCCAACTCATTTCTTAGAACTAGCTCCCACAAACCGAGACACTTTCTTTTATTGGCCCACTTTGCTTTTCTATTCCTTTAACCTCACTGAAACCTGAGAGAGTGGTCCACCTCTTTGTTTCACTCCATCACTCTCTGCACCCACTCTCAGCTACACCTGGCCTCCTGAAAGCACAGCTTCCTGGAAACGCAAAGAGAAACAACTAACGTTACTTTCAAGAGTCAGCAGGAATACAGCACAAACATTGCTCTCCGCTTCACTCTCTCATAGAAACATAGAAACATAGAAATTAGGTGCAGGAGTAGGCCATTCAGCCCTTCGAGCCTGCACCGCCATTCAATATGATCATGGCTGATCATCCAACTCAGTATCCCGTACCTGCCTTCTCTCCATACCCTCTGATCCCCTTAGCCACAAGGGCCACATCCAACTCACTCTTAAATATAGCCAATGAACTGGCCTCAACTACCCTCTGTGGCAGAGAGTTCCAGAGACTCACCACTCTCTGTGTGAAGAAAGTCTTTCTCATCTCGGTCTTAAAGGATTTCCCCCTTATCCTTAAGCTGTGACCCCTTGTCCTGGACTTCCCCAACATCGGGAACAATCTTCCTGCATCTAGCCTGTCCAACCCCTTAAGAATTTTGTAAGTTTCTATAAGATCCCCTCTTAATCTCCTAAATTCCAGAGAGTATAAACCAAGTCTATCCAGTCTTTCTTCATAAGACAGTCCTGACATCCCAGGAATCAGTCTGGTGAACCTTCTCTGCACTCCCTCTATGGCAATAATGTCCTTCCTCAGATTTGGAGACCAAAACTGCACGCAATACTCCAGGTGTGGTCTCACCAAGACCCTGTACAACTGAAGTAGAACCTCCTGCTCCTGTACTCAAATCCTTTTGCTATGAAAGCTAACATACCATTCGCTTTTTTCACTGCCTGCTGCACCTGCATGCCTACTTTCAATGACTGGTGTACCATGACACCCAGGTCTCGCTGCATCTCCCCTTTTCCTAATCGGCCACCATTTTAAATAATATTCTGCTTTCCTGTTTTTGCCACCAAAGTGGATAACCTCACATTTATCCACATTATACTGCATCTGCCAAACATTTGCCCACTCACCCAGCCTATCCAAGTCACCTTGCAGTCTCCTAGCATCCTCCTCACAGCGAACACTGCCCCCCAGCTTAGTGTCATCCGCAAACTTGGAGATATTGCCTTCAATTCCCTCATCCAGATCATTAATATATATTGTAAATAGCTGGGGTCCCAGCACTGAGCCCTGCGGTACCCCACTAGTTACTGCCTGCCATTGTGAAAAGGACCCGTTTACTCCTACTCTTTGCTTCCTGTTTGCCAGCCAGTTCTCTATCCACATCAATACTGAACCCCTAATACCGTATGCTTTAAGTTTGTATACTAATCTCTTATGTGGGACCTTGTCGAAAGCCTTCTGGAAGTCCAGATATACCACATCCACTGGTTCTCCCTTATCCACGCTACTAGTTACATCCTCGAAAAAATTCCACAAGATTCGTCAGACATGATTTACCTTTTGTAAATCCATGCTGACTTTGTCCAATGATTTCACCACTTTCCAAATGTGCTGCTATCCCATCTTTAATAACTGACTCTAGCAGTTTCCCCACTACCGATGTTAGACTAACTGGTCTGTAATTCCCCGTTTTCTCTCTCCCTCCCTTCTTAAAAAGAGGGGTTACATTTGCTACCCGCCAATCCTCAGGAACTACTCCAGAATCTAAAGAGTTTTGAAAGATTATCACTAATGCATCCACTATTTCCTGAGCTACTTCCTTAAGTACTCTGGGATGCAGCCTATCTGGCCCTGGGGATTTATCGGCCTTTAATCTATTCAATTTACCCAACACCACTTCCCGACTGACCTGGATTTCACTCTCCTCACCTCTCGTGCTCTCTACCCATCTTGCCTTCTCAGCTGGACACAACTGCTGCTGGATTAAATCAACGGGACAGGCAGCATCTCTGGAGAGAAGGAATGGGGTGACGTTTTGGGTCGAGACCCTTCTTATAGACAATAGACAATAGGTGCAGGAATAGGCCATTTGCCGCTTTGAGCCAGCACCATAATTCAATTTGATCATGGCTGATCAACCCCAATCAGTACCCCGTTGCTGCCTTCTTCCCATGTCCCCCGCTATCTTCAAGAGCCCTATCTAGCTCACTCTCTTGATATATCCAGAGAACCGGCCTTCACCGCAGAGGCAGAGAATTCCACAGATTCATAACTCGCTGTGTGAAAAAGTGTTTCCTCATCTCCTAAATGGCTGACCCCTTATTCTTAAACTATGGCCCCTGGTTCTGGACTCCCCCAACATCGGGAACATGTTTCCTGCCTCTAGCGTGTCCATATAATCTTATATATCACCTCTCAACCTTCTAAATTCCAGAGTATACAAGCCCAGCCGCTCCATTCTCTCAACATATAACAATTCTGCCATCCCGAAAATTAACCTTGTGAACCTACGCTGCACTCCCTCAATAGCAAGAATGTGCATCATCAAATTTGGAAAACATAACTGCACACAATAATCCAGGTGTGGTCTCACTAGGGCCCTGTACAACTGCAGAAGGACTTATTTGCTCCTATACTCAACTCATTCTGGAGTTATGGTTCGTTCATTTTAGATGTAGAAACAAGGAACTGCAGATGCTGGTTAATACACCAAAGGCCACAAAGTGCTGGAGTAACTCAGAGGGTTAGACGGCAGCTTTGGACTTTAGAATTTAGAGATCCAGCGCGGAAACAGGCCCTTCGGCCCTCCGAGCCCGCACCAACCCGCGATCATCCCGTACACTAGCACTCTCCCACACACTAGAGACAATTTGTAATTTTACAGGCCAATTAACCTACTGTCCTGTACGTCTTTGGAGTGCGGGAGGAAACCGGAGAACATGGAAATAATCCACGCGGGCACAGGGAGAACACACAAACTCCGTACAGACAGCAGCCGTAGTCAGGATCGAACCCAGGCGCCTGGCGCTATAAGGCAGCAACTCTACCGCTGCGCCACAGTGCCGCCCATTGGTAGGGGGGCCAGTGGAGCGTCCCTTGTAGCCAGGGTCCGGAGGGCAAGGAGCACCGCCACTCCACCTAGGGGTCCGTAGGGGGAGGAGTGGCACCGCTGTCAGTGACCGGAGGACTGGTGACGGGATCTGGGGAGTGGGCAGGGCCGGAGATGTCCGGGTTGGGTTGCTCCTGGACCTGGACAAGCTGGACATCCGCGAGTCACGGTTGCCAGGAGGAAGAGGCTTTGCCCGAGTCAGATGCTCGCCGGGGTTACGTCCGCGCCCGGGTGGTGTTAGAGAGGGACATAGTTGTACAGTAGTTATTCAGTATAATTGTAAGGATTGTAACAGAGTTGTTTGTATAATTTTGTGGTGGGTGTGTCACCACGGTTTTGTTGTGTATCGTGATAGTAATTAAATAAATTCTTTTTAATACAAATAAAAAACTGACGTCAAATATTCTTGCTGTTGGTCTTTACTTAACTCTGTCCCCACCTCTCCTGCTCTCCGCCCATCTTGCTTTCCTCTCGCGTGAAACATAGAAACATAGAAAATAGGTGCAGGGGGAGGCCATTATGCCCTTCGAGCCAGCACCAGCATTCATTGTGATCATGGCTGATCGTCCCCTATCAATAACTCGTGCCTGCCTTCGCCCCATATCCCTTGACTCCACTAGCCCCTAGAGCTCTATCTAACTCTCTCTTAAATCCATCCAGTGACTTGGCCTCCACTGCCCTCTGTGGCAGGGAATTCCATTAATTCACAACTCTCTGGGTGAAAAAGTTTGTTCTCACCTCAGTCTTAAATAACCTCCCCTTTATTCTAAGACTGTGGCCCCCTGCTTCTGGACTCGCCCAACATTGGGAACATTTTTCCTGCATCTAGCTTGTCCAGTCAATTTATAATTTTATATGTTTCTATAAGAACACCCTTCATCCTTCTAAACTCCAGTGAATACAAGCCTAATCTTTTCAATCTTTCCTCATATGACAGTCCCGCCATCCCATGAATCAATCTTGCGAACCTACGCTGCACTGCCTCAATCACCAGGATGTCCTTCCTCAAATTTGGAGACCAAAACTGTACACAATACACCAGATGTGGCCTCACCAGAGCCCTATTCAACTGCAGAAGAACCTCTTTTCTCCTAGAAATCCTCTTGTTATGAAGGCCAACATTCCATTAGCTTTCTTCAATGCCTGCTGTCCCTGTAAGTCAACTTTCAGTGACTGGTGTACAAGGATGCCCAGGTCTTGCTGCATCTCCCCCTTGCCTAACCTATGGTTTGGTAAGGGGGAGTTATGGTTCGTTCAGTTGGTTGTCGAAGCAAGGAACTGCAGATGTTGGTTAACACACAACATCTGTAAGCTCCCCCTCCTCTCACCACACTCACCATCATCAACACCACGGTCCCATCTGTGGAGTCCTTTAAGTTCCTGGGAACCATCATCTCCAAGGACCTTGAATGGGTGAGGGTGGGGGGGGGGGGGGGGCACCATCGACTCCACAGCCAAAAAGGCACATCAGAGGATGTACTTTCTGCGGCAGCTGAGGAAGCACAATCTGCCATAGGCAATGATTATACCGCCATTGTGGAGTCTGTCCTCACCTTCTCCATTATGGTCTGGGTTGGCTCAGCCACCAAGCACGACATCCGGAGGCTGCAGCGAATCGTCCGATCAGCTGAGAAGGTTATTGGCTGCAGCCTTCCCTCCATTGACGAACTGTACACTGCAAGGACCAGGAAGTGAGCGGGTAAGATCATCTCTGACCCCTCTCACCATGGCCACAAAGTCTCCCTCTGGAGGGCGACTCCGGACTGTCAAAGCTGCCACAGCCAGACATAAGAACAGCTTTTTTTCCTCGACAGGTAGCTCTACTCAATAACCAAAAATTTGTAGCCTCCTTTTGCTCTAGTATTTTATTTAATTCACATGTTTAATTGGTACTGTTTTATTATTAATGTTTAATGTTTTATGTGTAATTCTTAATTGTCACTGTATGTCATGTTGTCACTTGCGGACGGAGCACCAAGGCAAATTCCTTGTATGTGAATATACTTGGCCAATAAACTTATTCATTCATTCGTTCAAGTGGGGCCAGTGGCGGCACGGTGACGCAGCGGTAGAGCTGCTGCCTTACAGCGCCAGGGACCCGGGTTCCATCCTGATTATGGGTGCTGTCAGTACGGAATGTGTACGTTGTCCCTGTGATCACGTGGGTTTCCTCTGGGTGTTCCCGTTTCCTCCCACACTCCGAAGCCGCAGAGGTTTGTTGGTTAATTAGCTGCGGCAAGTTGTGAAATTGTCCCTAGTGTGTGTAGGATAGTGTGGGTGCACAAGGTGATCGCTGGTCGGCGAAGACTCAGTGGACCGAAGGACCTGGTATCTCTAAAGTCCAAAAGTTTAAATCTCCTTTACACTTTAGACAATGGACAATAGGTGCAGGAGTAGGCCATACGGCCCTTCGAGCCAGCACTGCCATTCAATATGATCATGGCTGATCATCCACAATCAGTACCCCGTTCCTGCCTTCTCCCCATATCCCCTGACTCCGCTATCTTCAAGAGCCCTACCTAGCTCTCTCTATAAAGTTTCCAGAGAACCGGCCTCTGAGGCAGAGAATTCCACAGACCCACTCCTCTGTGTGAAAAAGTGTTTCCTCTTCACCGTACTAAATGGCTTACCCCTTATTCTTAAACTGTGGCTCCTGGTTCTGGACACCCCCAACATCGGGAAAGTTTCCTGCATCTAGTTTGTCCAAACCCTTAATAATCTTATATGTTTCAATAAGATCCCCTCTCATCCTTCTAAATTCCAGAGTATACAAGCACAGCCACTCCATTCTCTCAGCATATGACAGTCCCGCCATCCTGGGAATCAATCTTGTGAACACTTTCCTTCCTGATCGTCGCTTAATTTTACCTAACACTCCAGTATATCTGCTGCCAAAGTGTTCCCTTATCCGGTAATTTTCCAGTTCAGTGGGCGTCCTGAGAAGGTTTCTGTTTATTGGGTTTCCTCTCAGAGTTGTTTCCTTGTTCACCTGCAAGGTCTTTCAGAAGAGAGATAATTCATCCTTCCCTCGTTCCTCACCTCCCACGATTGGTGCTGGTACAATGTTTTTTCTTGCCTCTTTGCAGAGAGTTCATCATTCTCGTTGTTAATCATTCTGTCTGTTTTCGTGGTTCGGCTTAATTACCCACCACTGTAATCCGATCCTGTCACATTCTTACCTTTTGACATAACTTCCTTTGAAATCAGCAATTGACCTAAATTTGTTCTTAACCCTTTGACAGCCAGTTCCATGTTAAAAAGAGTCTTTTTGTTCAGTTTTGAGATACAGCGTGGAAACAGGCCCTTCAGCCCAGCGAGTCCGTGCCGATCAGCGATCCCCGCACACTGACACTATCCTACACACACTAGGGACAATTTACATTCATTCCAAGCCGAATTAACCCGCACACCTGCACGTCTTTGGAGTGTGGGAGAAAACCGAAGATCTTGGAGAAACCCCACCTAGTTCACAGGGGGAACATGCAAACTCCATACAGAGCACCCGTAGTCAGGATCAAACCTGGGTCGCTGGCGCTGTGAGGCAGCAACTCTACCGCTGTGCCACTGTGGCGTAATGGAGATTTTTTTAGTTTTGGAGATACAACACGGAAACAGGCCCTTCAGCCCAACAAATCCAGCCAGAGATCCCCACACACCAACACTACCCTACACACACCAGGGTCAATTTATAATGAGACCAAGCAAATTAGCCTACAGCCGCTCTACATGGGAGGAAACTGGAGATCCCGGAGAAAACCCAAGCTCTAACTTCAAGTCACCCTCTCTCTCCATCCCTCGCCCACCCTAATAGTCTTGCTAGTTTCACTGTTCATGTCCCTCCATTATCACCTTGACCACAGCCAACAATGGACCATTGTGTACTCTACCTTTCCTGAGTCTTTGGCGCTGGTTCTGAATTGATCTGTACCTCTTCATATCTTTAGTTTCTCTCTCTCTCCCTGGACTCTCAGTCTGAATAAGGATCTTGTCCTGAAACATCATCTATTCCTTTTCTCCAGAGATGCAGTGTGACCCACTGAGTTACTCCATCCTTTGAAAGCCTATCCCTCTCCCACCCAAGTCGCACCAGCTTCTCGTTTTCACCCAACAAACAGCTAACCACAGCCCGTTTCCTTTATCACCGTTACTTTTTTGCACATCTTTCATTCATTGGTCTTCATCTCTCTACAACATCATCGTCTATATTTCTCGCTTTCCCTTTTCCCTGACTAGTCTGAAGAAGGGTCACGACCCGAAACGTCACCCATTCATTCTCTCCAGAGGTACCGCCTGCCCTGCTGAGTTATTGCAACTTTCCGTGTCTAACTTCGGTTTAATCAATAGACAATAGACAATAGACAATAGGTGAAGAAGTAGGCCGTTTGGCCCTTCGAGACAGCACCGCTATTCAATGTGATCATGGCTGATCATCCACAATCAGTACCCCGTTCCTGCCTTCTCCCCATATCCCTCTTTAAGAACCCTATCTAGCTTTCTCTTGAAAGTATCCAGAGAACCGGCCTCCACTGCCGTCTGAGGCAGAAAATTCCACACTCACAACTCTCTGTGCGAAAAAGTGTTTCCTCATCTCCGTTCTAAATGGCTTACCTCATCTCCGTTCTAATGCGAAAATCGGCGAAGCAGCCTCTTTCAAAGACGCCCCCAAACGGCGGAATACCCTACCCAGGGCTATGAGAGACGCCCACTCAGTTGACATTTTTTAATGGCAGCTAAAGACTTATCTTTTTATCAAGCTTTTAACGGACTTTACTTCCTTTGTCCTTTTACACTCTCAATAGACAATAGGTGCAGGAGGAGGAGGCCATTCAGCCCTTTGAGCCAGCACCGTCATTCAATGTGATCATGGCTGATCATCCCCAATCAGTTCCCCATTCCTGCATTCTCCCCATATCCACTGACTCCGCTATCTTTAAGAGCCCTATCTAGCTGTCTCTTGAAAGTATCCAGACAACCAGCCTCCACCGCCTTCTGAGGCAGAGAATTCCACAGACTCACAACTCCCTGTGAGAAAAAGTGTTTCCTCATTTCCATTCTAAATGGCTTGCCCCTTATTTTTAAACTGTGGCCCTTGGTTCTGCACTCCGCCAACACCGGGAACATGTTTCCTGCCTCTAGCGTGTCCAAACGTTTAATAATCATATGTTTCAATAAAATCCTTTCTCATCCTTCTAAACTCTAGAGTGTACAAGCCCAGCCCAGCATATGACAGTCCCGCCATCCAGGGGAATTAACCTTGCAAACCTCCGCTGCATCTCCTCAATAGCAAGAATGTCCTTCCTCAAATTAGTGGACCAAAACTGCACACAATACTCCAGGTGTGGTCTCACTCTATGTTTTATTGAGTCATAGAGTGATACCGCATGGAAACAGGCCCTTCGGCCCAACTGGCCCACACCGGCCAACATGTCCCAGCTACACTAGTCCCACCTGCCTGCGCTTGGCCCCTATCCCTCCAAACCTGTCCCATTTATGTACCTTGGCCATGCAAGCAAAGAATTTCACTGTTACTTGTCACATGTGACAGTAAAGTATTAATTAATAAATTCCTTCATTTAGGGTTAGATACAGAGTGAAGCTCCCTCTACGTTGTCCCATCACACATTCCCAGGGTCTTGAGTTTATCTGAAACATAGAAACATAGAAACATAGAAATTAAGCGCAGGAGCAGGCCATTCGGCCCTTCGAGCCTGCACTGCCATTCAATATAATCATGGCTGATCATCCAACTCAGTATCCTGTACCTGCCTGCTCTCCATACCCCCTGATCCCTTCAGCCACAAGGGCCACATCCAACTCCCTCTTAAATATGGCCAACGAACTGGCCTCAACTACCTTCTGTGGCAGAGAATTCCACAGAAAAACGATTTTCTCATCTCGGTCCTAAAAGACTTCCCCCTTATCCTTAAACTGTGACCCCTTGTCCTGGACTTCCCCAACATCGGGAACAATCTTCCTGCATCTAGCCTGTCCAACCCCTTAAGAATTTTATAAGTCTCTATGAGATCACCCTTCAACCTTCTAAATTCCAGCGAGTACAAGCCGCGTCTATCCAGTCTTTCTTCATATGGAAGTCCTGCCATCCCAGGAATCAGTCTGGTGAACCTTCTCTGTACTCCCTCTATGGCAAGAATGTATTTCCTCAGATTAGGAGACCAAAACTGTACGCAATACTCCAGGTGTGGCCTCATCAAGCCCCTGTACAACTGCAGTAGAACCTCCCTGCTCTTGTACTCAAATCCTTTTGCAATGAATGCCAACATACCATTCACTTTCTTCACAGCCTGCTGCACCTGCATGCCTACTTTCAATGACTGGTGTACCATGACACCCAGGTCTCGCTGCATCTCCCCTTTTCCTAATCGGTCACCATTGAAATAATAGTCTATCTTCCTGTTTTTGCCACCAAAGTGGATAACCTCACATTTATCCACATTATACTGCATCTGCCATGCATTTGCCCACTCACCCAGTCTATCCAAGTCATCCTGCAGCCTCCTAGCATCCTCCTCACAGCTAACACTGCCCCCCAGCTTTGTGTCATCCGCAAACTTCGAGATGTTGCATTTAATACCCTCGTCCAAATCATTAATGTATATTGTAAATAGCTGGGGTCCCAGCACTGAGCCTTGCGGCACCCCACTAGTCACTGTCTGCCATCCTGAAAAGGACCCGTTCACTCCTACTCTTTGAAGGGGCTGCTCCTCAAGTTTTGGCTGCATTTCAACCCCACGCTGCTGATATTTGGTCACCCGGTACAGAGGGGTCGGGAGGGAGGAGGGGGTCTCCCTGTCGGTTTGCTCCTGGGCCTGGCCAAGATGGCCATTCGCGGGTCCAGGCAGCGGGCAGTTGACGGCCGTACAGCAGTCGGCTGCCTGCCCCTTTTCCGGGGTTACGTCCGTGCCCGCGTGTCCCTAGAGAGGGAACACGCGGTGTCCACGGGGACTGTGGAGGCTTTCCGTGAACGCTGGCCACCGCAGGAGGTCGAATGTATTATTGATAAAAATGTTAATATTTTAATTTGAGAACTTTCTTTGTAAAATGCCAATAGAGGCATTCTCTGATCGTGTTACTACTTTGTATTTGTTTGTTCTGAATAAAGGCATTTTGTATGGGGAAAAAAAGGGGGAAAAAAAAGGGTCTTGAGTTTATCTGAAGGGGCTGCTCCTCAAGTTTTTGCTGCATTTCAGCCCCAGGCTGCTGATATTTGGTCACCCAGTACAGAGGGGGGAGGGTCAGGAAGGAGGGGAGGGTGTGGTCTCCCTGTCGGTCTGCTCCTGGACCTGGCCAAGATGGACATTCGCGGGTCCAGGCAGTGGATAGTCGACGCGGGGGGAGTCGAGTGTATTGAAGATAAAGTTGTCAATATGTCAATTGGCAACGTTGCGGGTCGCTGGGGTGTAAACTGCCCAAGTGAAATATGAGGTGTTTTTCCTCCAATTTGCGCTGGGCCTCACTGACAATGGAGGAGGCCCAGGTCAGAAAGGTCAGATTAGGAATGGGAGGGGGAGTTGAAGTGAACGGAGACGAGGAAACACTTTTCCTCACAGGGAGTTGTGAGTCTGTGGAATGCTCTGCCTCGGAGTGCGGTGGAGGCCGGGTCTATGGAGACTTTCAAAAGAGAGCTAGATAGGGCTCTTAACGATGGAGGAGTCAGGGGATATGGGAAGAAGGCAGGAATAAGGTACTGATTGTGGATGTTCAGCCTTGATCACTTTGAATGGCGGTGCTGGCTCGAGAAAGACACAAAGACACAAAGACACAAAGACACAAAGACACAAAGACACACAGACGCACACACACACCCCCACCCCCACCCTCCTCCCCACCTCTTCCACCTACGGAAGCCCGCAGTAACTGGAGGACAGAGATGTGTGAACTGAGTCTGTACGTTCACCCTATTTATTCCCCTCGTGGATTCCCCATGTAGCATGGACACCTGTTTGGCGCAAGCTAATTATTACACAGCAGAAGTGCAGAGAGATTAGTTTATTTTTTGACGGGCCTTAGATGCAGTGTGGTGTACCGTGGACGTGTTTATTTTTAATTGTGTTTTGCAATAATGCCTTGTCTTTGGGGCAGTTTTTTAATTTTGTTTTTACTAACTTGCAGAATGTATGTGTAATGTGGTTGTAATTTGCGTTTAATTTATATTTTACTTCGGAGTCACGTGAGTGACTACGTGAAGAGCCCGCCTCACGCTGGTAACGGCATGACGTCGACGCTGACGGCAGAAGGTGGAGCTGCAGTAAGGAGCAGCTCCTCGCAGCGGTCGGAACGGCCCGCAGGTAAGAACAGTAAAGTTGGGTTTTTAGCGGGCGCTGGTAGGTCCAGCAGTATAGGAAATTTGTTAAAACAGGTCAGAGTCATATTAGTGCTGGATAAGCACAAATGATGAAGTAAATTTATATTCGCGGGTTAAAGGCTTCCTGGGGTGAAAAATAAATATACGGGAAAGCTAGTGCGGAGCCGGTTCCGATACGGTGGCCGCAGATATACCCGTTAGCGAATTAGTTTACAAATGATAACCACGGAGAGAAATGCTCCCGAATATGTAAAAATGGAAAAATAAAATAAAATAAAAAATCTGAGAGGTCCGTGGTTCTGATGACTCTGACATTGAAAAATCCTCCACATAAGTAAAACTATGTGGAACTGATTATGGAGCATATGGAGAAAGTTCTCCAAATAATTATGAGACTAGGGTCATAGTACCCATGAAGGTTCCTAAGGTTAGCCCTGAGGGGTTTAATTATTCTGAATATGGCCATGGGCCTAATTGGAAGTTGGAACTCCGGACCCCAGGATTTGGGCCGGAAGAAGTCTCATGGGATGAAATCCCAATTGATTTAGGGCTGCAGAAGGCAGACCCTGTTGATGGTGATTTGCATTTTGAAAGCACACCACAAAATAAAAATAAAAATAAAATGAAAAAATATGAAAAGAGGCCAAAGATGCATGGAATAGCAAAAGGTTTTGCTATATATGAAGGAAGTGGTGAGGCTATGGAAGAAATCCTAGCTGCCAACATATATATATGGTATCTCACCACTTCATGATTCTGTGATGATTGAAATATTAAAATTGCACAGCACAGGAAATTGTGCCTCATTGGAAGAGCCTACGGTTTATCCGTTAATATGGGCATTCATGACTCCAAATATGAGAGCGTCAAAATAGTGAGGTTTAAAAATCCTCACAAATTACTCTGCTGCTATTATGGCTTTTGGGCAGATGAAAGGAAAACATAAAATAAAGACGCTATTGTGCAATTTTTTTCTATGAAATTTTGTATAAAATAAATGGCTATTTGGCCCATTTTTCACCCAAGGTTGCATACCTGTGTCGAGCAAGTGGTGTTTAAGCTCTTGGTTATCTGTTTGGAATAATCTGCCTAACTTATTGAAATTGGATGAAAAGCTAAAATATTTTAGCTGCATGAAACCTTCGTCTTTGGACGAAAAGGTATTTTCGCCCCAGAAGGGGATTTGATATTGGAAATAGAGGCAGAAATATGTCAAGGAAGTTTTATTGTATTGCACAAACCAAATACTTACCGAATTCAGGGGATAAGGAGACCACCACGCTCATATGCAGAGGAATTAAAGACGTGTTCCCTGCTTAAAGAAAACTGCGGATTAATCTCCAGTTAGAGGGAGATTACAAAAAAGTTTATTAAGACTGGCTTACTATTATTTTTGATCAGTATATTACGAGCAGTTTCATTAACTACTATTACTTTTAAAAACAAGAGGTTAATCCTCCTGTACAGAATAAACCTGCTTATGTTTTCGTGTTTCTGCATTGAAAAAGCAGAGTTTTATGTCCACATTGCCTAATTATCTGGAAAAGGGGTAATGGAAAAGATTTTGAACACGAGCATAAATTTGTCTTTAATGTTAGAAGGCATTACAGATGATGGTTGCAGAAGTATTCTGGACCTTACAGGTCTAAATAAGTTTGTAGAATACAAACATGTTCAAATGGAGTCATGGAATACTGCAAATATTTAATTCAGCAGGTTGTTATATGGCTAAGATTGATGAAAAGACGCCTATTATTCTGTACCTATGTATCAGGTTTCGGTGATACTTAAATTTTAATTGGTTGTGACAATTATGGCAGTTAAGCTTTGCCAAATGGACTGAGTTCAGCTTTTTACTCTTTACGAAACTGTTGAAACCAGTTTAGCCCAATTAGAGCACAAAATGCACATCATTATGGCTTATCTCAATGACACTTCTGGTCATTAGTGATTATCAGGAGTCAGCTGAGGACTCAGTTTCAGTTACTAAAGCTTTGTGGTAAGCTAAGGTTCTTAATTATCTAATTAAGCCCCAGCTGCAGCCAGCACAAACAATTTACTTTTGGGGTTTGTAATTAACTCAGTGACTATGTTAATACCTTTACCAACAGTTTTAAAGTCGATGATATTTTGGTAACTTGTCATTATCTCATTCAAAACCTTATCCTTCCATCCGAGAAATGGTGACAACCATTGGTGAACTGCTAGCAGCATTTTCCTGCATTAGAATTTGGTTCATTACATTTATTGATATCTTCGAAGGTACAAGATACAAGCTCTCAAAGAGAAGGCAGGCCATTTGACAGGCCTATGTAATTAACAAAAGAAGCTGTATTGGAAATTTACAATGGTGGGTTAAAAAAGGAAAATGTCCCACAAGCTGCTAAATAAATATTATGATTAAACAGCCTGAAATGGTTTTACATACAGATGCTAGTGCTCTCGGATGGGGGGCCACAGATTTATCCTCCAGTTGTGGAGGTAGATGGAAAACTGAAGAACAAGTGTTTCTCCAAGAGTATGGTATTAACTATTGGGAGTTATTGGGGCCTTTTATGGGCTTAAAGCATATTGTTGTGCTAAACAAGGTCTGCATTGTGTTAATACAATTACACAATAAAACAGCTGTGGTTTACATTAATCACATGGGGAGAGTTGGATCAGTATCATGTGATTGTCTGGTCAATGAGATATGGCAATGGTGTATTGGTCGGCAGATATGGATTGCAGTAAGCTATACTCCAGGTAAAGACAATGTGGTAGCAGATGAAAGGTCCAGGATTTTTAAAGATAATACGAAATGGATGTTTAAGCCACCAATATTTAAGAATATTGTTCGATGATTTGGGTTGCCAGAAATTGATTTTGCATCCAGGCTTAATCATCATTTGCCTCATTATGTGTCTTGGGAACACGATCCGGACGCAGTTGCAGTAGATGCATTTTTTATTACAACTGGGGAAAAATGTTCTTTTATGCTTTTCCACCATTTGCTCTGATCCAGAGATGCTTGAAGAAAATAGAGCAAGATTCAGCTTCCGGATTGTTGGTAGGGCCAAATTGGCCAACTCAACCTTGGTTCCCAGTTATGCTGAATATGATTAAAGAACCGTATATGCAGATTCTTAACTGTAGTGATATCTTGACTAATCCAGTAACAAATGAAGATTATCCATTATATGCATATATGAATTTGTTAATCTGCAGGTTTTGACCAGACCACTACAGGAACTGGGATTGTCGGACCCAAACTTGACAGTTATTGGCACATCATGACGAGATAGCACACAGAAACAATATATGACACATATTAAGAAATAGGAAGAAATTTTGCACACAGTCAAAATATTTCTGATGATTATGTGAATGTTACTCATGTTTTGGAATTCCTTGCCAATTTGCGCTTTGGCCAACATTTAAGTTACAGTGCCATTAACACTGCACGCAGTGCCTTGTCGTCCTATTTAGGACTTATGACTGGTGAAAAATCAATTGGGTCGCATCCATTAATATCACGATTCATGAAAGGAATTTTTCACATGAATCCGCCAAAACCTAGATATACAGAGATTTGGGATGTGAGCATAGTACTTGCTCTACTTAGAGAATGGACGCCAATTGAAGGGTTGTCATTGGATAGGTTTAACATTGAAATTGGTCATGTTAATGTCACTGGTCTCAGCCCAAAGAGTGCAAACTTTACAAATGTTGCGTTTAGACTGTATGCATGTGACTACAGATAACGTTGTATTCTATGTTTTACGATCTGATCAAACAAAGTAGACCAGGGAGATCTGGAACAAAGGTAACCTTTCAAGCTTTTCATATTGAGCTTGCTTTGTGTGGTGGTTAGACATTTGAACCAATGTATTAAAGTGACGGACACTTTTCGAGGAAACGAAAAGACATTGCTGCTTACGCACAAAAGCCACACACAAAGCTTCAGTTCAAACTATCTCAAAATGGTTGAAACAGGTGTTGGTTTTAGCGGGAATAGACACTGATGTCTTCAAATCTCACTCCACCAGGGCGGCAGCTACGTCCGCGACGAAGGGGCGGGACGTACCTCTTGAGCATATTTTTAAAAATCGCAGGGTGGAGTAAAGAAGAAACTTTTTCAAAGTTCTACAACAAACCTGTTCACACTATGACAAGCTTTGGACACGCGGTGTTGGGAGCACTATAATCACCTGCTTTGTTTGCTATTAATTGCTATAATCAGTTGTGTAGTCACTGATATTTTTTGTCACTTATAATCATTTTTTCCCTCAAATATAAGGAGGGTATTATATGGTCTTTCAGCCATTAAAAAAACTTGATTGTGAAAAGATCTAACATTTGTGTGCTTTCTCATGTATGTGTTTACTTAGCCGGATTGTCGTACGGATTAATTCTACGACATAAAAAACACAGAAAGCTTTAAAACTCTTCACGTAGTCACTCACGTGACTCCGAAGTAAAATAGTAAGATTAAACGAGAACTCACCTGTTCGAAGTTTGATCGTTATTTTACGAGGAGTTACGATGAGGGATTACGTGCCCTCCACTCCCACCCTCGTAAATAAATGATCAAATGTTGGTTCTAAGTCTTTTTATGAGCCTTACTATGTTACTCCGGCTTTGGTGTTCTGTGTTTTTCATGCCGTTGCTTTGAAGTATGCCGTTACCAGCGTGAGGCGGGCTCTTCACGTAATCCCTCATCGCGACTCCTCGTAAAATACAGATCAAACTTCAAACTTGGTAAGTTCTTGTTTAATCTTACTATTTTGTGTAGCACTGAGTATTTGTGCGTGTGATGCTGCTGAAACGGCGATGAGATTTTAATCGCAGTACTTGTACAGATGACAATAAATCCGACTTGACTACTCTAAGTTTATATTTAAACATCGTTTTACATCCCAGTTAGTTTCTTTTTTGGCCGTGTAATTTTCTGTCCTGCTCTAAACTGTCCCATAACATTCCCTGCGTTTACATTTATATACCGGTCTGTTTAACATCTCACTAAACCCTCCATGGGTATTTGAGGTCAGGACACGGTCACCTAGAACACGTTCACCCTGAAAACCTGCAGCAAATGTGCTGGAGACGGCAGCGTGCGCAGCGGACACGCGCAGGTTCAGCAGCTCCTCGAAACTGAAAGCGTTTTGAACCGCGAGGTGCTGGGATTTAAAATGGCTTCGAAACACGAGTTCGAGAGTTTAACAGAGGAGACTATTTGCCCCGTCTGCCTGGATTTCTTCACCGACCCGGTTATCCTGGAATGTGGGCACAACTTCTGCCGCTCCTGCATCACACAGAGTTGGGACAGGGAGGAGAGAAACTCCTGCCCGGAATGTAGAGAGGAGTTTGCAGACCGCAGCCTCAAAGGTAATCGGGCCTTGGCGAGACTGTCTGAGAAAGCTCGAGCACTGAGCCTGAATAGGGAAGAGAAGAAAAGTAAATATAATTGCGAGGAACATCAGGAAGAACTGAAGCTGTTTTGTGAAACGGACAAGAAACTGATCTGTGTGATTTGTGTAACTGCGCGGGAACACAAGTCTCACAGCTTCCTATCGATGAAAGAAGCTGTTGGAATCTGCAAGGTAAAAGCAAATGGACTACGATCACTTGTTTGAATGTATAGTTGAATGTTTATTGTCTAACCCCCTTTCTCTCTGATTCCCAGGATCAGGTTAAATCATCCATACAATCTCTGACAACAAATAAATCAGCCATCCAGGAAATGGAAGAGCAACAGAAGCAGAAGATTTCCCAAGTCCGGGTGAGACCTTGCTGTGTGGCATTTCTGATCGTGTTGTGTAGTTTTGTATTTTGGTTAATGCACTACAGCGCACCGTGGCAGTAGTTAGTTGCGCTGTTTCGCTGCTCCGGTGAATTCGGTTCGACCCTGACTTCTGGTATTGTCTACGTGACGCTTCCATGTCCCCCCCCCCCCCCCCCCCTCCGCTGTATACCCCTCCCCTAGTACAACTCTCCCCTCACCCCCCCCCCCACTCCGTCCCCTGGTACAACTCTGTTCACTCCTCACCACCAAACCTTTCACCTCCCCTGGCCAGGACGTACTAATCTTTCCAAAAAGGGGGGTGGCATGACGGGATTACAAAACATTTAATGTGAAATAATATGAGTGTTGCGCACATCAGGAGCGCGATGCGTGAAGTCCCTCGATGCCATGGTCCAGGGCCTGCTTAAGGGCCCTGGAAGCTCTGGGGTTTTAGATGCTCTCTGATGCATTCTGAGCATTATTTGTGAGCATTTTTGCACCAAATTTATGACCAATATTTCAGAAATTAACAGGAATCTGAGAGGTAGCTTTTTCACACAACGAGTGCTGGGTGTATGGAACAAGCTGCCAGAGGAGGTAGTTAAGGCTGGGACTATCCTAATGTTTAAGAGACATTTGGACACGTACATGGATAGGACAAATTTAGATGGATATGGACCAAACTCGTGTGAGTGGGACTAGTTTAGATGGGACAAATTGGTTGGTGTGGGCAAGTTGGGATGAAGGGCCTGTTTCCACACTGCATCATTCTATGACTAAAAAGTTAAGAAGAAAAAGCATGTAGATAAGTAGAGCAGATTTGAAAGAGGAGTGAAATGTAAAGGCAGAGAGAGGTTTATGGGTGGAAAGAGTGGGCTTGGGCAGATGGGTGAAGGGAAAATAGACACAAAGTGCTGGAGTAACTCAGTGGGTCAGGCAGCATCTGCGGAGAATATGAATAGGCGACGTTTCACAGAGTGCTGGAGTAACTCAGCGGGTCAGGCAGCATCTCTGGAGAACATGGATAGATGACATGTCACAGAGTGCTGGAGTAACTCAGTGAGTCAGGCAGCATCTCTGGAGAAAAGGTATAGATTATATTTCGGGTCTAACTGTTTCTTAAATGTTGCGATAGTCCCCGCCTCACCTACCTCCTCTGGCAGCTTGTTCCATACACCTACCACCCTTTGTGTGAAAAACCTACCCCTCAGATACCTATTAAATCTTTTGCCCTTCACCTTAAACTAATGTCCTCTGCTCCTCGATTCACCTACTCTGGGCAAAAGACTCAACCACATCTATTCAAATCATGATTTTTTTCCGATTTCTTTCTTACTCTGGGGGGAAAAAGGGGGGTGCGGTCACCCAAAACACCCCCCCCCCCCCCCCTTTGGACGGCCAGGCCTGGCACATCTCCCCCTACTCTTCCCCGGAACAAGTCTGTCCTCCCACCCCCACCACCCCCTCCCCAGGCACAACCCTGCCCTCCCTCTCTCACACAACTCTGCCCACCTCCCATCGCTGCCCCTAGATCTCCATCTCTCTTCTTTTTTCAGTTGTTTTCCTGTCTCATGCTTGATCAGGGGATATGGGGAGAAAGTAGGAACAGGGTACTGATTCTGGATTATCATGACTTTCAGAAAGCATTTGATAAGGTCCCTCATAGGAGATTAGTGGGCAAAATTAGGGCACATGGTATTGGGGGTATAGTGCTGACATGGATAGAGAAGTGAATGGCAGACAGGAAACAAAGACTAGGGATTAACGGGTCCCTTTCAGAATGGCAGGCAGTGACTAGTGGGGTACCGCAAGGCTCGGTGTTGTGACCGCAGCTTTTTAATGGCCTACTCCTGCACCTGTTGTCTATTGGATGGCGGTGCTGCCTCGAAGGGCTGAATGGCCGACTCCTGCACCTATTGTCTATGTTTCTATCATCTGCCTGTGACCAATGCAGGTTCCGCCCACATCTCCCAGACATGTTGGTTTAATTGGTTGCTGTAATGAAGCTGCTGAAGGCGGGTGATCTGTGAGTCGGTGGGAGTTAATGTGGATGTGAGGGCCATTGTGTTTCAGGAAAGTGGGAGGAAATGAGATTAATGGGATTATACTAAGGAACAGCCAAATGGTCACCTTATACTTAACAACGAAATAGAATACAGAAATATATTAGATCAATCTTCACCTTTCATTTGACAGGAGCAGTCACAAAGCCTCAAGTCTCACGTCACATCTCAGTTTGCTGCACTGCACCAGATTCTCGTGAAGAAAGAGCAGCACATTCTCGGAGAGATCAAGGAGGATGAGGAGAAGATTCTAAGTCTAATGGAGAAAAATCTTCAAGACATTCAAGAGAATTTAAACTCTATTGAGGAGGAATGCTGCAGGGGCGAATGGAACAATGCTGCAGGGGCGAATGGAACAAACAGACAGCGTGTTATTTCTGAAGGTCAGGGGTCATGTTTCAATCTCGTTCAATGAAACTGCAGTCACAACATTGGGAGTGACGTATTTGTGCAAATGCAACTTTTATCAATTCCTATATTTATCCAGCGTCCCTCATACAAACAGGCTCTGCTATCTCATAATTCATAGTAGACGAATTAGACCATCGGCCCATTAAGTCTACTCCACCATTCAATCATGGCTGGTCTTGCTCAGCCTCTGAACTCCATTCTCCTGCCTTCTCCCCACGGCCTGATCGTCTGCATTCCAGGGTACTTAATGAAATGGCTCTAGAAATCGTGGGCGCATTGGTGATAATTTTCCAATGTTCTATAGTTTCAGGATCAGTTCCTGTGGGTTGGATGGTAGCTCATGTTATCCTACTTTTTAAGAAAGGGGGGAGAGAGAAAACGGGGAATTATAGACCATTTAGGTGCAGGAGTTGGCCACTCGGCCCTTCGAGCCAGCACCGTCATTCAATGTGACCATGGCTGATCATCCACAATCAGTACCCCGTTCCTGCCTTCTCCCCATATACCCTGACTCCGCGGATGTAACTAGGAAAATGGACATGGGAGAGCCAGTGGATGTAGTGTATCTGGACTTTCAGAAAGCCTTTAAGGTCCCACATGGGAGAATCGTGGGCAAAATTAGAGCACATGGTATTGGGATTAGTGTAACATAGAAACATAGAAACATAGAAATTAGGTGCAGGAGTAGGCCATTCGGCCCTTCGAGCCTGCACCGCCATTCAATATGATCATGGCTGATCATCCAACTCAGTATCCCGTACCTGCCTTCTCTCCATACCCTCTGATCCCTTTAGCCACAAGGGCCACATCTAACTCCCTCTTAAATATGGCCAACGATCTGGCCTCAACTACCTTCTGTGGCAGAGTAAAAATCATATTATTTTTTATGATTACATATTCTGTTGTGTTGCAGCAAGTAAGAATTTCTTTGTTCTATCTGGGACACGTGACAATTAAGGGCCTGTCCCACTTGGGCGTTATTTACGTGTCGTCATTTACGCGTCACGATGCAGGACGCGTGCGTCGTGACACACACGTGATGCGTGCATGGCGTGCATTACACACGCGCACGGTGAGGCGTGATGACGTAGGCAGTCACGCACGGTCACGCACGGCCCCCCAGGATTTTGGGATTCACCGTCCCAAATGACGTCCAAGTGGGACAAGCCCTTAAAACACTCTCGACTCTTGACTTTACTTTAGACTTTAGAGATACAGCATGAAAACAGACCCAAGCTGACCTGTCGACATCAATGTTGACCTAAGTAAAGACATGGGGATAAAAGACAAAGTTAGACCAAAAGACAAAGTTGGGCCGAAGGGCCTCATTCCATCTACAACTGATGCTCTTGTTTCTCCTTGGTGGGCGAGTATGTCTTTACTTTACGTTTTGCTTCTCTTTCCTTCTTTAGCAGATATCGCCTCTGTGTTCTAATGGTTATTTAATCTTATTTATTCCTCTGGTCATTCTTCAGGCTTTCCTGACATGTACTGACATGGACAGTGAATGTGAGTGGATGGCGAATGTGTGGGAATTAATGGGCACGTGAAATGGAATAGGGTACAAGGAATTGGATTGTGGGAATAGAAAGGAGGGTAATACAGATTTCTTTCACAACATTCCTCTCGCTTTCAGCCAGACCTTGAATTGCCTGGATAATGAAAGCTATGGATTAAATGCATGCAAATGGGATCAGTGCAGGTAGGTACAGTGGACAAGCATGGGCATTATGGGCTGAAGGGCCTTTGTCTTCACTCCATGTCTCCAGATTGGTTGCCTATGCGACCTTCCATTTTTGTGAAGATATGCAGGAGAATGACATAATATATTGATCTTCACCTTTCATCTGACAGGATCAGTCACACAACAACTTTCAGTCACAGATCACAACCCAGTTTGCTGAACTGCACCAGATTCTCACTAAGAAAGAGCAGCGCTTACTCGTTCCTTCTCTCCAGAGATGCTGCTTAACCTGCTGAGTTACTCCAGCATTTTGTGTCTACCTTTGATTTAAACCAGCATCTGCAGTTCTTTCCTCCACACTTATTCTCTCTCTAGTTGTCCCTTTGACTTCAGAAGTATGTCGTGACTCGTGAACTGTTTTGTTCCGCTGATTTTCCTTTTAATTTACTCCTGCAAGTTTTTATGCTGCAAAACAAATTGCTTGATGATAGCAACGTGTACCCGACCAATGCCTCACACCCTTTGCAGTTCCCTCATCCTGATACGTGATCTTACATTACATTATCATCTGCATCAACCAGACCTGTGACCGTAAATTCCACATTCTGATCACTGAATTTCTGACAGGATTTGCTCCAGGCCACTTTGATTTTTACATTTGTGTTTTGGTATCTGCAGAACCGGTGATACATTCTCCATCCACACCCAATCTAATCCATCGTTAATCTTAAATTCCTCCAACCAATCATGATTAACAGCTTATTGTTGGGCAACATATGATAAGCGTTTTTCGACACTGGGCCTGTACTCGCTGGAGTTTAGATAAAATGAGCAGGGACGTCATTGAAACTGACCGAAGAGTGAAAGGCTTGGATAGAGTGGATGTGGAGAGGATGTTTCCACTAGTGGGAGAGTCTAGGACTAGAGGTCATATCCTCAGAATTAAAGGACATTTCTTTCGGAAGGAAATGAGGAGGAATTGTAGTCAGAGGGTGGTGACTCTGTGGAATTATTTGCCACAGATGGCTCTGGAGGTCAAGTCAGTGCATATTTTTAAGGCAGATATATATAGATTCTTGATTAGTATGGGTATCAGAGGTTATGTGGAGAAGGCAGGAACATGGGGTTAGGAGGGAGAGATTGGTAACCCATGATTGAATAGTGGAGTAGTCTTGATGGGCTGAATGGTCTGATTCAGCTTCTCTCACTTATGACCTTATGACATTGTTCAGCAGAAAATTTACAACACGTCCATAGAGGGAGTACAGAGAAGGTTCACCAGACTGATTCCTGGGATGGCAGGACTTCCATATGAAGAAAGACTGGATAGACTCGGCCTGTACTCGCTGGAATTTAGGAGATTGAGGGGGGATCTTTTAGAGACTTACAAAATTCTTAAGGGGTTGGACAGGCTAGATGCAGGAAGATTGTTCCCGATGTTGGGGAACTCCAGAACAAGGGGTCACAGTTTAAGGATTAGGGGGAAGTCTTTTAGGACCGAGATGAGAAGATCCTTTTTCACACAGAGAGTGGTGAGTCTGGAATTCTCTGCCACAGAAGGTAGTTGAGGCCAGTTCATTGGCTATATTGAAGAGGGAGTTAGATGTGGTCCTTGTGGTAAAGAGATCAGGGGTCATGAAGAGAAGGCAGGTACAGGATACTGAGTTGGATGATCAGCCATGATCATATTGAATGGCGGTGCAGGCTCGAAGGGCCGAATGGCCTACCCCTGCACCTATTTTCTATGATTCTATGAATCGAATATAGGAGCAAAGAGGTCCTTCTGCAGTTGTACAGAGCCCTAGTGAGACCACACCTGGAGTATTGTGTGCTGTTTTGGTCCCCTAATTTGAGGAAGGACATTCTTGCTATTGAGGGAGTGCAGCGCAGGGTTACAAGGTTAATTCCCGGGATGGCGGTACTGTCATATGCTGAGAGAATGGAGCAGCTGGGCTTGTACACTCTGGAGTTTAGAAGGATGAGAGGGCATCTCATTGAAACATATAGGATTGTTAAGGGCTTGGACACGCTAGAGGCAGGAAACATGTTCCCGATGTTGGGGGAGTCTAGAACCAGGGGCCACAGTTTAAGAATAAGGAGTAAGCCATTTAGAATGGAGACGATGAAACACAGAGAGTGGTGAGTCTGTGGAATTCTCTGCCTCAGAGGGCGGTGGAGGCAGGTTCTCTGGATGCTTTCAACAGAGAGCTAGATAGGGCTCTTATAAATAGCGGAGTCAGGGGATATGGGGAGAAGGCAGGAACGGGGTTCTTAGTGTGGATGATCAGCCATGATCACATTGAATGGCGGTGCTGGCTCGAAGGACCAAATGGCCTACTCCTGCACCTATTGTCTACATACATTGCTCAAATCTCACTAATTTATCCCCCACCCTTGCCACTCATGTGGCCCGCTGGTGTGGGATCCCTTCCCTTATTTTGAGGGGCGTCTCCACCACACCCTGCAGACTTTCCTGCACATTGCCTCCTCTGAGATACCGTAATTTTCACAAACATTTAACAACCCTCCTGCATTGGTGCCATCAATGTAATGTCCTCTGTGTGACAACGTGAGCGCGAGTCAGAAAATGGTAATTTTCAACTATGTGAAATAACTGGCGTGAAATTGCTGTTCCCTCAGTCAATTTCTGCTTTCTTTATTTCAGGGGGAAGCTGGTCGCAAGAGCAGGTAGGCCATGCTCTTCAGTTAAACTCTGCACGGATCTGTAAAGTCACATAAACATGTCGACGCTCAGGGTATAACCGGTTATTTAATATTTGCAGAATTAGTGATAAATCCCAGACATTGTCACTGAGCAATGGTGCCTTACTGGATGAAAGATTCGATCACCCCTTCTGGTTGAATGCAGTGTTGAAAGATATCGTTGTTGCGAATCACCAAGGTAAAACATATGGATTCCTTACTTCTTATGTGGGTGACATATTTAAGTTGTAAATAGATGCAAAGATTGACCGTAATGATGAACTGAAAAGGAACTAAAGTTTTATACCAACACCAATCTCACCTGTTGGGAAGCTTCACAGTCAAGTGGTCATCTGGAGATGTTAGAACCCTGAACACATCCAACACAGGAGCACAATACAACCAAGACACAGACTGCCAGATGAACTAAAACATCTTAATCCCATCCGCACCGCAGAAACACGCCACGATACGAGTTTGAATTCTACCAGGTAGCCAGCAAAGTAAACTTGACTTAATTAAATCAGAGGTATTGAATGCTGGTAGGAATTAGATGACCAGGATTGTCATAAAAACACACAGGGTTGCATCAGAGAAGGATGTATGTGCCACTGATCCTGCTTCACCTGTCAGTGACGACTGACTTTAGTTAACTCGGGTCTGCCCCCTGTAGTAACAAACTTCATTGTTATTTACTCTCCACCACATTGAAGCATTGTATGAATGAGACTCATCAGACAAACTAGCATTGACCTCAGCCAGGGATTCTGTTTCAGACGAAAACACCCAGTTACTGGTTCAGATGATTTTAAATGGATTTAACAAAATCTAGTTAAAATTAGTCCCAAAAGTTAATCTGCAAGTCGAATTGGTTAGAAAGGAAGCAAACTCAAAAGGGCTTGTATACAAAAACAGGGATGTAATGCTGAGGCTCTATCGGGTGCTGGTAAGGCCACATTTGGAATATTGTGAGCAATTTTGAACACCATATCTGCGGAAGGATGTGCTGGCTCTGGAGAAGGGCCTGAGGAGGATTACAAGAATGATCCCAGGAATGAGTAGGTTAACCTACGATAAGCGTTTGTCGGCACTGGGCCTGTACTCACTGGAATTTAGAAGATGGAGGGGGGACCTCATTGAAACAAAGAGAATAGTGAAAGGCTTGGATAGAGTGGATGTAGAGAGGATGTTTCAACCAGTGAAAGAGTCTCGGTCTAGAGGTCATAGCCTCGGAATTAAAGGACGTTCTTTGAGGAAGGAGATGAGGAGTCATTTCTTTAATCAGAAGTAAGTAAGTAAATTTTATTTAATATAGCACGTTTAAATCAACTCGCGTTAAAACCAAAGTGCTTTACATAAAATAAATAATAAAATAAATAATAAAGTTTAAGTACATCCATAGAAAAAAATCAAAAATAAGAAAAATAACACAACACCTTATAGAATTCAACAAGAACGTCCCCCCACAACAGAATCAAATGTTTCCACTGTGGGGAAAGGCATCAAAACGTGATGTCATCTTCCTCTGTGAAACAGCCCAGGTCAGAGCCTATTTGTGGCCTCCGCAGCCAGTCCGATGTTTTCAGGCCCTCTTTGCCGGAAAACTGGAACTCCGGCGTCGGGTGAACACTCCTCAGCGGTTTGGAAAATGTCTGGAGCGGCCGCCTCCTCCCCGGAGACCTCGGCACCCGTAGTCCTCAGGCTGCGTTGGCTGGAGCTCCGACTCTGGCGATCTCGGATCCCAGGCTCCGCAGTGTTCCAAATCCAGCGCCGCCTGCGGCTGTACGCCCGCAGCAACAGCTCCTCGGATGTTGGAGTCGGCGCTCACCGCACTCCGGAGTTTATCGCACGGCGACCCGATAAGGCATCGCCCGCTCCGTGTTGGTATCCCAGCGCTGCGCCGCCGCTGAAGCTGTATCACTATATACGTGCGCATGCATGTCATGTGCCGTCCAAACTTAATGCAGCCATTGCAACTTTCAGGGAACTATGGTCTCATGTCAGGGCCATTGTGTTTATCAACATTTCTCGGTGTCCAGGCACTTCTGGCATATGACCTGTCACTATTTGACGTTCATATATGTATCACCTTGCAGTAGTCACGATTAAATCCCATCTGCACATGATCTGCCTACTTTCCATCTGACTTGGAGCATGCTGTGGTCTTGATGGCCTTCCACACAACCAAGAGCATCATCAGTTTCCATGTCAGTACACAAGCCTTTGGCACAGAAAGTTGTCGTTAATATATATCATAACCACCAACGACACCAGGCTGAAGACCACTGAGCACGGATATCTGGTAACATACCATAACTTACAATCACAAAACTATCCTGACACCAAATCCTTTGCCTCCTTAGACCAAGTCAATCATGGATCCAATTATCCAGGTCATATCGGATATCATATGTCTTAGAAACATAGAAAATAGGTGCAGGAGGAGGCCATTCGGCCCTTCGAGCCAGCACCGCCATTCAATATGATCATGGCTGATCGTCCGTTATCAATAACCCGTGCCTGCCTTCTCCCCATATCCCTTGACTCCACTAGCCACTAGAGCTCTATCCAACTCTCTCTTAAACCCATCCAGTGATTTGGCCTCCACTGCCCTCTGTGGCAGGGAATTCCATAAATTCACAACTCTCTGGGTAAAAAAGTTTTATCTCAGCTCAGTCTTAAATGACCTCCCCTTTATTCTAAGACTGTGGCCCCTGGTTCTGGACTCACCCAACATTGGGAACATTTTTCCTGCATCCAGCCTGTCCAGTCCTTTTATAATTTTATGTTTCTATAAGATACCCTATCATCCTTCTAAACTCCAGTGAATACAAGCCTAGTCTTTTCAATCTTTCCTCATATGACGGTCCCGCCATCCCAGGGATCAATCTCATGAACCTACGCTGCACTGCCTCAATCACGAGCATGTCATTCCTCAAATTAGGAGACCAAAACTGTACACAATACTCCAGATGTGGTCTCACTAGAGCCCTATACAACTGCAGAAGAACCTCTTTACTCCTGTACTGAAATCCTCTTGTTATGAAGGTCAACATTCCATTAGCTTTCTTCACTGCCTGCTATAACTTTCAGTTACTGGTGTACAAGGACCCCCAGGTCTCGCTGTACCTCCCCCTTACCTAACCTAAACCCATTGAGATAATAATCTGCCCCCTTGTTTTTGCCACCAAAGTGGATAACCTCACATTTATCTATATTATACTGCACCTGCCACGCATCTGCCCACTCACTCAACCTGTCCAGGTCCCCCTGCAATGTCCTAAAATCCTCTTCATAGTTCGCACTGCCACCCAGCTTTGTTTCATCCGCAAACTTGCTAGTGTTGCTCCTAATTACCTCTTCCAAATCATTTATATATAAGGTAAACAATTGCGGCCCCAACACCGAGCCTTGCGGCACTCCACACGCCACCGCCTGCCATTCTGAAAAGGACCTGTTCACTCCTACTCTTTGCTTCCGGTCTGCCAACCAATTTTCTATCCATGTCAACACCCTACCTCCAATACCATGTGCTCTAATTTTAGTCACCAGTCTCTCGTGCGGGACCTTATCAAAGGCTTTCTGAAAGTCTAGATACACTACATCCACTGGCACCCCTTCATCCATTTTACTTGTCACATCCTCAAAAAATTCCAGATTAGTCCAGCGTGATTTCCCTTTCACAAATCCATGTTGACTTGGACTAATCCTTTTACAGCTATCCAAATGCTCCATGATTACCTCTTTAATAATTGACTTCAGCATCTTTCCCACCACCAAAGTCAGGCTAACTGGACTGTAATTCCACATTTTCTCTCTCGTTCCTTTCTTGAAAAGTGGGATAACATTAGCTATCCTCCAATCCACAGGAACTGATCCTAAATCTATTGAACATTGGAAATTTATCACCAATGCGTCCACTATTTCTAGAGCCACCTCCCTGAGGACCCTGGGATGCAGACCATCAGGCCCAGGGGATTTATCGTCCTTCAGTCCTATTAGCCTACCCAATACTATTTCTCGCATAATGAAAATTTATTTCAGTTCCTCTACCCTCTTAGATCCTCTGTCCTCCAGTACATCTGGGAGATTGTTTGTGTTCTCCTTAGTGAAGACGGATCCGAAGTACCTATTCAACTCTTCTGCCATTTCCTTGTTGCCCATAATTATTTCACCCGTGTCTGCCTTCAAGGGACCCACATTTGACTTTGCTACTCTTTTTCCCTTAACGTATCTAAAGAAGCTTTTACTGTCCTTTATATTCCTGGCCAGCTTCCCCTCGTACTTCATCTTTTCAGCCCGTATTGCCCGTTTTGTTTCCTTCTGTTGTCCTATGAAAATTTCCCAATCCTCCGGCTTCTTTGCTGTGTTATACATCTTTTCTTTTAGTTTTATTTTATCCCTAACTTCTCTTGTCAGCCACGGCTGCCTCCTACTCGCCTTAGAATCTTTCTTCCTTTTTGGAATTAAATGATCCTGTGTCTTCCGGATTATGCCCAGAAATTCCTGCCATTGCTGTTCCACCGTCATTCCTGCTAGGATCCCTTTCCAGTCTACTTTGGGCAGCTCCCCTCTCATGCCTTCATAGTCCCCTTTGTTCAACTGCATCACTGCCACTTCCGATTTAACATTCTCCTTCTCAAATTGCAGATTAAAACTAATCATATTATGATCACTACCTCCAAGCAGTTCCTTTACCTCGAGTTCTCTTATTATATCTGGTTCATTGGACAACACTAAATCCAGAATTGCCTTTTCTCTGGTCAGCTCCATTACAAGCTGCTCTAAGAATCCATCTTGGAGGCATTCTACAAACTCTCTTTCTTGGGTTCCTGAACCAACCTGATTTTCCCAGTCTACTTGCATATTGAAATCCCCCATCACCACAGTGGCATTACCTTTGACACATGCCAGTTTTAACTCCTGCTACAACTTACACCCTACATCCGGGCTACTATTTGGGGGTCTGTAAATAACACCAATTGGTGTCTTCTTGCCTTTACAATTGCTCAACTCAATCCACAGTGACTCTACCTCGACAGTCCGTATGTCTTCCCTCGCAAGGGACTGAATTCCATCCCTCACCAGCAGAGCTACCCCCCCTCCTCTGCCCACCTGCCTGTCCTTTCTATAGGATGTATAACTTCCCAGGCCCGATCCTCCTGCAGCCACATCTCAGTAATCCCCACAATGTCATATCTACCAACCTGTAACTCAGCCCCAAGCTCATCTACTTTACTTATACTTTGCGCATTCATATACAATACTTTTAATTCCTTACGCATGTCACCTTTCACATCGATCCCTATTACACTTGCCATCCTCTCCTATCCCTTTGTGAGCTTCCTTTCCCGTTAATTCTGGAGTCATTAACTATCCCTTTACTCTCTTTCCCTTTAACTCCATTGTCGACTATCCCATTTGACACCCCCCCCCCCCCCCCCCCCCCCCCCCCTTATTCAGTTTAAAACCACCCGTGTAGCAGTGACAAACCTGCCTGCCAGAATGCTGGTCCCCCACCTGTTAAGATGCAATCCGTCCCTTTTGTACAGCTCCCCCTTACTCCAAAACAGATCTCAGTGATCTCAGAATCTAAATCCCTGCCCCCTGCACCAGTTACTCAGCCACTCATTCAGGTTCAGTATCTCCCTGTTCCTGCTCTCGCCAGCATAAGGAACTGGAAGCAAACCGGAGATAACATAAAAACATAGAAAATAGGTGCAGGAGTAGGCCATTCGGCCCATCGAGCCTGCACCGCCATTCAATATGATCGTGGCTGATCATCCAACTCGGTATCCTGTACCTGCCTACTCTTCATACCCCCTGATCCCTTTAGCCACAAGGGCCACATCTAACTCCCTCTTAAATATAGCCAATGAACTGGCCTCAACTACATTCTGTTGCAGAGAATTCCAGAGACTCACCACTCTCTGTGTGAAAAATGTTTTCCTCATCTCGGTCCTAAAGGAATTCCCCCTTATCCTTAGACTGTGACCCCTTGTTCTGGACCTCCCCAACATCGGGAACAATCTTCCTGCATCTAGCCTATCCAACCCCTTAAGAATTTTGTACGTTTCTATAAGATCCATAACAACCCTGGAGGTCCTGCTTTTCAGCATTTTTCCGGGCTCTCTAAAGTCACACTGCAGAATATTCATCCCCTTCTTTCCAACATCGTTTGTGCCGACATGCACTACCACTTTCGGCTGTTCACCTTCGCCCTTGAGGATTTTCTGCACTCTGTCCGTGACATCCTGGATCCTGGCACCAGGAAGGCAGCACACCATCCTCGAATCCCGTCTGTTGCAGCAGAAACCCCTGTCCGTACCTCTCACAATGGAGTCTCCAACTACAATGGCGTTGCCTGACGTTGGCCTCTTTGGTTTTGGCTCAACAGCCCTTTTTGCTTTGCAAGCCAGTTCGCTGCTCAGGGCGTTAATGTCTTCTGTCCCGACAGCTTCTAAGTGGGTGAACCTGTTCACAAGAGGTACAATGCCCGGGGCCCTTCCAGTACCTTCGGTGTAACAATCTCACTGTAGCAGTTGTCGAGGAACGACTCTGTTTCTCGGACGAACCTGATGTCATCCACTTCTCTTTCACCACTCGGACGAACCTGAGGTCTTCTCTTTCACCACTCGCCCACCATGAGGGAACATGTCCAATGCCCCATGAAAGCCCATATATTGGTTTAACCTGAGTTGAATGAATTCTTGGTTTCAGGTCCAGGATCATTGCCACCCATGAATCTCCTCTCTTTCAGCGACCCTACAATCGCGAGCCTCCACACATTCTGTGTTGCACAAGGGCCATTCAATCCTGACATTTTTCAGTGGTGGGAGCCACCCCTCCTTCAGTCTCGCCCTCTGCTGCCGAGAACATGAGCAGAAGGATCACAACTGGCATCTGAAATCGCCTCTATTCAGTGTGATGATGACGACTCTGCCCCAGGCCTCAACTCCTCCTGTGTGCCGGTTCCACACTGGCCCCAATTCTCCAATATTACATCCAATATCCTGCCTGCCTTTATAAATACTTCCTGTTGCCACTTATCTCAATCCGCTACTTGATAATCTGATTCCCTCTCCACCACCTAACAGCGAGATCTCACAAAACCCTGCCCAACCGCTCCAAATGCCCACCCTCAATCTCTCCATCATCCTCTCTCTCTATTGAGGACCACAGTCTAGGGTCCTTCCGCTGCTGGACGTGGGGGGCAGGGTGTGGTGCAGATGCCCCTCAAAATAAGGGAAGGGATCCCATGTCAGTGAGCCACATGAGTGGCAAGGGAAATTTGAGCAATGTATATAGACTGTATTGAACAATTTATATGGCCTCCGAAAATGTCGATGAATTTTTCACACGGTTCATGTGTTGTATATATTTTTACCTGAATAATGTCTATTTTGAAATTTTAAAAAAAAACACAATCACAATCCCGCCGCCCGACCCGCACCTGCAATCCACGTGCCTCCACTTCCCTCGGAGTGATAAATGGAGAAAGGTTTGTGTTGTCCATCTCACGTAATCGGGCAAGGTTTCAGTTGTCCGCCCGCCTGTGCCCGAGTCTCCCCCCGACCCCCGCGGACTCTCTGATTCTCTGCTTCTCTCCCCAGTCTCCATCACCCTGGATGTGGAAACAGCGCATCCGCTGCTCGAGGTGTCTAGGGATCGGAAGACGGTGACATGGACCGCGACCCAGAGGAGTCTCCCTGACAACTGGAAGAGGTTCACAGGCTGGCTGTGTGTGCTGGGATTTGAGGGATTCACATCGGGGAGACATTACTGGGAGGTGGAGGTGGCAGGGAGTCGGGGCTGGAGTCTGGGAGTTGCCGCAGAGTCTGTGGAGAGGAAGGACGAGGACGCACAGATCCCGGAGACTCTAGTCTGGAGCCTCACGCGGCAGGGTGACGTGTTTAATGCAATCACCTCCCCTCAAACCCATCTCCCCGCCCGTCTCATCCCCGGGAGGCTGGGAGTTTATCTCAGTTATGAGTCCGGGACAGTTTCATTTTACGACGCGGACACCAGGTCCCATCTCCACAGCTTCACTGGGAATAAATTCACAGAGAAACTTTATCCTTTCTTCGTGACTTGGGGTGAAAACCAGTGGCTGAGAATCTGCTCCGGGTCCGCTCCGGGTGTTAAAAGGGTCGGGTTCTGTGACCGGCGTCAGGAGCGGGGCTCAGGGGCTGTGGGGCAGAAACCCGGTGGACAACAGATTGGCGCTGAAAGACTCCCATTTAATCCCCAAATTCCACGTCGTAAAAACCCCAGTGGGCGCGGAAATAAAACCAGGGGGAATGTAAATGTGGGAAGAGTGAAATAAACACCAACTGAAATCAGAGCTGTTTGTCGATCCATTCATTTTAACGCGTTAACCGCGTGCGGCAACGGAACAGAAATTACTTTTGTGAAAATATAAAGATTGAAACAATCGCCCTTCCCGCGGATTCAGCAGCGGCCGCGGGCGGCGGGTCCTGAGCTCCGGGCTCCCCTGGTCCTAAAGTCCACTGTCTCGTTTATGAAGGTTACACGAGCCGTCTGGCAAAATAAAAACCCGATAAAAATGACCATGTGGTGGGGCAGAAAAGTAGGGTGGATGATTTGGAAATTACTAAATTGGGGGGGGGGGGGGGGGGGGGGTTGAGCTGAGTGACGAGAACGCAAAACAAAAGGTTTGTTAATTACGTGAAAGTGTTAAATTCTGTACGGTGAAAACGAGAAGCTAGTGTGACTTGGGAAGGGTGGGGGTAGAAGGAATGCCGGGGCTATCTGAAGATGGTAGGTCTTAAAACGGGACTGCCATATGCTGAGAGAAAGGAGCGGCTGGGAATTGTATACTCTGGAATTTAGAAGGATGAGAGGGCATCGTATTGAAACATTAGATTATTGAATGTTTTGACCTGTTAGAGGCAGAAATCATGTTTCCGATGTTGGGGGAGTCCAGAACCAGGGGGCCACAGTTTAAGAATAAGGGTTAAGGCATTTAAAACTGAGACAGGAAACACTTTTTCACACAGAGTGTTGTGAATCTGTGGATTTCTCTGCCTCAGGGGGCGATGGAGTCTGGTTCTCTGGAAACTTTCAAGAGAGAGCTTGATAGGGCTCTTAAAGATAACGGAGTCAGGGGATATGGGGAGAAGGCAGGAACGGGGTACTGATTGTGGATGATCAGCCATTATCACAGTGAATGGCGGCGCTGGCATGGTCTACTCCTGCACCTATTGTCTAATGTCTATTATGGTGGCGTCTTGAAGCCGTGGGGAGCCGTGCGAAGATGTAACAGATTTCTGTTCACGAACGTCACTGACCAGCAGCGCAACGCACGATATTGATCGAGCACCAAAGGAACTAAAGCAATCCTGAAACTGATTGGTAGACACAACATGCTGGAGTAACTCAGCGGGTGAGGCAGCATCTAAGGAGAGAAGGAATGAGTGACGGTTCGGGATGAGACCCTGGGAAGGATAAATTGTTATTTATCTCGTCCCGAAAGGCCACCCATTCCTTCTCTCCAGAGATGCTGCCTCACCCGCTGAGTTACTCCAGCCCATTGTGTCTATCTTCGGTTTAAACCAGCATCTGCAATTCCTTCCTACACATCTTCATTGTTCATTCACATAAAGCCCAGCGGTATGAATATTGATTTCTGTAATTTCAAGTAACCCTTGCATTACCTCTCTCCATCCCTCCTCCACATTAGACGTCTTGCTAGTTTCACTGTTTGTATCCCTTCATTATCACCTCTTCCACGGCCAACAATGCACCATTGTGGGCTCCACATTTCTGGAGTCATCGGTGCCGGCTGTGATTTGTTCTGTATGTCTAGTTTCCCACTCAACTGACTCTCATTCTGAAGAAGTCCCAGTCAAGAACAAGGGAGACCTGATGATATGTTGGAGCCTTAAGTACAGGACCTGAGTACTTAAGTACATAGTTACAGCATGTTACCTAGTACTCAATAACGCTGGGGATCTGGTTCGGGGGGGGGGGGGGGGGGGGGGGGGCTGAGGCGTGTAACAAGAATTGGCTGGAGCGGATAGACAGGGTGGGGAGGAAGCTGGAGCTGTGGAGGCAACGCTCCCTATCCATAATGGGTAAAAATTTGGTCATCAGGTGTGAGGTGCTCTCAGGGCTGCTGTACTTGGCACAAGTGTGGCCTCGCCCTCCCTCCTACACCACAGGGATCACCCGGGCCATCTTCCAGTTCATCTGGGTGTCGAGGATAGACCGGGTGTGATGGGCTCTCTGAGCAGACTGCCCAGCTTGTCTGGCAAAATGCCTCGTCGCCAGAACTCACCAACAAGCACCAAGACCTGGCTTGGCTGGCGGTGAGGGGAGCCCTCCCAGTCAGATCCTTCCTGCACCGTCGGAACCTCACTGCCAGCGCACACTGCCCTCGGGACGGCTGCTATGGAGAGGAGACGGGTGCCCACCTTTTTGCAGAGTGTGGATTTGCTAAAAGAGTCTGGAGAAGTATGCAAGGGTCCCTGGTACGCTTTATCCCGAACAGCTCCGTCACAGAGGACTCTGTGATTTACGGACTGTTCCCAGGGACACATTTAGAGACTGACATTGAGTGCTGCTGGAGGGTCATCAACTCGGTGAAAGACGCCCTTTGGTCTGCCCGAGCGTTGTTCACCACCCAGCAGAGCGAGATGTCCGTCAGGGAATGTTGCCGACTGGCCCGCTGCAGACTGCAGGAGTACGTGCTAAGGGACGCAATGAAGCTCGGTGCAGCCAACGCCAAGGCTCGGTGGGGGAGGGCCATAGTCTAGGGTCCTTCCGCTGCTGGACATGGGGAGGCGCCCCTCCAAATAAGGGAAGGTATCCCACGCCAGTGGGCCACATGAGTGGCACGGGTGGAGGACTGATTTGAGGAATTTGGAAAAAAAATGTATAAACTGTATTGATCAATTTGTTTCGCCTCCGAAAATGTCGGATGGTTTTCCGCAAGGTTCAAGTATTGTATATATTTATTACTTGAATAAAGTCTATTTTGAAATATGAAAAGAAACATTGATTACAGGGGTGAAGCCAGCGAGCTTTGTCAAACAAAGGGCGTGGAAATCAGAACCGCTTCCATTGGAAGGTGAAACCCTTTCCACCCTGTGAGGTGTACATTCCACATCCGGTTTTCTGCTGTAAAATTGCTGTAAAAACGCAATGTTCTTCCCAAACCCCCCAGAGTTATGACAGAAAATATTACATTGAGCCGTTCTCAATCCATATTTCACCATCGTTTCAATTTGTTCCCAGCCTTAGTTTTGTTTAGTTTAGAAATACAGCGTGGAAACAGGCCATTCGGCCGAACGCAAATTAACACTATCCTTCACACAACACACGAGGGACAATGTTTTACAGCCCAGTGGTGTGAATATTGAAGAACGGTCTCGACCCGAAACGTCACCCATTCATTCTCTTCAGAGATGCTGGCCTGCTCCCCTCGTTGAGTCACTCCAGCATTTTTTGTGTCTATCTTCGGTTTAAACCAGCATCTGCAGTTGCTTCTGACTCGGGGTATTTCATCCTCACGCTGAGCCTCAGTTCGCCGAGTGCTGCAGCGAGTCTAGTGCTGAACACCCGCGATACTGCAGGAGTTCAGCAGCTCCGCGGAAGTGAAACTGCCACGAATCAACATGGCTTCAAAACAACAGCTTGAGAGTTTAAGGGAAGATCTAATTTGTCCCATCTGTTTCGACTTATTCACCGATCCGGTGTCACCAGACTGTGGCCACAACTTCTGCCGCACCTGCATCACGCAGTTATGGGAAACTGAAGATAGAATCTCATGCCCGGAATGCTCGAACACTGAGCCTGAATCGGAAAGAGAAGAGAAGTAAACTTCACTGCGAGGCACACCAGGAAGAGCTGAAGCTGTTTTGTGACACAGACAAGAAACTGATCTGTGTGGTTTGTGCAGCTGGGCGAGAACACAAGTCTCACAGCGTCATGCCGGTAGACGAAGCTGTTGAAATCTACAAGGTAAAATAAATCGGATTGTAAATCACTTCCCTGTTTCATGACATTGTTTTGTATCTGACTATATTATTCTGTCTTGTTTTTTTTTTTCACAACAATCTAAGGCTGAGATCAAAATCTTCCTTGGAATTTCTCACTCAAAATAAATTGGCGTTTGGAGCAAATGGAACAGCAACAGAAGAAGATTTCTGGAGTTCTGGTAAGGTATAGGAGCAAAGAGGTCCTTCTGCAGTTGCACATGGCCCTAGTGAGACCACACCTGGAGTATTGTGCGCAGTTTTGGTCTCCAAACTTGAGGAAGGACATTTGGTAGCAAAAACAGGAGGGCAGAGCACTATCGAAATGGTGTCAATTTGGAAAATGGGAAGTGCAACGGGATCTGGGGGTCCTTGTTCATCTCTCAATGAAAGTAAGCATGCATGTACAGCATGCAGTGAAGAAAAAGAATGGCATGTTGGCCTTTACAACAAGAGGAGTTGAGTATAGGAGCAAAGAGGTCCTTCTGCAGTTGTACAGGGCCCGAGTGAGGCCACACCTGGAGTATTGTGTGTAGTGTTGGTCCCCTAATTTGAGGAAGGACATTCTTGCTATTGAGGGAGGGCAGCGTAGGTTCACGAAGTTAATTCCCGGGATGACGGGACTGTCATCTGCTGAGAGAATGGAGTGGCTGGGCTTGTATACTCTGGAATTTAGAAGGATGAGAGGGGATCTTATTCAAACATATAAGATTCTTAAGGGTTGGGACATGCTAGGGGAAGGAAACATGTTTCCGATGTTGGGGGAGTCCAGAACCAGGAGCCACAGTTTAAGAATAAGGGGTAAGCCAAATTAGAACGGAGATGAGGAGGAAACAATTTTTCACACAAGAGGGATCACCCGGGCCATCTTCCAGTTCATCTGGGGGTCGAGGATGGACAGGGTGCGACGGGCCACAATGTACAGATCAGCAGACAACGGGGGGGTAAAAGCGTGCCCAACGTCGCCTAATTCTGATGGCCACCTTCGTGTGTGGCTGCATCAGGCGGAGTGTAGAGCCAAGGCACGTGGGCACCAAGTGTCACTACCTGCTGAGGTTCTACCTGTCCCCGGTGTTGCGAAGGATGGGCCTGGCGCAGGTGCCATGCAATGTGCCAGTCAGCTGGACATTGCCGCCCCATCTGTCGTCGGTGGAAGGGTTCTTCCGGACCAACACCTTTGACCACATGTCCATTGGGCAGTGGTCAGCACAGAATGTCCTGCAGGACACTGCAGGGAAAGGACTCTATGGACCCGATGGCGTGGTTCCCTGAGCTGACTGCCCAGCTTGTCTGGCAAAATGCCTCATCGCCAGAACTCACCAACAAGCACCAAGACCTGGCTTGGCTGGCGGTGAGGGGAGCCCTCCCAGTCAAATCCTTCCTGCACCGTCGGAACTTCACTGCCAGCGCACGCTGCCCTCGGGACGGCTGCTATGGAGAGGAGACGGTTGCCCACCTCTTTACAGAGTGTGGTTTTGCTAAAAGAGTCTGGAGAAAAATGCAAGGGTCCCTGGTACACTTTATCCCGAACAGCTCCGTCACAGAGGACTCGGTGATTTACGGACTGTTCCCAGGGACACATTCAGAGGCTGACATCGAGTGCTGCTGGAGGGTCACCAACTCGGTAAAAGATGCCCTTTGGTCTGCCCGAGCATTGTTCACCACCCAGCAGAGCGAGATGTCTGTCAGGGAATGTTGCCGACTGGCCCGCTGCAGACTGCAGGAGTACGTGCTGAGGGACGCACTGAAGCTCGGTGCAGCCAACGCCAAGGCTCGGTGGGGGAGGGCCACAGTCTAAGGTCCTTCCGCTGCTGGACATGGGGGGTACGGTATGGTGGAGACGCCCCTCAATATAAGGAAAGGTATCCCACGCCATTGTGCCACATGAGTGGCACGAGCGGGGGACTGATTTGTGGAAATTTGGGGGGAAAAGAAAATGTCTAAACTGTATTCATCAATTTGTACAGCCTCCGAAAATGTCGGATGGATTTTCCGCAAGGTTCATGTATTGTATATATTTATCATTTGAATAAAGTCTATTTTATGTGTAATAATATTTTTATTAAAAGGAATCCATCATAACAACGGTATTACAACTTTTCAAATACACAACCAACTTATTTCAATAAGTATACGAATGTTACGAATAGTACTTATAAACTTCTTTTTTTTTTTAAAGTAGAAAAATAAAAGAATAGATTTTAATCAATAAAAGTGGTGATTAAATAATAATTTTGATTATAAAAAAAGAGAAAAAGAAAAAAGAGGAGAAAAAATATATGTATATGTATATATTCTTGTTATTTGTATTTAATTAAAATAAAGTATTATATAGAAAAAGAGAGAGATTATACTATACATCTTAATAGTGAATAACAATTTCAAATACAATATTAATGGAGACATGTATACAAATCAAAAAAGAGAAACAAAGAGTTATTTTCATCTAATCCTGCCGGGTACCCATTGAGTTGTGATGCCAAGAACAGCTACCCCTTCAAATATTCTGTATATGGAGACCATATCTGTTCAAAGAGTTCGTATTTGTCCATTAGGACAAATCTGATTCTTTCCAAATGCAACGTCTCCAACATTTCCACTGTCCACATTTTAATTGTGGGGGATAATGTTCCCTTCCAAAATTTCAATATTAATTTTTTCCCTATTATCAAACAGTAATCCAAGAAATTTCTTTGGTTTACTGGTAATGTTAGATTTGAATCCGGGACTCCTAATATTATTAATTTTGGATCTGGGTCTAGTTTAATTTTAAGAACTTCAGAAATAACTCTAAAGATTTCTATCCAATAATAATTAAGTTTTTATACATGTTACAAAAACTATGCGTTAAATTAGCTTCCAAGTTCTGACATTTTATCACAAATAGGAGAAATGTTAGAATAAATTCTATTTAATTTCGTTTTTGAGTAATGTAATCTGTGTAATACCTTAAATTGTATCAATATATGTCTAGCATTTAATGAGCAACGATGTATACATTGTAGACTTTCTTCCCAAATTTCCTTCGTTATAGATAAACCCATTTCATTTTCCCATGTTTGTCGATATATTTCCGAAGTTGGGATTTCCTTATCCAAAATAGTATTATATATATACGCTATTAATTTTTCTGTATTTGGGTGTTTATTTAAACAATTCATCTAATAATCCTGGTTTTCTATTTTTATAGTCTTGCATATTTGACTTAATATAATTTCTAATTTGTAAATACCTAAATATGTTATTTGACTGCAATCCATAGATATCCTGTAACTCTTGAAATGAGAGAAATTTTCCTTCCTTATAAAGGTGTTCTATCCTTTTAATTCCTAAATCATTCCAGTGTCTAAACCCCTTGTCCAAGACAGAGGGCTTAAACAAAGGATTATTCATAATTGGCAAACAAAGTGACAAATTATCCATATGTAGGGTCTTAACTATTTGTTTCCAAATACGTCTATTGCTATGAATTATAGAGTTGTTACCATACATTTTTTTTTGTACTTCCCTTGGTGCAAAAAGAATCGAACCTACATCAAAAGGCAAACAGTCTTCCTTTTCCATCTTTAGCCAGCTTGGTTCATGATCTAAATTTACCAACCAAAAATTCATATTCTTAATCTGTACTGCCCAGAAATAATATAGGAAATTTGGTAGTGCTAGTCCACCATTTATTTTAGAATTACATAGATGTTTTTTACTTATTCGATGGTTTTTATAGTCCCAAATAAAACTATTAACCAAAGTATCTATATTTTTTAAAAACATTTTAGGGAGATATAAGGGGATTGCTTGAAATAAATATAACAATTGTGGTAAAAAAATCATTTTTATAGCATTTATTCTACCGATCATTGATATAGGTAGTGTTTTCCAATATAAAATATATTTCTTTAGTTTATTTAATAATTGAGGGTAATTATATTTAAATAGACAGTTATACGATTTAGATACATTAATTCCTAATATTTGAGTTTGTCCGTAACTATTTTAAGTGGGAATTGTTCTAATATATTTAATTTTATTCCAGTTATAGGCATAATTTCACTTTTATTCCAATTAAATTCTATATCCAGAAAATGTACTAAACTTAGTTATAACATTAAATAGATTAGGAATACTAATCTCCGGTTTTGTAATATAAATTAAGATGTCGTCTGCGTATAGAGATATTTTATTCGTTGTAGTTTTGGTATTATATCCATATATTTCTGGTTCTGATCTAATCCTTTCGGCTAATGGTTCTATTACCAGAGCAAATAGTAATGGTGATAATGGGCATCCTTGTCTACAACCCCTAAAGAGTTTAAATTTTGCTGATAGCATTTGATTTGTTAATATTCTTGCAGTTGGATTCGAGTATATGATTTTTACCCATTTGGAGAATATATCCCCCAGTTGAAAATTTCTGCATTATTTTAAATAAATATGGCCATTCAACCTGGTCAAATGCTTTTTCAGCATCTAAGGATATGACAGCTAGTTCAGTATCATTCACTCTTTTTGAGTATATGGACATTGAATAGACGTCTCAGATTATAGGATGAATAGCGTTTTGGAATAAAACCTGTTTGGTCATGATGTATTAATTTATTAATCACTAAACTTAGCCTCCGAGATAAAATTTTAGTTAGTATTTTTTGATCTGTATTTAAAAGAGCTATTGCTCTATATGATCCAGGGTCCTCCAAATCTTTATCAGCTTTAGGGATAAGTGTAATTGTAGACTCGTTTAATGATTCTGGTAACTTTCCTTGTTCATAAGCATATTTATATATTGTATGTAAACGTGGGAGAGATCAGATCATGAAACTTCTTATAAAATTCAACACCTAAGCCATCAGGGCCTGCCGCTTTTCGTTATTTAATGATCCAATTGATTCTTCAATATCTTTTACTGATATATCAGCGTTTAACAAGTCTCTACCTTCCTGATCTAAAACTATTAACCTGACATTCCTGTAGGAATGTTTCCATTCCATCTGATTGTCCTGCTAGTTTAGATAAGTAAAGATTTTGATAATATTGTAAAAATATATCATTAATATCTTTTGGTAAAGTCAATATTTCTCCTTGATCAGATCTAATTTTATGTATCATTTTCTCCTCATCTAATTTTCTAAGCTGTCATGCCAGTAATTTTTGTGGTTTATCCCCAAATTCAAAATGTACTTGTTTAGTCTGTTGAAAAAGTTTAATAATCTGATTTGAGTATATTTTATTTAGCTTGTATTTTAATGATGCAATTTTATTACTTAATCCCTTAGAAGGGGATATTGCATTTTCAATATCTAATAGTTTTATTTCATTTTCCAACTTTTGTTGAGTCTTTCGATTTTCTTTATTAAAATATGCTTGTGCTGATATTATCGCACCACACATAAATGCTTTTAAATGTATCCCAGAGCAATGATGGTGAAATTCCAGGTTTGTCATTAGTTTCAAAAATAATTTAATCTGTTTTATCAAGTAATCATAACAAGCCCTATCCTTTAATATTTGGGGGTTGTGTCTCCAGTTAGAGGTTTTTAATAATTATATATTTTCATTTTATCTTAAATGTTAATGGAGCATGATCCGAGATAATAATATTATGATATTTTGAGTCATATGTAAATGGAATTAGTTTTGAGTCTATTAAAAAATAGTCTATCCGCGAATAGGTTCCAAATACAGGTGAAAAAAAAGAATATTCTCGACCAGATGGGTTATCTGTTCTGCAGATATCCTTAACGTTTGCTGTGTTAATAAAATAATTTATAAATGTACTTGACTTAGAAGTGGTTTTTCCTTTTCGTTGATGATCTATCTAAATAATTATCTAAGGTACAATTAAAATCTCTCCAATTATTAGATTATGTTGAGTGGATATAGGGATATTGTTAAATATTTTCTTGAAGAATAGTGGATTATCAAAATTAGGACCATATATATTCATATTAGGGTTACTTTTTTAGAATATAATTTCACCTGTAATTATTATATATCTACCCTCAACATCTTCTTATTTATTATTGAGCTTTGTTTAAAAGGGTATACCTTTACGAAATTATTGCTACCCCTCTAGACTTATGTTGAATGAAGAGTGATATACTTTGGAAATCCATTTTGCTGTTAATCTATGCTGCGCGTCTTTTTTAGTGGGGTGTCTCTTGGAGAAAAATATAACAGAAAACATAGAAACATAGAAATTTAGGTGCAGGAGTTAGGCCCATTCACCCTTCGAGCCTGCACCGCCATTCAATATGATCATGGCTGATCATCCAACTCAGTATCCCGTACCTGCCTTCTCTCCATACCCTCTGATCCCCTTAGCCACAAGGGCCTCATCCAACTCACTCTTAAATATAGCCAATGAACTGGCCTCAACTACCCTCTGTGGCATGAGAGTTCCAGGAGACTCAACCTCTCTGTGTGAAGAAAGTCTTTCTCATCTCGGGGTCTTAAAGGATTTTCCCCCTTATCCTTAAGCTGTGACCTTGTCCTGGACTTCCCCAACATCGGAAACAATCTTCCTGCATCTAGCCTGTCCAACCCCTTAAGAATTTTGTAAGTTTCTATAAGATCCCCTCTTAATCTCCTAAATTCCAGAGAGTATAAACGAGTCTATCCAGTCTTTCTTCATAAGACAGTCCTGAACATCCCAGGAATCAGTCTGGTGAACCTTCTCTGCACTCCCTCTATGGCAATAATGGTCCTTCCTCAGATTTGGAGACCAAAACTGCACGCAATACTCAGGTGTGGTCTCACCAAGACCCTGTACAACTGTAAGTAGAACCTCCCTGCTCCTGTACTCAAATCCTTTTGCTATGAAAAGCTAACATACCATTCGCTTTTTTCACTGCCTGCTGCACCTGCATGCCTACTTTCAATGACTGGTGTACCATGACACCCAGGTCTCGCTGCATCTCCTTTTCCTAATCGGCCACCATTTAAATAATAGTCTGCTTTCCTGTTTTTGCCACCAAAGTGGATAACTCACACCTTTATCCACATTATACTGCATCTGCCAAACATTTGCCCACTCACCCAGCCTCCAAGTCACCTTGCAGTCTCCTAGCATCCCTCCTCACAGCGAACATGCCCCCCAGCTTAGTGTCATCCGCAAACGTGGGAGATTATATTGCTACAATTCCTCATCAGATCTTTAATTATTTATTGTAAAAGCTGGGGTCCCAGCACTGAGCCCTGCGGTACCCCCACTAGTTACTGCCTGCCATTGTGAAAAGGACCGTTTAATCTACTCTTTGCTTCCTGTTTGCAGGCCAGTTTCTCTATCCAATCAATACTGAACCCTAATACGTATGCTTTAAGTTTGTTACTAATCTCTTATGTGGGACCTTGTCGAAAGCTTTCTGGAAGTCCAGATATACCACATCCACTGGTTCTCCTTATCACGCTACTAGTTACAACTTCCTCGAAAATTCCACAAGATTCGTCAGAACATGATTTACTTTTGTAAATCCATTGCTGACTTTGTCCAATGATTTCACCACTTTCCAAATGTGTGCTATCATCTTTAATAACTGACTCTAGCAGTTTCCCACTACCGATGTTAGACTAACTGGTCTGTAATTCCCACGTTTTCTCTCTCCTACCCTTCTTAAAAAGAGGGGTTAATTTGCTACCGCCAATCCTCAGGAACTACTCCAGAATCTAAAGAGTTTTGAAAGATTATCACTAATGCATCCACTGTTTCCTGAGCTACTTCCTTAAGTACTCTGGGATGCAGCCTATCTAGGCCCTGGGGGATTTATCGGGCCTTAACAGATTTCAATCTATTTAATTGAGCTAAAACCTTACCTCTTTTATTGGTTCGTTAATTCCCTTAACATTCCAACTACAGAAGGTGATTCCATCACCCCCAATCCGAGTGTTTATATCATACATTTTATTATTAAGGTGGTTTATAATGGAGTAGATGTCTCAGCTCATCCAACCCAATCCTATACCCAGGACATCAGATCGATGAAATTTTAATATCTGTTACATTATCTTATACGCAGTCTCCTTAAACTAACTATATAATACCAATCATACTCAAACATATAGTATATAATATGAAATAAATACATAATATAAAAATATAATAAAGATGTAAGTAAAGTAGGTGATGTTAATAAGTGAAAGGGGAAAAAAAAAAAAGTGACTACAAAACTATAGTTAGTGTAGTTAGTGGTTAGTGTAAGCACCACTAGCGTGGCTACTAATCTACGGACTTCCGTTAGAAAAAATAGATGTTAATAATTCCAGCTCCGTTTTTTGCCCTAAGGTCTTATATATGTCGGGGTCTAGCGGGTATTAAATTTATATACTTAGTGATTAATAATACTACTAATATCAATTACAATTAGTATCATAGCAACATATTAGGAGAGCTAACATACATTTTTGAGGCGTTAATTAATACAAAACTTATATTTATTAATAATCCATCCATTCCTCTTTGACCCCAAGATAGAGTCCATGTCCATTGTTCCGTCTCCTTCCCTGCGGAATCCTCCTTCAATGTAAATCCTCCTCCTTTTCTGTAGATGGACAGTATCATTAGATAAGTGATCGTTAATTAGTCTCATCAAGTAGGTGATCAATAATATTCAGTGTCCTTAATCTTCATCTTTCTTCTTCCTCTTCTCCTTCCGCTTCCTAGTTTCTTCTGAATATCTCGAAGCGAATTCAAGAGCTTCTGTATGTTTGGTGAAGCGGTGCTCCTTATTTTCATAAGTTACCCTTAATGTTGCCCGGGTTACATCAGGCCTATCTCAGATTCGTTATGTTCCTCAGGATACCTCTTGTTTCTGTAAATAAAGATCTTCTCTTGGCCACTTCCCGCAGGGTAATCTCTAAAAATACTGATGTTATCTTCCTCATATTTGAGATTTTTTCTTTCGGATTATTATCTTCATCATATCTTCAAAAAAACATGATCGTAAGCCACCTTCACAATCATCTGTCTAGGGGGAGCATCCTTCCTAGGGGTACGTCTCAATGCCTGTGTGCTCGGCCAGCAGAGGTTCTTGGGCCAAGTTCAGAATATCTTTTAAAATGTTTTTTAGCAGCAAATTTTCGAGGGTCTTGATTTCCCTCTCGGCCTTCACTCAACCCAACAATACGCAGATTCTTACGCCTTTGACGTCCTTCAAGTCAATGCATTTCTCAGTCATTTTATGTAATAATTCTGATTAAACGCTTGTTTTTCGGGCAAGGCGCTTTTCGGCTGATTCAGTCAGTTCTTTGATTACGTCTTTTTGTTGGTTAAGTGAAGTTATATCGGTTCCAACTTGGTTTCAGCAGCACCTCCATCTCACCAGTTTTATGGTTTACAACATCCATTACTGTCGGCTTGCGCAAGCAGTATATCCGCTTTATCTTTCCATTCGTCCATCATAGTCTTTACAGCTGCTATAACTTCTTTTTTGGAATCATTCTTTAAATTACTCATGATACACCAAAATGTCGGCTCTTTAAAAGTCTTTATTTCTTCTTTATATTCTTTTTTCATATCTTTATGCAGCTTTTGTTTCAACTCACCCATAATGATTTTTTTTGAGGTCGTCCATCTTTATTATATCTTCCTGGGAGGCACTCAAACTCGAGCCGAGGCTCCAGTGAGGCCTACTTCCCCTTTCACAGGCTTTTTCCCTTGGTGGCGGGGGGGGGGGGGGGGGAGCGATGCATCTTATTAAAGTTGCGCGCCTGATGAAGACGTTCACGCACCTTTTTCAACGCTACGGAGCCATTCAGAAGTGTTCAGAAGTGTTCTCCTCTGGTAAGTGGTTTCAATTAACCCCTTTTACCCCCGTTTTTTTATACAGTTTTGACGGGTGCTGAATGGCGCGAGTTCCATTCACTCCATAGCGCCACGGAAGTCTCATAAAGTCTATTTTAAAAGAAATTTTAAAAAGTGCTCCAGATATCGGCCTTTTGGCTATAGATCAAGTGTAGTATCTGTTCTTATCAGTTCTGAGTGAAAATAGACTCTCTGTTCTTATTAGAACAGTTCTGGTGGTCCTTGGGGGACAAGGGCCGTGGCTTGCGGAGCAAAATCGTTGACAAGGATTCGGCTCGGCTGCAGGCTTAGAGGTGGATCCATGGTTGAGAAACCAACCTAACCCTTTGTCAGCCTCAATGTCAGCAGGAGCAGGAGTGCAGGGTATTCGGGATACCCTGCGAATAAGCGTCAAGGACTCAGCAAGGGCCCCCTTCTCACGAGACCTGTTCGTGAAGAGAGTAGGTCTTGCTAGAGGCTGCAAATTTGAGGCCAAGGACATCTACTGCTTCAAGGATTTCCCGGGTAACGGATATTTTGATGTTACCTTCACGTATCCGAAAAAACGGGAGAGGATGGCAGAAGGTGATGGAAGACTTCCAGGAGAGGGGGAAATGAAGTCCGCTGTCGCTGCTGAAAGTGCAGCCGCTCTTCACCCTCCCCCCACCAGAAGGAAAGGATTCATCACGCCCACAATGCACATGTTCAACCCACATGTGCCGTAGTGGATGTCCTCACCTTCCTTGCTCGCTAAGTCGAGGGAACAGGGAACTGTGTGGACGTGTAGGACATGCACGGGATTTGGACGAGTAGCGGCAAGTCAAGGTAAAAGCTGAGGGTGGAAAAGGACGGAGAAATCATCCTCACCCACCCTCGGTTTTCGTGATCGGAGGAAAACCGAGGATACCTGAGGCTATGTAGGGCAACCCAGGCTGTGCAGGAAATGCAACAAGCTGGGCACGTGATGGCCCAATGCACTGCAGTTGTCTGCAAAAACTGCAAAGACGGGAGGGCCATGAGACAAAGGACTGTCAGGCCAGCAAGAACTGCAACCTGTGCGGGGAGGCAGGCCACATTTACAGGGCTTGCCCTAAAAGAGCCTGCACCTACGCACAGGCAACAAGAGGGGCTGCTGCCAGCACCCCAAAGGGGGGGCGAGGCACCCCCCACCACTGCCAAGAATCCGGCAGGAAAGAGAGAACACGGATGAGGACAGGCCCGACACCTCAAGGCCCCAAATGCCAGAAGGAGATGCCAGCATCTGCCAGGAGGGAGCGTCGATGGAGGAGGGGGAACAGCAGGAGAAATGGATAACGGTGAAGTACAAGAAAAAGAGGGTTCAGCCCAAAGTGCGAGCCGGAAAAGAGTGGTAAGTCAAAAAGTAAATCAGAAAAAGGTGTCTTTCTCTTACAGAAGGCAGAAACCTCTCATCCTCGTCGGAGGATGAGACGACCAGGAAGTCCCAACGATGGAGGCAGAGAAGAAAACGGGGGGGAGGAAAAGAGAGAGGCCACGACGATCACCTCCAGCCCAGGAGACCGAGAGCAGAGAAGTGGCCGAGGGGCTCCAGCCCCAGGACATCGGGAGCAGTGCAGCGGTTGAGGGGCTCCAGCCAGGACATCGGGAGCAGTGCAGCGGTCGAGGGGCTCCAGCCCCAGGACATCGGGAGCAGTGCAGCAGTCGAGGGGCTCCAGCCCCTGGAGACAAGGATCATCACAGCGGCCCCAATGGGCCCCAGCTCCGGAGAGCAGCCCATGGGGGGGGAAGCAGCGCAGAGGCCGTTGGGCCCCAGCTACAGGAGACAGAGGAAGCGGCGTGCCCAAAAGGGGGTGGAATGAGAAGGCCCCCCCCAACGACACCTTTGGTTATGCCACCTGAAACCCACCTCACCGCTGGATTCCTGAGCCCAGAAAAGCTGAGGCAATTCACCGAAGCGGTGGGAATGAGGGGACACGGAAATGGTCAGTGACTCTAAAGACAATGGAGCTCAAACTGGCATCTTTAAACGTGCGCAGTATACAGTACCTGGCCAAGGTCAAGGCAGATGTGACTTTTCTTCAGGAGTGCGGGCTGCCAAACCTACGCTGCCATCGGAGGTGGTCGCAATGGTGGCCCCACGGACTGTCGGTGTGGTCGGGGGGAAATGACTGTCGTGCTTCCGGCCTGGGGATTTTGCTGCGGGGAGGGAACTTCACCATCACTGAGGTCAGGGAAGTGGTTGGAGGGCATCTCCTTGTGGTGGACGTTATGTACCGTGGCTCTCCGCTCCGGCTGATAAATGTGTATGCCTCACCCACGCAGAGCGAGCGGCTGGCCGTTCTCCAGCAGCTCCCAGTGCTGCTGGCCACGTCCCGGCAGCTCGTTCTGGCTGGTGACTTCAACTGCATCATTGATGCGGCTGGACGATCCGGCAGTGCCGACAGCAGACTGGACAGCACGTCCAAGTTCCTGATGGAGATGGTAAAAGATGCAAAGCTGCGCGACGCCTTCAGCGACCCTGCTGGCGGGTCCCAGCCGCGGTTCACCTGGTCGAGATCGGGCGGTTTAGCCCGATCTCGGATAGACTTTGTCTTCACGACAAAGGCCGTCACGGTGAGACACACTGACCACACGCCAGTGTTCTTCTCCGACCACTGCCTCCTTCAGGCTTCCTGTCACCTACAGGAGGACCGGAAGGCAGGCAGAGGGACGTGGAAGTTAAACATGAAGCTGTTGACCCCAGAGAACATCGAGGAGCTAAAGAGGGACTACGCATGTTGGAGAACGGTGAAGCCTCTCTTTGACTCCCCCACACTCTGGTGGGAAGCAACCAAGGAGAACATTAAGAGGTTCTTCATAATTAAAGGAGTTCAGAGAGCAAGACAGAGTCAGAGGGAATTGTGCCAACTCCAGACAGATTTGCAACAACTGCTCCTTCTGCAGTCGAGCGGGGTGGATGTGAGGGAGGAACTTAGAGAGGTGAAGGATCCGGCAAGCTGGCTCTTTACCTCTGAATCCTCCAAGATCATCTTCCGATCCAGGGTCCGCATGTGGAGAGCAGGATGAGACGTGCTCACGTTTCTTCTTCCATAAGGTTCACAGGGGGAGCTCTGTGATGAACAGCCTTAGGGAGGAGGACGGCACGGTAGCATCCTCACAGACAGACATGCTGAGGATCTGCAAATCCTTTTACACAGATTTGTATAACCAAAAGACCACAGACAGTACCTCCTCCCAGAACTTCCTGTACTCGATCACGGAGGTCTTGGAGGACAGCAAGCGGGAGAGTCTGGACCAACCACTGACCCTAGAGGAGCTGACTGGCTCCATCCGTTCCTTTGACTCGAATGAAACTCCCGGAAGCGATGGTTTACCGACCGAGTTGTATTATGCTCTGTGGGACTGGATGGGCCCGGACCTGCTAGAAGTGTACAACGACATGCTTCTAGCTGGTAGCATGTCAGACTCCATGAGGAAGGGCAACATCACCCTAATCTACAAGCAGAAGGGGGAGATGAAGTACATAAAGAATTGGAGACCCATAACACTCTTAAATGTAGACTACAAATTCCTGTCTAAGGCCATCGCCAACCGGGTCAAGTCTGCTCTGGGACAGGTGATCCACCCGGACCAAACCTGTGCTGTACCTGGCAGGAAAATCTCAGACAGCCTAGCGCTGCTGAGAGATACCATCGCCTACGTGCAGGACAGACGGGTGGATGCCTGCTTAGTCAGCTTGGACCAGGAGAAGGCCTTCGACAGGATTTCGCACACGTACATGAGGGACGTGCTCTCCAAAATGGGTTTTGGGGAGGGAATTAGGAATTGGATCAAACTGCTCTACACCAACATCCGTAGTGCAGTCCAAATCAATGGGTGGGAGTCAGACAGTTTCTCTGTAAGGTCTGGAGTTAGGCAGGGTTGCCCTCTTTCTCCAGTCTTGTTTGTCTGCTGTATTGAACCCTTTGCCGAATCCATCAGGAAGGATGCGAGCATAAGAGGAGTGACATTGCCAGGCAGTGGGGGCATTCAAGTAAAGACCTCCCTGTACATGGACGATGTCGCTGTCTTCTGCTCGGATCCAGGGTCGGTCCGCAGACTGATTAGTATCTGCGACCAGTTTGAGTCGGCCACGGGAGCCAGGGTGAACCGCAGGAAGAGCGAGGCCATGCTCTTTGGCAATTGGCCCGACAGATCTTCCGTCCCCATCACCATCAAGCCTGACTTCTTGAAGGTGCTGGGGATCTGGTTAGCGGGGGCTGAGGCATGTAACGAAAATTAGCTGGAGCGGATCGCCAGGGTGGGGAGGAAGCTGGAGCTGTGGAGGCAACGCTCCCTCTCCATAACGGGAAAGAATTTGGTCATCAGGTGCGAGGTGCTCTCGGGGCTGCTGTACCTGGCACAAGTGTGGCCTGTCCCTCCCTCCTATGCCACAGGGATCACCCGGGCCATCTTCCAGTTCATCTGGGGGTCGAGGATGGACCGGGTGCAACGGGCCACAATGTACAAGTCGGCAGACAACGGGGGTAAAAGCGTGCCCAACGTCGCCCTCATTCTGATGGCCACCTTCGTATGTGGCTGCACCAGGCGGAGTGTAGAGCCAAGGCACGTGGGCACCAAGTGTCACTACCTGCTGAGGTTCTACCTGTCCCTGGTGTTGAGAAGGATGGGCCTGGCGCAGGTGCCACGCAATGTGCCAGTCAGCTGGACATTGCCGCCCCAGCTGTCGTCTGTGGAAGGGTTCTTCCGGACCAACACCTTTGACCACATGTCCATCGGGCAGTGGTCAGCACAGAATGTCCTGCAGGCACTGCAGGGAAAGGACTCTATGGACCCGGTGGCGTGGTTCCCTGAGCAGACTGCCCAGCTTGTCTGGCAAAACGCCTCATCGCCAGAACTCACCAACAAGCACCAAGACCTGGCTTGGCTGGCGGTGAGGGGAGCCCTCCCAGTCAGATCCTTCCTGCACCGTCGGAACTTCACTGCCAGCGCACGCTGCCCTCGGGACGGCTGCTATGGAGAGGAGACGGTTGCCCACCTCTTTACAGAGTGTGGGTTTGCTAAAAGAGCCTGGAGAAAAATGCAAGGGTCCCTGGTACGCTTTATCCCGAACAGTTCCATCACAGAGGACTCGGTGATTTACGGACTGTTCCCAGGGACACATTCAGAGGCTGACATCGAGTGCTGCTGGAGGGTCATCAACTCGGTGAAAGATGCCCTTTGGTCTGCCCGAGCATTGTTCACCACCCAGCAGAGCGAGATGTCCGTCGGGGAATGTTGCCGACTGGCCCGCTGCAGACTGCAGGAGTACGTGCTGAGGGACGCACTGAAGCTCGGTGCAGCCAAAGCCAAGGCTCGGTGGGGGAGGGCCACAGTCTAACGCCCTTCCGCTGCTGGACATGGGGGGTACAGTATTGTGGAGACGCCCCTCAATATAAGGGAAGGTATCCCACGCCATTGTGCCACATGAGTGGCACGAGTGGGGGACTGATTTGTGTAAATTTGGGGAAAAGAAATGTCTAAACTGTATTCATCAATTTGTACAGCCTCCGAAAATGTCGGATGGATTTTCCGCACGGTTCATGTATTGTATATATTTATCATTTGAATAAAGTATATTTTGAAATTTTAAAAAAAAGTTGGCGATCCTTTCGCCGAACACCTCCTCTCGGTCCGCAACAACCAAGCCGACCTCCCGGTGGCTCAGCACTTCAACTTCCCCACCCATTCCGTATCCGACTTCTCTGATTCTCTGCTTCTCCCCCCAAGCTCCGTCATCCTGGATGTGGAAACAGCGCATCCGCTGCTCGAGGTGTCCGAGGGTCGGAAGAGCGTGAGATGGACCGAGACCCGGAGCTGTCTCCCTGACACCGGGAAGAGGTTTACAGTCTTGTCATGTGCGCTGGGATCGGAGGGATTCACATCGGGGAGACATTACTGGGAGGTGGAGGTGGCGGAGAGTGAGTGGTGGAGTCTGGGAGTCGCCGCAGAGTCTGTGGAGATGAAGAGACGGGTCGACCTGACCCCGAAGACTCCCATTTAATCCCCAAATTCCGCGTCGTGAAACGAACCCCAGTGAGCGCGGAAATAAAACCAGGGAGAATGTAAATGTGGGAAGAGTGAAATAAACAGCAACTGAAATCAGAGCTGTCTGTCGATCCGTTCATTTTTAACGCGTTAACCGCGTCCGGCAACGGAACAGAAATTACTTTTGTGAAAATATAAAAAGATTGAAACAATCGCCCTTCCCGCGGGTTCAGCAGCGGCCGCGGGCGGCGGGTCCTGTGCTCCGGGCTCCCCCGGGTCTAAAAGTCCGTCGAGATAACTCATTTACATTATATCTGTAGCATTTCCACATTCAACACCAGATACATTTTTCTTGGAACGGATGTTTCAAAGAATGGGTGCGTTAGAAATTCCAGGTTCCAGATGAAAACCCGCAGGAATCAGGCTCCGCCTTCCTGTCTGTAGGATAAGTGGAGCATTGCTTATTGCAGTCGCAGCCAGACCGCTCCCTCGCCTCTCTCTCTCGGCAACATCATGTCTGTATCAGCGCTGCTTCCTGCTCTCGTTCCCTACTTTAATGTCTCATCTTCCTCACTGCCAGTTTCTAACCGGCTCCCACTTTCACCGCTTGAGCTCCGACTCTTCCCTCCCCTTTCTCCGCTTCTCTGAATCCATGTCAGGGAAAAGGCGAGTGGCCAGAGTCCATTCCCAGCCAGCGGACTCCATCGACTGCGTTGACTGCGCTTCCTCCCAACCTGCTTCCCGTCAAATTCCCTTTCATTCCCCTGTGTGTCTGTGCCCGTTGTGTCTTTCCTTAGCGCCCACAGATATTGCGTGACCCATTAATTTGTTTTAAAGAAACAGCATGGAACCAGGCCCTTCGGCCCACCTAGTCCATGCCAAACAGCGATCACCATAGATAGACACAAACAACCGGAGTAACTCAAGGAGACAGCCGGCATCAGAGCGTATGAATCGGTGACGTTTCGGGTCGTGACCCCCCATTCCTTCTCTCCCCATTCCTTCTCTTCCTTCGTTGCCTGGCCCGCTGAGTTATTCCAGTATTTTGTGTCTATCTTCGGTTTAAACCAGCATCTGCAGTTCCTTCTTACACAGCGATCACCCATGCACTAGTTCTACCCTACACACGAGGGACATTATAGAGGGCAAATAATCCACAAACCTCTACGTCTTTGGTATGTGGACAGAAATCGCAGCTCCCGGAGAAAACCCACGCGGCCACATTGAGAACGTATCAACTCCGTACAGACAGCGCCCGCAGTCAGGATCGCACCCGCGTGTCTGGCGCTGTGAGGCGGGAACTCTGCCGTTACGCCGCTGTGCCACCCAATTGGACTAGAACATTATGGGAAGCAACTGCAGATGCTGGTTTAAACCGAAGATGGACACAAAATGCCGGAGTAACTGAGAGGGACAGGCAGCAATTCTCGAGAGTGGAAATGGATGACTTTTCGGGTCGAGATCTCTGAAGAAGTAGTTTCGACCCGAAACATCATCAATTGCTTCTCTCTGGGGATGCTGCCTGTCCCGCAGAGTTTCTCCAGGATTTTTTGTCTATCTTTGGACTAGAACTTTATTTTTCTTGACGCATTAGTGCCTCCGCCATTCCAACTGGGGCATGTGATGAAATGTCGTTCATTGTGGTGCTGGTTCCCATCACCAGAGTGATGTCGAGCGGTCTGAGGAATTGTGCAGTTTCGCGGCACAGGATCGCCACCTGCTGCTGGAAGCAGGTGCTGCAGGAGCGGCCGATGCATCAGCCGTGAACCCGCGGGGAAAGTAATCCTGGAACAGAGAGAATGAATAGATTCCTTTACTGGAGGCTGTCACCGACGTGGTGGGAGGAGCGGGGTGACAGGAACGCAATTTGGGATGATGAGGGAAAAGAACAGGAGGGTCGGCAAGCTGCCTGGATGTCTAAAAAGTTGCGCTCTTTATTACTGTTAATTACTGAATAACTGAATGTCAGTTATAACATCCTAGCCTCATTAAGCATTACTTACTTGTACCTGACGTATTGTTGTGCTAATTGGAGTGGCGGTTCCAATCGCCAGAGGGATACCGAGCGGATTAAAGATGTGTACAGTTTCGTGGCGCAGGGTCGCAACCTGCTGCTGGAAACCGGTACCGTATTAATAACCTTATTAAGTAATTATTAAATATTCTTAATCTATTTAAGATTAATAGTTAATAGAACCCAGATCACTGGAGCGGATAAACTGCTTCTGTAATTCATTAATCTATTCAAATTAATTCCTTATTAAGGATTTTTCCTCGTTAAGGAATTAATTTAAATAGATGCGCATTACCGATGTGATGGGTTTGGCTGTCGGGGCAGGACCAGTATTTATGGCGCACCCCTCAGTGGCCTCTGAATGGTTTTCTCGGCCATTTCAAAGGACATTTGAACATCAGCCATTTGGAACTGTATTGTTCGCAAAGACCAATTTAGGAGTGTTATGATCATCCATCCTCAAACTAGTTTTTAAAAAATAATTTGAAATGATTAACTCTATTTAGTTTAGTTTAGAGATACAGCGCTTTGTGAAACGGGCCCTTCAGCCCAGCGGGTCGCGCCGACCAGCGATCCCGCACACTAACACTATCTTACACACACTAGGGACAATTTACATTTATACCAAATCCAAGTAACCTACAAACTTGCGTGTCTTTGGAGTGTGGCAGGAATCCGAAGATCTCGGAGAAATCCACGCAAATAACGGGGAGAACGTACAAACTCCGTACAGACAGCACCCGGCTCTCTGGCGCTATATGCGCTGTAAGGCCGCAATTATACCGCTCTTCTTTTTAAAAGCTGCAACTACCACCATTTATTAATTATTAATAAAGACATTTACATGATAGAAGGATTTAATTTCAATCATTCATTATAGGTGCCGTGGAGACACTTGAATTTGCGTCTCTGGATGTGCCTCTGGATTCCTCGTTCAGTAACGTAATCTCTCCCTCGCCACCGCACCTGTTGTTGCCACAGATAGCCCCTGACCCGCTACGTTCGTCCAGCAGTTTGCATCTGCAGTGCCGTGTGTCTCAACTCGCAGCCGTCTCTCATTGAATACCAATTCTGCCCACCGCCGCCCTAATTTCCCTGTTCCTTATCCTCTCACTCTTACTCTGCACCTACTCTCACATCACCCATTCCCCCCCCCCCCCCCCCCCCCCCCCCCCCCCCCCCCCCTCCTCATCACCCGCACCTATTTCGGAGCTCCCGGAATGTCGATTGTGATAGAGTCACTGGATGTGAAAATGGATATGAAGTACTTGGCAACGATGCAGAGGAGGTTTTCCAGAATTATGATTTCATTAAGAGAATGGAGAGGTCAGACCGACTATGGAAAGTTTTCTCCGGACCGCCGGAGGTTGAGGGGAGACTTGATGGAAGAATTATGAGAGGGGTGGGCAGGGTACACAATCACAACCTTTTATAGTAGAGGGCACAGTTATAGGATGAGAGGGCAAAGTTTAAAGGAGATGTGCGAGGCAGGTTTTCTACCCCAATGATGGTGAGTTTCTGGAACGCGCTGCCAGGGATGGTGGTGGAGGCTGATACGAGACAGACGGTGAAACATAGAAACATAGAAATTAGGTGCAGGAGTAGGTCATTCCGCCCTTCGAGCCTGCACCGCCATTCAATATGATCATGGCTGATCATCCAACTCAGTATCCCAGTGAAGAGATGTTTGGATAGGCACGTGAATATGCAGGTAATTGAAGGATATAGATTATGTTCAAGCAGGTAAGAGTTGGTCTTGGCATCATATTCAGCACAGTCACTGCGGGCCGAAGGGCTGCTCCTATGCGTACTGTTCTTTGTTACATACGGATTGTGTCTTCGTATTGTGGATATTCCGGGATATAACCTGGTACTCGAAGAAGCCTCCACATAAGCGCTGTAGAATGTATCCTGACTGTTCGCGTCATGGTCCGGTCCGGCATTTCCAACGCAAACGAGTTGCACTACCGCCTGCACTGTCATTGACGTGTTTATTTTTAATTGTGTTTTGCATTAATGCTTTGTCTTTGGAGCAGTTTTTAATTTTGTTTTTACTAACTAGCAGAATGTATGTGTAATGTGGTTGCAATTTGCGTTTAATTTACATTTTGTGTAGCACTGATTATTTGTGCGTGTGATGCTGCTGAAACGGCGATGAGATTTTCATCGGAGCTGTTCATCGCAGTACTTGTACAGATGAAAATACATCCGACTTGACTTCACTCTAAGTTTATATATAATCATCGTTTTACACCCCAGTTAGTTTCTTTTTTGGCCGTGTCATTGTCTGTCCTGCTCCAAACTGTCCCATAACGTTCCCTGCGCTTACATTTATATACCGGTTGTAGATGCTTGTGTGTACAACTTTAATTGCTAGTATGTTGTCCATGCTAACCACTCCCCCAGCAGTTGGTATAATTGTAGCCTGCACGCCCCTAGCTCCCTCTCTGGTGCTCGTGACAGACCACGTACAGCCAGGGCTATGTATGCTGTGTGTTTAATAAAAGTTCTGAAGACTTAAAGACATCGTGGCATGATCTCCATGGTGTCAGATGTGGTAGTTCCTGCGTCTGTGTTGTTTCGCGTTTTATTTTATTAGTCCCAGTACCCCCCCCCCCCCCTGGTTCTACGATGGCTTCTGCCTGCCGTAAGCCTGACGTCCTGGTCTTTGATGCGGGACATCACTCATCGCTGGAGTGTGTTCCGTCGGGACTTTGAAATTATGTTGCTGTTGCCCACCTGCTGTGGACCCCGCTGTCAAGGCTTCCCTGCTGCTCAACCTGGCTGGTTCGGAGGCGCTCGAGCGTTCGGAGTCGTTCGTCTATGGACAGGGTGAGAGTGCTACTGACCCCGACTGCTTAATTGCTAAATTTACGGGCGATGTGTGACCTCCCCACTAATCACATTCTGGAGCGTTTTTAAGTTGTCTCCAGACGCCAGAAACCCTGGGGAGTCTTATTGACAATTTTATGGGCCTCGTTGCGACAGCTGGCTCGCGATGTAACCTGCGTGGACCTGACCCGATGCTTTGACCCGTGACATTTTGGTCTTTGGTTTGAGGGACGAAAAACTGCGCATTCAGAGCTGTTGCGGAAGCCTGATCTGACACATGAGGCACTGCACGCCTCTCGCCTGGCCGAGGCTGTCTCCTCCGCTGTACCTGACCCTGTGGTTCACACGGCCAGCCTCGCTGGTCCCCAATACAATGCTCCTCGGCGACAGAGGGCAAGACCGCTGCTGGGCTCCAGACCGCTCAACGGTGTCCCAATTGTAACTTTGTCTCCCACCGTTTTAATGTGTGCCCTGCGTTGGGGGAAAGACCTGTAACTTTTGCAACAAGCTCGGGCACTTTTCAGCGGCATGCCGTTCCCGTGGGAACAATTGCCCAGCCACAGCAGAAGCCGTCTCGTTATCTGACTCGTGATGATTCAGTGTTCTGGTTCGCATCTGCAGCACGATGATCTTCCCCCGTCTGACCCTGAATCTTCACAGAGCGAGCTGGAGGTGTTTTCTTGCGAGGTGCAGCTGGACTGATAACGGACCGACCGTCCGTTCTCACGGTGAATGGCACGGCCTTCTCTGCCAAGGTCGACACTGGTGCGGCTGCCAACGTTATGTCAACACGCCTGTTTAAACAAGATAGAAAATAATGAGGCCTGTTTCCACAGGACAGTGCTGTTCTGCGTGCCCTATGGGGGCGGCGTGCTTGTTCCTGTGGGGAAGGTCACTCTCCACTGCACGGTGCGGTCGGCCAATGGGCCCCTCTCCTTCTTCCTACTGGACAGTCAATGTGTCCCTTGCTCGGCGTGGAGGCTGCAGGACCTCGGGTTGGTGCGTTTCCACAGCGATGTCCACCTGGTTGAGGCGTCCCTGGATCCGCTGGCGAGTTCCCGGACCGGTTTTGACTCGAAGCTGGGGAAGTTGCCTTGCAGCTATAAGATTGCCATCGATCCTGACGTTACGCCGGTTGTCCGTCCCCCGCCACCGTGTATCCTTTGCCATGAGGGGCAAGGTCGAGTCTGCTCTTTGCGAAGATGGGTGCCATGGGCATCCTGGCGCCCGTCACGGCCTCTACCCAATGGGTTTCGACTATGGTCGTTGCTGCAAAGAAGGACAAGAGCGAAATACGGATCTGCATCAACCCAAAGACTTGAACTTGGCCATCAGGGCGCCGCACTTATCCCATGCGGACGGTGGAGGAAGTTGCTGCACAGGTCGGCCCTGCAACCGTGTGTGCTCGGTTCTTGATGCCAAGTAGTTCGTTCTGGCAGATTCCTCTGGACGAGCGGTCCTCGCACCTGACGACCTTCAGCACACCTTTCAGGGCAGGTATCGCTTCCTCCGCATGCCGTTTGGGATCAAACTCTGCCAGCGAGGTGTTCCAGAGGACCATGGAACAGCTGTTTGCTGGACTTCCATGTGCCATCATTGTCGACGACATCCTGGTTTATGGGAAGGATGTCGCTGAGCACGACCGCCACCTTCGTCAGGTGCTGCAGCGGGCCCGGGAGGTCAACCTGAAGCTTAACCCGAAAAAAATGCCGGTTCCGAGTCCCTGAGGTCACCTATGTGGGGCATGTTTTCACGGCATCGGGGCTGAAGCCCGACCCGCAAAAATTACGGCCGCAATTTCCGAGATGCCTGCGCCTGTTGATGTGCCTGGACTGCAGCGCTTCCTGGGCATGGTCAACTACCTGGGAAAGTTCATCCCTGACCTAAGTGAACTGAGTGCCCCTCTGCGGGATCTGGTAAAAAAGGACACTGCCTGGGTTTGGTTCCCGCAACACCAGCGCGCGTTTGACAGCCTCAAGTCCAAGCTGGTCAGCATGCCGACGCTGAAGTACTTTGATCTCCAGCGCCCCATTGTTCTCACGTGTGATGCCTCTAAGTTTGGCCTCGGGGCCGCCTGCCTGCAGATCCATGACGGGGTGCAACTACCTGTGTCTTACGCGTCCCGCACGATGACGCCCGCTGAACAAAACTATGCCCAGATTGAAAAGGAGCTGCTGGCGGTTGTCTTCGCCTGCTCCAAGTTCAAGGACTATATCCTGGGCAACTGTTTCACTGTCGAAACGGACCACCAGCCGCTGGTCATCATTCTCAACAAGCCAATACACATGGCCTCCTCCCGGCTCCAGCGCATGATGCTCCAGCTGCAACGCTTCACTTTCACGGTGGTTTACCGCAAGGGCAAGGACATGGTTCTTGCGGACACGCTGTCGCGAGCGCCTCTTTCATCCACGATTCGGCATCCATATGAGGCGTCCGATCTGATGGTCTGGGGCGTGAACTTCGTGCCCTCCAGTCAGTTGAAGTCCCTGGCCGAGCATACAGCGGCAGACGCTTCGCTACAGCAGCTGGCCGAGGTCATCAAGCATGGTTGGCCCGACCGACGTTCTTCTCTGCCAGACGCGGTGGCACCTTACTTCTTGGTCCGTGACGAGTTGGTGCTGCGTGGTGGTGTGATTGTGAAGGGGCACAAGGTGGTGGTGCCCGAAGCACTACGAGAACAATACTTTGAGACCGCTCATCGTGGCCATCCTGGGCCGAGGCGACCCTTGCAGTCGCTCAGAGCCAGTTCTTCTGGCCCGACATGCCTCGCTACTTCCGGGATAGGGTCTCCGCATTGCCCTACTGCAAACAGCCTCGCTCCACAGCAACAGTGGCAGCCGCTCCTGCAGCAGCCAGCTGCTGACCTGCCCTGGTCTGCGCTAGCAACCGACATCTTCGAGTGGCACGGAAAAGCACTTCATGGTGCTTGTCGACTCATACTCCGGCTGGTTTGGAGTTGACCAGCTCCACTCCCTCTCTTCTCCGCGGTCATCGACAAGCTGCGCCGCCACTTTGCCACATTTGGGTCCCCCGTCAGCCTGCAGTAGGACCAACGGCAGCCAGTTCACCAGTGCCGAGTTCCGGGAGTTTGCTGACCGTTGGTACTTTCGACATTAACACCAGCAGCCCGGAATACCCACAGAGCAATGGACTGGCCGAGCGCGCGGTCCGCAGTGCTAAAGACATTTGTTGGAACGTTTGCCGTCTGTCCCACTCCGACATCTACCTGGCCCTGCTGAACCTCCGCAACATCTCCCGCGACCATGCCCTGGGCTCCCCGGCTCAGCGCCTAATGTCCCGAGTGACGAGGCCCACGGTCCCGATGTCTCAGCAGTCCCTGTCCCCCTCCGTCCTTAAACCTGCCTTGGTCCGGGAACGCATTGCTGTCAAACGCCGTATCCAGAAGCGTTCCCACGATAGGTCTTGCCGTGTCCTCTGTCCTCTTCTCCCTGGTCAGGTAGTCGTATGTTGGTCCTCTTCTGGCCGCTCAGGCTGGTGTGGTCGTCGCGGCTCTGCCGGTTCCCCTCGCTCTACCTTGCTCAACCGCGACGGCAAGGTGTACCGCCGGGTCCCGCCAGCATCTCCGGCTTGTGAACGAGCCTCTCCCTCCCCCGGCGGCTCCGTATGCCCCTCCGCTGCCTCTGTCGCAGCCCTGTGCTCTGCCTGTTCCTCTGGGGCCGGCCTCCCCTCGTCCTCCTCCGGAGCGTCTTTCTCCGGGTTCCCCGCCTTTCTCTTCGCCTCCCTCCCCGCTGTCTTCGTCGCCTAGGGATTCTCCTGTCCGTAGCCCTCCTGTCCATGGCCCCCCCCTTGATCCGGCGTTCCCGCTTGTTGCTGTCGGGGAGGGAGGTGTTGGCGGTGATGGCGAGGTGCGGACCCGGTCTGGTCGCCTGGTCAGGCCGCCGGTCCGCTACGGCGATTACGTGTGATTTCATATCCCTGTACTTTACTGTCTGTACTTACCCTGGCGCATGAGACGTGGTCGGCCTGTCACTCACTGCCTGCTTTGTTTGGTAGAGGAAGGATGTAGATGCTTGTGTGTACACCTTTAATTGCTAGTATGTTGTCCATGCTAACCACTCCCCCAGCAGTTGGTATAATTGTAGCCTGCACGCCCCTAGCTCCCTCTCTGGTGCTCGTGACAGACCACGTACAGCCAGGGCTATGTATGCTGTGTGTTTAATAAAAGTTCTGAAGACTTAAAGACATCGTGGCACGATCTCCACCGGTCTGTTTATCATCTCACTAACCCCTCCATGGGTATTTGAGGTCAGGACACGGTCACCAAGAACACGTTCACCCTGAAAATCTACAGCAGCGTGCGCGGTAGACACTCGCGGTACAGAGGGATCACAAGGGATCAGCAGCTCCCAATCAGTGAAAGCAGTTTCAAACCAGGAAGTGGGAGGAGTTAAAATGGCTTCTAAAGAGCAGGTCGAGAATTTAACAGAGGAGACCATTTGTCCCATCTGCCTGGACTTCTTCACCGATCCGGTGTCACTGAAGTGTGGGCACTACTTCTGCCGCTCCTGTATCACACAGAGTTGGGACAGGGAGGGGAGAAACTCCTGCCCGGAATGTAGAGAGGAGTTTGCAGACCGCAGCCTCAGGGTTAGTCGGGCCTTGGCGAGACTGTCTGAGAAAGTTCGAACACTGAGCCTGAATACGGAAGAGAAGGAAAGTAAACATCACTGCATCAGGAAGAACTGAAGCTATTTTGTGAAACGGACAAGAAACTGATCTGTGTGATTTGTGCAGCTGGGCGGGAACACAAGTCTCACAGCTTCATGCCGGTAGATGAAGCGGTTGAAACCTACAAGGTAAAAGCAAACCGACAAAGATCACTTGCTTGAATGTATATTTGAATGTTTATTGTCTAAACTCGATGTCTCTGATTCCAGGATCAGGTTAAATCTTTAATACAATCTCTGACAACAAATAAATCAGCCATCCAGGAAATGGAAGAGCAACAGAAGCAGAAGATTTCCCAAGTCCGGGTGAGGCCTTGCTGTGTGGCATTTCTGATCGTGTTGTGTAGTTTTGTATTTTGGTTAATGCACTACAGCGCAGCGTGGCAGCAGTTAGTTGCGCTGTTTCGCTGCTCCGGTGAATTCTGTTCATCCCTGACTTCTGGTATTGCCTACGTGACACTTCCATGTCCCCTTCTCCCCCCCCCCCTCTCTACCCCTCCCCTAGTACATATCTCCCCTTACCACCCCCCCCCCCCCCCCCCCCCCCCCCCCCCCCCCCCCCCCCCCCCCCCCCCCCCCCCCCCCCCCCCCCCCCCCCCCCCCCACACACACGCACACCACTCCTTCCCCTGGCACAACTCCCCCTACCCCTCCCCTGGAACAAGTCTGTCCTCCCACCACCACCACCACCCCCTCCCCAGGCATAACCCTGCCCTCCCTCTCTCACACAACTCTCCCCACCACCCCCTCCCCAGGCATAACCCTGCCCTCCCTCTCTCACACAACTCTCCCCACCACCCCCTCCCCAGGCATCAACCCTGCCCCTCCCTCTCTCACACAACTCTCCCCACCACCCCCTCCCCAGGCATAACCCTGCCCTCCCTCTCTCACACAACTATCCCCACCACCATCCCTCTTACAGTAGAAGGCGGGTGATCTGTGAGTCGGTGGGAGTTAATGTGGACGTGAGGGCCATTGTGTTTCAGGGAAACATGAGGAAATGAGATTGACAGGGTTATTCTAAGGAACAGCATAGATATCGATGTGCCAAATGGTCACCTTCTACTGAACAACGAAATAGAATACAGAAATATAATCGATCAATCTTCACCTTTCATTTGACAGGAGCAGTCACAAAGCCTCGAGTCTCACGTCACATCTCAGTTTGCTGAACTGCACCAGATTCTCGTGAAGAAAGAGCAGCACATTCTCGGAGAGATCAAGGAGGATGAGGAGAAGATTCTAAGTCCAATGGAGAAAAATCTTCAAGACATTCAAGAGAATTTAAACTCTATTGAGAAGGAACTCTCAAATCTGCAGGGGCAAATGGAACAAACAGACATCGTGTTATTTCTGAAGGTCAGGGGTTATGTTTCAAACTCTTTCAATGCAACGCAGTCACAAACATTGGCAGCGATATATATATTTGCGAAAATGCAACTTTTATCAATCAGAATGGCAGGCAGTGGCGAGTGGAGTGCTGCAAGGCTCGGTGTTGGGGCCGCAACTGTTTACCGGATATATAAATGATTTGGAAGAGGTAATTAGGAGCAACACTAGCAAGTTTGCGCTTGACACAAAGCTGGGTGGCAGTGTGAACTGTGAAGAGGATGTTAGGAAGTTGCAGGGGGACCTGGACGGGTTGAATGAGTGGCAGATGCAGTTATAATATAGATAAATATGAGGTTATCCACTTTGGCGGCAAAAACAAGGGGGCAGATTATTATCTCAATGAGGTTAGGTAAGGGGGAGGTACAGCGAGACCTGGGTGTCCTTGTACACCGGTCACTGAAAGTTGGCGTACAGGTACAGCAGGCAGTGAAGAAAGCTAATGGAATGTTGGTCTTCATAACAAGAGGATTTCAGTACAGGAGTAAAGAGGTTCTTCTGCAGTTGTATAGGGCTCTGGTGAGACCACATCTGGAGTATTGTGTACAGTTTTGGTCTCCTAATTTGAGGAAGGATATCCTTGTAATTGAGGCAGTGCATCGTAGGTTCACGAGATTGATCCCTGGGATGGCGTGACTGTCATATGAGGAAAGATTGAAAAGACTAGGCTTGTATTCACTGGAGTTTAGAAGGATGAAGGGGGTTCTTATAGAAACATATAAAATTATAAAAGGGCTGGACAAGCTAGATGCAGGAAAAATGTCCCCAATGTTGGGCGAGTCCAGAACCTGGGGACACAGTCTTAGAATAAAGGGGAGGTCATTTAAGAGTGAGGTGAGAAAAAAACTTTTTTACCCAGAGACTTGTGAATTTATGGAATTCCCTGCCACAGAGGGCAGTGGAGGCCAAATCACTGGATGGATTTAAGAGAGAGTTAGATAGAGCTCTAGGGGCTAGTGGAGTCAAGGGATATGGGGAGAAGGCGGGCACGGGTTATTGATAGCGGACGATCAGCCATGATCACAAAGAATGGTGGTGCTGTCTCGAAGGGCCGAATGGCCTCCTCCTGTACCTATTTTCTATGTTTCTATGTTTCGATGTAATTCCTATATTTTTCCAACGTCCCCCATACAAACACGCTCTGCTATCTCATAATTCATAGTGGACGAATTAGACCATTCGGCCCATTAAGTCTCATCCGCCATTCAATCAAGGCTGATCTTGCTCACCATCTCAACTCCATTCGCCTGCCTTCCCCACAGGGCCTGATGGTCTGCATCTCCGGGTACTTAAGGAAGAGTCTCTAGAAATCAATTTTTTTTTAAATATTTAAAAATATACTTTATTCAAGTGATAAATATATACATTACATGAACCTTGCGGAAAATCCATCCGACATTTTCGGAGGCTGTACAAATTGATCAATACATTTTAGACTTTTTCTTTCCCCAAATTTCCACAAATCAGTCCCCCACTCGTGCCACTCATGTGGCACAATGGCGTGGGATACCTTTCCTTATATTGAGGGGCACCTCCACAATACTGTACCCCCCATGTCCAGCAGCGGAAGGGCCTTAGACTGTGGCCCTCCCCCACCGAGCCTTGGCGTTGGCTGCACCGAGCTTCAGTGCGTCCCTCAGCACATACTCCTGCAGTCTGCAGCGGGCCAGTCGGCAACATTCCCTGACGGACATCTCGCTCTGCTGGGTAGTGAACAATGCTCGGGCAGACCAAAGGGCGTCTTTTACCGAGTTGATGACCCTCCAGCAGCACGCGATGTCAGCCTCTGAATGTGTCCCTGGGAACAGTCCATAAATCACCGAGTCCTCTGTGACGGAGCTGTTCGGGATAAAGCGTACCAGGGACCCTTGCATTTTTCTCCAGACTCTTTTAGCAAACCCACACTCTGTAAAGAGGTGGGCAACCGTCTCCTCTCCATAGCAGCCGTCCCAAGCTGGGCAGTCTGCTCAGGGAACCACGCCACCGGGTCCGTAGAGTCCTTTCCCTGCAGTGCTGCAGGACATTCTGTGCTGACCACTGCCCGATGGACATGTGGTCAAAGGTGTTGGTCCGGAAGAACCCTTCCACAGACGACAGATGGGGAGGCAATGTCCAGCTGACTGGCACATTGCGTGGCACCTGCGCCAGGCCCATCCTTCTCAACACCGGGGACAGGTAGAACCTCAGCAGGTAGTGACACTTGGTGCCCACGTGCCTTGGCTCTACACTCCGCCTGATGCAGCCACACACGAAGGTGGCCATCAGAATGAGGGCGACGTTGGGCAAGCTTTTACCCCCGTTGTCTGCTGACTTGTACATTGTGCATTGTGGCCCGTCGCACCCGGTCCATCCTCGACCCCCAGATGAACTGGAAAATGGCCCGGGTGATCCCTGTGGCGTATGAGGGAGGGACAGGCTACACTTGTGCCAAGTACAGCAGCCCCGAGAGCACCTCACACCTGATGACCAAATTCTTTCCCTTTATGGAGAGGGAGCGTTGCCTCCACAGCTCCAGCTTCCTCCCCACCCTGGCTATCCGCTCCAGCCAATTTTTGTTACATGCCTCAGCCCCGCCGAACCAGATCCCCAGCACCTTCAAGAAGTCAGGCTTGATGGTGAAGGGGACGGAAGATCTGTCGGGCCAGTTGCCAAAGAGCAATACCTCGCTCTTCCTGCGGTTCACCCTGGCTCCCGTGGCCGACTCAAACTGGTCGCAGATACTAATGAGTCTGCGGACCGACCCTGGATCCGAGCAGAAGACAGCGACATCGTCCATGTACAGGGAGGTCTTTACTTGAATGCCCCCACTGCCTGGCAATGTCACTCCTCTTATGCTCGCATCCTTCCTGATGGATTCGGCAAAAGGGTTTCAATACAGCAGACAAACAAGACAGGAGAAAGAGGGCAACCCTGCCTTACTCCAGACCTTACAGGTGGAAACTGTCTGATTCCCACCCATTGATTTGGACTGCACTACGGATGTTGGTGTAGAGCAGTTTGATCCAATTCCTGATTCCCTCCCCAAAACCCATTTTGGAGAGCACGTCCCTCATGTACGTGTGTGAAATCCTGTCGAAGGCCTTCTCCTGGTCCAAACTGACTAGGCAGGCATCCACCCATCTGTCCTGCACGTAGGCGATGGTATCTCTCAGCAGCGCTAGGCTGTCTGAGATTTTCCTGCCAGGTACAGCACAGGTTTGGTCCGGGTGGATCACCTGTCCCAGAGCAGACTTGACCCAGTTGGCGATGGCCTTAGACGGGATCTTGTAGTCTACATTCAAGAGTGTTGTGGGTCTCCAATTCTTTATGTCCTTCATCTCCCCCTTCTGCTTGTAGATTAGGGTGATGTTGCTCTTCCTCATGGAGTCTGACATGCTACCAGCTAGAAGCATGTCGTCGTACACTTCTAGCAGGTCCGGGCCCATCCAGTCTCACAGAGCCGAATACAACTCGGCCGGTAAGCCACCGCTTCCGGGAGTTTCATTCGAGTCAAAGGAACGGATGGAGCCAGGATGCTACCGTGCCGTCCTCCTCCCTAAGGCCGTTCATCACAGAGCTCCCCCTGTGAACCTTATGGAAGAAGAAACGTGAGCACGTCTCATCCTGCTCCACATGGCGGACCCTGGATCGGAAGATGATCTTGGAGGATTCAGAGGTGAAGAGCTGAGCTTGCCGGTCCTTCAACTCTCTAAGTTCCTCCCTCACATTCACCCCGCTCGACTGCAGAAGGAGCAGTTGTTGCAAATCTGTCTGGAGTTGGCACAATTCCCTCTGGCTCTGTCTTGCTCTCTGAACCCCTTTAATTATGAAGAACCTCTTAATGTTCTCCTTGGTTGCTTCCCACCAGAGTGTGGGGGAGTCAAAGAGGGGCCTCACCGTTCTCCAACATGCGTTGTCCCTCTTTAGCTCCTCGACATTCTCTGGGGTCAACAGCTTCATGTTTAACTTCCACGTCCCTCTGCCTGCCTTCCAGTCCTCCTGTAGGTGACAGGAAGCCTGAAGGAGGCAGTGGTCGGAGAAGAACACTGGCGTGAGGTCAGTGTGTCTCACCGTGATGGCCTTCGTCGTGAAGACGAAGTCTATCCGGGAACGGGCTAAACCGTCCGATCTCGACCAAGTGAACTGCGGCTGGGACCCGCCTGCAGGGTCGCTGAAGGCGTCACGCAGCTTTGCGTCTTTTACCATTTCCATCAGGAACTTGGACGTGCTGTCCAGTCTGCTGTCGGCACTGCGGATCGTCCAGCCGCATCAATGATGCAGTTTGAAGTCACCGGCCAGAACGAGCTGCCGGGACGTGGCCAGCAGCACTGGGAGCTGCTGGAGAACGGCCAGCCGCTCGCTCTGCGTGGGTGAGGCATACACATTTATCAGCCGGAGCGGAGAGCCATGATACATAACATCCACCATGAGGAGACGCCCTCCAACCACTTCCTTGACCTCAGTGATGGTGAAGTTCCCTCCCCGCAGCAAAATCCCCAGGCCGGAAGCACGACAGTCATTTCCCCCCGACCACACCGACAGTCCGTGGGGCCACCATCGCGACCACCTCCGATGGCAGCGTAGGTTTGGCAGCCCGCACTCCTGAAGAAAAGTCACATCTGCCTTGACCTTGGCCAGGTACTGTAAGGCATTAACACATCGCGCAGTGCTCTTTATACTGCGCACGTTTAAAGATGCCAGTTTGAGCTCCATTGTCTTTAGAGTCACTGACCATTTCCGTGTCCCCTCATTCCCACCGCTTCGGTGAATTGCCTCAGCTTTCCTGGGCTCAGGAATCCAGCGGTGAGGTGAGTATCAGGTGACGTAACCAGTTGTCGTTGGGAGGGGCCTTCTCGTTCCACCCCCTTTTGGGCATGCCGCTTCCTTTGTCTTCTGTAGCTGGGGCCCAATGGCCTCTGCGCTGCTCCCGGTCGCCCGTTGCTGGGGCCCATGGGCCGCTGCAATGCTCCCGGTCGCCCGGAGCTGGGGCCCAATGGCCTCTGCGCTGCTCCCGGTCGCCCGGAGCTGGGGCCCATCGGCCGTTGCACTGCTCCCAGTCCCCTGGAGCTGGGGTCCACTTGCCGTTGTGATGATTCCTGTCTCTGGGGGCTGGAGCCCCTCAACCTCTGCGCTGCTCCCGATGTCCTGGGGCTGGAGCCCCTCGGCCACTTCTCTGCTCTCGGTCTCCTTTTCCTCCCCCGTTTTCTTCCTGTGCCTCCCTCGTTGGGACTTCCCGGTCGCCTCATCCTCCGACGAGGAGGAGAGGTTGCTGCCTTCTGTAAGAGAAAGACACCTTTTTTGTGATTTTCTTTTGGACTTATCACTCTTTTCTGGCCTTGGCTCTTTGGGCTGACTCCTCTTCTTATACGTCACCATTGTCCATTTCTGCTGCTGTTCCCCCTCCTCCATCGGCTCTCCCTCCTGGGCAGGATGCTGGGCGTCTCCTTCTGGCTCTTGGGGCCTCAAGGTGGTCGGGCTGTCCTCATCTGTGTTCCCTCTTTCTGCTGGGGTCTTGGCAGTGGTGGGGGGTGCCTCACCCCACTTTGGGGTGCTGGCAGCAGCCCCTCTTGTTGCCTGTGCATAGGTGCAGGCTCTTTTAGGGCAAGCCCTGTAAAGGTGGCCTGCCTGCCTCCCCGCACAGGTTGCAGTTCTTGCTGGCCTGACAGTCCTTTGTCTCATGGCCCTCCATCTTGCAGTTTTTGCAGACAACTGCAGTGCATTGGGCCATCACATGCCCAGGCTTGTTCCATTTCCTGCACAGCCTGGGTTGCCCTACATAGCTCAAGTATCTCGGTTTCCTTCCAATCGCGAAAACGAGGGGGGGTGGACGATTTCTCCATCCTTGTCCACCCTCAGCTTTACCTTAACTTGCCGCTTGCTGGTCCAAATCCCGTGCATGTCCTTCACGTCCACATAGTCTCCTGTTCCCTCCACGTAGCGAGCAAGGAAGGTGAGGACATCCACTACGGGCACATGTGGGTTGAACATGTGCACCGTAATGAACCTTTCCTTCTGGGTGGGGAGGGTGAAGAGCGGCTGCACTTTAAGCAGTGACAGCGGGGCTTCATTTCCCCTCTCCCGGAAGACTTCCATCACCTTCTGCCATCCCGTTGGATACTTGAAAGTAACGACTGAGGATCCAAATCAATGGGTGGGAATCAGACAGTTTCCCTGTAAGGTCTGGAGTCAGGCAGGGTTGCCCTCTCTCTCCTGTCTTGTTTGTCTGCTGTATTGAACCTTTTGCTGAATCCATCAGGAAGGATGCGAGCATAAGAGGAGTGACATTGCCAGGCAGTGGGGGCATTCAAGTAAAGACCTCCCTTTACATGGACGATGTCGCTGTCTTCTGCTCGGACCCAGGGTCGGTTCGCAGACTGATTAGTATCTGCGACCAGTTTGAGTCGGCCACGGGAGCCAGGGTGAACCGCAGGAAGAGCGAGGCCATGCTCTTTGGCAACTGGCCCGACAGATCTTCCGTCCCCTTCACCATCAAGCCTGACTTCTTGAAGGTGCTGGGGATCTGGTTCGGGGGGGGCTGAGGCATGTAACAAGAATTGGCTGGAGCGGATAGCCAGGGTGGGGAGAAGCTGGAGCTGTGGAGGCAACGCTCCCTCTCCATAACGGGGAAAGAATTTGGTCATCTGGTGTGAGTTGCTCTCGGGGTTGCTGTACTTGGCACAAGTGTGGCCTGTCCCTCCCTCATACGCCACAGGGATCACCCGGGCCATCTTCCAGTTCATCTGGGGGTCGAGGATGGATCGGGTGCGACGGGCCACAATGTACAAGTCGGCAGACAATGGGGGTAAAAGCGTGACCCAACGTCGCCCTCATTCTGATGGCCACCTTCGTGTGTGGCTGCATCAGGCGGAGTGTAGAGCCAAGGCACGTGGGCACCAAGTGTCACTACCTGCTGAGGTTCTTCCTGTCCCCGGTGTTGAGAAGGAGGGGCCTGGCACAGGTGCCACGCAATGTGCCAGTCAGCTGGACATTGCCGCCCCATCTGTCGTCGGTGGAAGGGTTCTTCCGGACCAACACCTTTGACCACATGTCCATCGGGCAGTGGTCAGCACAGAATGTCCTGCAGGCACTGCAGGGAAAGGACTCTATGGACCCGGTGGCGTGGTTCCCTGAGCAGACTGCCCAGCTTGTCTGGCAAAATGCCTCATCGCCAGAACTCACCAACAAGCACCAAGACCTGGCTTGGCTGGCGGTGAGGGGAGCCCTCCCAGTCAGATCCTTCCTGCACCGTCGGAACCTCACTGCCAGCGCACGCTGCCCTCGGGACGGCTGCTATGGCGAGGAGACGGTTGCCCACCTCTTTACAGAGTGTGGGTTTGCTAAAAGAGTCTGGAGAAAAATGCAAGGGTCCCTGGTACGCTTTATCCCGAACAGCTCCGTCACAGAGGACTCGGTGATTTACGGACTGTTCCCAGGGACACATTCAGAAACTGACATCGAGTGCTGCTGGAGGGTCATCAACTCGGTAAAAGACGTCCTTTGGTCTGCCCGAGCATTGTTCACCACCCAGCAGAGCGAGATGTCCGTCGGGGAATGTTGCCGACTGGCCCACTGCAGACTGCAGGAGTACGTGCTGAGGGACGCACTGAAGCTCGGTGCAGCCAACGCCAAGGCTCAGTGGGGGAGGGCCACAGTCTAACGCCCTTCCGCTGCTGGACATGGGGGGTTCAGTATGGTGGAGACGCCCCTCAATATAAGGGAAGGTATCCCACGCCACTGTGGCACGAGTGGGGGACTGATTTGTGGAAATTTGGGGGAAAGAAATGTCTAAACTGTATTGATCTATTGTACAGCCTCCAAAAATGTCGGATGGATTTTCCGCAAGGTTAATGTATTGTATATATTTATCATTCCAATAAAGTATATTTTGAAATAAAAAAAAAGACATTACTGGGAGGTGGTGGTGGCGGGGAGTCGGCGCTGGAGTCTGGGAGTCGCCGCAGAGTCTGTGGAGAGGAAGGGACGGGTCACACTGACCCCGGAGACTGGAGTCTGGAGCATCAGGCGGTGGGATGACGAGTTTGATGCATTCACCTCCCCTCCATCCCCTCTCCCCGCCCGTCCCATCCCCGGGAGGGTGGGAGTTTATCTCAGTTACGAGTCCGGGACAGTTTCATTTTACGTCGCGGACACCAAGTCCCATCTCTACACCTTCACTGGGAATAAATTCACGGATAAACTTTATCCTTTCTTCGGGACTTGGGATGAAGACAAGTGGCTGACAATCTGCTCCGGTTCCGATCTGGGTGAGTGATAGATAAGCAAACTCCGGGTCTTTGGGATGTGTGCGTGGGGGCACCCACATGAAACCCACAGGCTCACAGGGAGTATGTGCACCCCACAAGTCTCCAAGGTCAGGTCTTAAGTTTGCATGGTCATAGGTGATAGGAGCTGAATTAGGCCACTCGGCCCATCAAATCTACGCCGCCATTCAACCATGGCTGATCTATCGCTTCCTCCTAACCCCAATCTCCTGCCTTCTTCTCATAACCCCTGATAGCTCTATTAATTAATAATTTATCTATCTTTGCCTGACAAATACCCATTGACTTCACTTCCACAGCTGCCGTAGCAAAGAATTCCACAGATTCACCACCCTCTGACTAAAGAAATTCCTCCTCAATTCTTTCCTAAAGCACCGTCCTTTAATTCTGAGGCTATGACCTCTAGTCCTAGACTCTCCCACTAGTGGAAACATCCTCTCCACATCCACTCTATCGAAAGCTTCCACTATTCTGTAAGTTTCATTGAGGTCCCCCATCAAACCAAGATACCGAACGGAACCGACGGCAAGAAACCAAATAACTGACCGACGCCAAAAAGCCGAATAACGGACATGCCGACTCTCTCTCTCTCTCTCTTTTTTTTTTCAAAAACTTTATTGACACAATCATATCATACAACACATCAAACCATAATCAACAATGGCACTATATACAACCATTATAGTACAACAATACAATCATTGTTCACAATACACTGAACCCCTCGCGGTGACCAGCGCCCACGGAAGGCCTCCAGAGTCCCCGTGGACACCGTATGTTCCCGTTCCAGGGACACACGTGCACGGACGTAGGCCCGGAAAAGGGGCAGGCAGCCGACTCTAGCCTGACCATCGACCGCTGCCTGGACCCGCGAATGGCCATCTTGGCCAGGTCCAGGAGCAAACCGACAGGGAAGTTCCCCCCCCCCCCACTCGGCTCTCCCCACTCCCTGCCTTGTGTCCGAACACTAGAATCGTGGGACTAAAATGCAACCAGAACTTGAGGAACAACCCCTTCAGATATTGGTACAGGGGCAGTAGCCTCTCACACTCCATATACACGTGGAACACGGTCTCTTGCTCGCCACAGAAAATACATGTGGCAGACGAGCCCGTGAACCGACTCAAAAGTTTATTACAAACCACCGCTCTGTGCAACACTCTCCACCCCAGGTCCCCAATGTAAAGGGGAACAACTCGCTTATAGAAGGACCCCCACTGAGGACCTCCCCCGCCTTCAGGTGGTAACACCATCCGCCATGGTGTATCGGGACGGGCGACGAAGGTAAGGAGGTGCAGAATGTGCAGGAGCATCCTGTACAGTGTGCGTCTCTTCGCATCACGAAATGGCAAGCTGGTCATCTCAGAAAGGCGGCTTAGATTGTGTGGAACCGGTACCCGAGAAATATCCCGGATCCTAGGCCCGATGAGCAGATCTGACGGAGCGGGGGTAAGCTCTATCAGAACCACTCTAGGCACTCGCCTCTCCTCGACACCCACCATGACAGGGTGAGGACCGGCCACTCCCGCAGCCACGACAACCCCCTCCCCTCGTGGAACAACACGCTGGCTGAAAACAACCAAATTCCTCACTCTTAGCACATCCCGGTAGAAGACAGGCAAACCCCTTAGGGAGGGTCGACTGATACCCGCCACCGGGAGCCGTGAGACCCCCCTTAGACAACGACCCCGACGGAAAAAATACGTGGCCAGAGCATGCCATCTGGGTGGGTTCTCTACGTACATGTACCTCCGCAGAGTCCTGAGGCGGAGAGCTGCACCTGGGCACGCACACATACCAAGGACTGGCCGCCCTCCTCTAACGGGAGACTCAGGACCGCCGCGGAAACCCAGTGCTTCCTATTACCCCAAAAGAAATCTACCAGCTTCTTCTGTAAAGCAGTTGCAAAAATAGAGGGCAGGACAAGAGTAGCCAGCCGGTACCATAACATGGAGGCCGCCAGCTGGTTTATGACCAGCACCCTCCCACGAAAGGAAAGAACTCCAAGCAGGCCTGACCAGTGCCCCAACCGAGCGATCACTTCCATCTCCAACTCCCGCCAGTTTGCCGGCCAAGCATCCTCAGTGGGACTCAGGTACACCCCCAGATAGAGGAGGTGCGTGGTACTCCACGCAAACATTACCATCTCCTCTGGCAGGGAGTCCACCTGCCACTCACCCACTAATAGTCCAGAACACTTACTCCAGTTAATCCTAGCAGAAGATGCAGCCGAGAAAATCTCCTGGCAGTCACGCATCCTCCACAGGTCACCAGGATCAGTGAGCATAAGGAGTACATCATCGGCATACGCCGAAAGAACCACCTCCACCCCCGGGCCAGGTAGGGCCAGGCCTGTCAACCTCCTCCGAAGAAGACACAGGAATGGCTCCACACAGACCGAGTATAACTGACCCGACATGGGGCACCCCTGACGGACCCCCCTCCCAAAATGAAAAGGAGACAACAATACACCATTAACCTTCACAAGGCACTCCACTGCAGTGTGCAAAAGCCGGACCCGGGCCACGAAATGCGGCCCAAACCCAAACGCCTGCAACATCCCGAAAAGGTATTCATGTTCCACCCTATCAAAAGCCTTCTCCTGATCAAGAGACAGAAAAGCAGCTGACTGACCAGTGCCCTGGGCTAGATGAATCAGGTCCCTTACCAGGTGGATGTTATCCTGAATGGACCTGCCAGGGACTGTATAGGACTGTTCAGGATGAATCAGTTGAGACAGCACGGAGCCCAGGCGATTTGCCATTGCCCGTGCAAAAACTTTATACTCTGTGCATAGGAGAGAGACCGGGCGCCAGTTCTTCAACAAGCGGAGTTCGCCCTTCTTGGGCAGCAGGACAACAACTGCCCTACGCCACGAGAGGGGCATCTCCCCGGTCGCCAGGCTCTCCCCCAGAACCAACATGTAATCTCCACCAAGGACATCCGAGAACGCTCTAACAAACTCTACCGTCAGCCCATCCATCCCAGGGGACTTACCGCTCCTGAGCTGATGCAGGGCACGAGTCAACTCCTCCAAAGATAAGGGGCCATCAAGAAGATCTGCCACCCCCCTATCTACAGTCGGCAGACCCTCCCACAGATCTCGCTGAGCCTCCCTGTTGAATCTATCCGCAGTGAACAGGGACCCATAAAAGGACCTGACCAAGGCACTTATCCTCTCTGGATCAGTGACAGAGGACCGTCGTCTGCGAGCAGCTCCACGAGCTGTTTGCGAACTCCCCGCCCCTTCTCCAGAGAGAAAAAGAAAGGCAAAGCTCGGTCCAGATCGTGCAGCATCTCTCTTTCTGCCCCCTCTCTCTCTCCCTCTCTCTCCGCCCCCCCCTCTCTCTCTCTCTCTCTCTCTCTCTCTCCGCCCCCCTCTCTCTCTCCCTCTCTCTCTCTCTCCACCTCTCTCTCTCTCTCTCTCTCTCTGCCCTCTCTCTCTCTCCCTCTCTCTCACTCTCTTCGCCCCTGACTCTTTCTCTCTCCGCCCTCTCTCTCTCTCTCTCTCCCTTTATCTCTCCGCCCCTCTCTCTCTCTCTCCGCCCCCCTCTCTCTCTCTCTCTCCCTCTCTCTCTCTCCGCCCCCCTCTTTCTCTATCTCCCTCTCGCTCTCTCCGCCCCCGTCTCTCTCTCCCTCTCTCTCTCTCCGCCCCTCTCTCTCACTCTGCCACTCTCTCTCTGCCCCTCTCTCTCTCCGCCCCTCTCTCTCTCTCTCTCCGCCCCTCTCTCTCTCTCTCCCTCTCTCCGCCCCTCTCTCTCTCTGCCCCCCTCTCTCTCTCTCTGCCCCCCCTCTCTCTCTCTCCGCCCCTCTCTCTCTCTCTGACCCTCTCTCTCTCGCTCCCTCTCTCCGCCCCCTCTCTCTCTCTGGCCCTCTCTCGCTCTCTCTGCCCCCCCTCTCTCTCTCTCTCTCTCCGCCCCTCTCCTCTCTCTCTCTCTCTCTCTCTCTCTGCCTCTCTCTCTCTCCCTCTCTCTCTCTGCCCCTCTCTCTCTCTCTCTCTCTCTCTCTCTCTCTCTCTCTCTCTCTGCCCTCTCTCTCTCTCTCCCTCTCTCTCTCTCTCTGCCCCTCTTCTCTCTCTCTGCGCCTCTCTCTCTCTCTCTCTCTCTCTCTCTCTCTCTCTCTCGCTCTGCCCCCCCTCTCTCTCTGCCCCCCGCTCTCTCTCTGCCCCTCTCTCTCTCTCTGCCCCCCTCTCTCTCCTCTGCCCCCCTCTCTCTCTCACTGCCCCCTCTCTCTCTCCCTCCCTCTCTCTCTCTCTCTGCCCCCCCGTTCTCTCTCTGCCACTCTCTCTCTCTCTCTCTCTGCCCCTCTCTCTATCTCTCTGCCCCCTCTCTCTCTCTCTCTCTCTCTCTCTGCTCTCTCTCTCTCTCTCTCTGCCCCTCTCTCCCTCTCTGCCCCCCCTCTCTCACTCTCTCTCTCTCCGCCCCTCTCTCACCCTCGCTCTGCCCCCTCTCTCTTTCTGCCCCCTCTCTCTCTCTCCCTCTCTCTCTCCGCCACCCCTCTCTCTTTCTCTCTCTCTCTCCGCCCCCCCCTCTCTCTCTCTCCCTCTCTCTCTCTCTCCACCTCTCTCTCTCTCTCTCTGCCCCTCTCTCCCTCTCTGCCCCCCCCCCTCTCTCACTCTCTCTCTCTCCGCCCCTCTCTCACCCTCGCTCTGCCCCCTCTCTCTTTCTGCCCCCTCTCTCTCTCTCCCTCTCTCTCCGCCACCCCTCTCTCTTTCTCTCTCTCTCTCCGCCCCCCCCTCTCTCTCTCCCTCTCTCTCTCTCTCCACCTCTCTCTCTCTCTCTCTCCGCCTCTCGCTCTCCCTCTCTCACTCTCTCCGCCCCTGACTCTCTCTCTCTCAGTCTCTCTCTCTCTCTCTCCCCCTCTTCTCTCTCCGATCCTCTCACTCTCTCTCCGCTCTCTCTCTCCCTCTCTCTCTCTCTCCGCCCCCTCTCTCTCTCCCTCTCTCTCTCTCTGCCCTCTCTCTCTATCTCTGCCTCTCTCTCTGCCCCCCTCTCTCTCTCTCTGATCCTCTCTCTCTGCCCCTCTCTCCCCTCAGCTCTCGCTGCCCCTCTCTCCTCTCTCTCTCTCTCTCTGCCCCCTCTCTCTCTCTCCCTCTCTCTCTCTTCCCCCTCTCTCTCTCTCTCTCTCTCTCTCTGCCCCTCTCTATCTCTCTCTGCCCCTCTCTCTCTCTGCCCCTCTCTCTCTCTCCCCCCTCTCTCTCTCTCTGACCCTCTCTACCCTCTCTCTGCCCCTCTCTCTCTCTGCCCCTCTCTCTCTGCCACTCTCACTCTCTCTGCCCCCCTCTCTCTCCGCCTCCTCTCTCTCTCTCTCGCTCTATCTCTCCGCTCTCTCTCTCTCTCCCTCTCTCTCTCTCTGCCCCCCTCTCTCTCCCTCTCTCTCTCTCTCTCTGTGCCCCTCTCTCTCCCTCTCTCTGCCCCCCCTCCTCTCTCTCTCTCTCCCTCAATCTCTCTGCCCCTCTCTGCCCCGCTCTCTCCCTCTCTCTTTCTCTCCGCCGCCTCTCTCTCTCTCTCTCTCTCTCTGCCCCCTCTATCTGCCCCCATCTCTCTCTCTCTCGCTCTCTACTCCTCTCTCTCTCCCTCTCTCTCTCTCTCTGCCCCACCCTCTCTCTCCCCCCTCTCTCGCTCTCTCTCTCTCTCTCTCTCTACCCCTCTCTCTCTCTCTCCCTCCCCCCTCTCTCTCTCTCTCTCCTCTCTCTCCTCTCTCCGCTGCCCTCTCTCTCTCTCCGCCCCTCTCTCTCTCTCCGCCCCCTCTCTCTCTCTCTCTCTCTCTCCTCTCTGCCCGCTCCTCTCTCTCTCTCTGCCTCCTCTCTCTCTCCTGCCTCCCCTCTCTCTCTCCGCCCCCTCTCTCTCTCTGTCTCTCTCTCTCTCTGCCCCCTCTCTCTCTCCCTCTCTGCCTCTCTCTCTCTCTCCTCTCTCTCTCTGCCTCTCGCTCTCTCTCCCTCTCTCCGCCCCCTCTCTCTCTCTCCCCCCTCTCCTCTCCCTCTCTCTCTCTGGCCCCTCCCTCTCTCTCTCTCTCCCTCTCCCTCTCCTGCCCCCCTCTCTCCGCCCCTCTCTCTCTCTCCGCCCCTCTCTCTCTCTCTCTCTCTCCGCCCCCCTCTCTCTCTCTCTCCACCCCTCTCCCTCTCCCTCTCTCTCCCTCTCTCTCTCTGTCTCTGCTCTCTCTCCCTCTCCCTCTCTGCCCCACCCTCTCTCTCCGCGCCCCTCTCTCTCTCTCTCTCCCTCTCGCTCTCTCTCTCTCTCTCTGCCCCTCTCTCTCTCTGCCCCCTCTCTCTCTCTCTCCCACTCTCTCTTTCTCCGCCCCTCTCTCTCTCTTTCCGCCCCTCCCTCGTTCTCTGCCCTCTCTCTCTCTCTGCCCCTCTCTCTCTCTCTCTCTCTCTCTCTCCGCCCCTCTCTCTCTCTCTCTCTCTCCGCCCCCTCTCTCTCTCTGCCCCACTCTCTCTCTGCCCCCCTCTCTCTCTCTCTCTCTCCGCCCCTCTCTCTCTCTATCTGCCCCCTCTCTCTCTCGTCTCTCTCTCTCTGCCCCCCTCTCTCTCCCTCTCTGCCCTTTCCTCTCTCTCCCTCTCTCTCTCTGCCCCTCTCGCTCTCTCTCCCTCTCTCCGCCCCTCTCTCTCTCCCCCTCTCTCTCTCTCTGCCCCTCCCTCCTCTCTCTCCCTCTCTCTCTCCCTGCCCCCCTTCTCTGCCCCTCTCTCTCTCTCTCCGCCCCTCTAAATCTCTCTCTCTCTCTCTCTCTCTGCTCTCTCTCTCTCTCTCTCTCTCTCTCTGCCCCCCCTCTCTCTCTCACTCTCTCTCTCCGCCCTCTCGCTCTCTCCCCCCCTCTCTCTCTCTCTCCGCCCCCCTCTCTCTCTCTCTGCCCTCTCTCTCTCTCTCTCCCTCTCTCCGCCCCCTCTCTCTCTCTCTCGCTCTCACTCCGTCCCTCTCTCTCTCTGCCCCTCTCTCTCTCTGCCCTCTCTCTCTCACTCTCCGCCCCCTCTCTCTCTCTCTCCCTCTCTCTCTCTGCCCCCTCTCTCTCTCTGCCTCTCTCTCTCTCTCTCTGCCCCCCTCTCTCTCTCTCTCTCTCTCTCTCTCTCTCTCTCCGCCTCTCTCTCTCTCTCTCTCTCTCTCTCTCTCCGCCCTTCCAGAGACTCCAACCCCAAGCACCTTCTGATCTGGAGATTCTCCCGCCTGGATCCCCTAGGAAACTGGAGACTCCAAACTCATGTGCGCGAAGCGCACATCACGAGCGCGAAGTCCCTTGCGGCCGGGGTCCAGGACCCGCTTACGGGCCCTGGAAGCTCTAGGGTTCTAGATGCTCTCTGGTGCTATTTTAGGCTTATTTTTGAGACACAAAGCCAGGGCGGGAGAAATTAAATCTCAAGCGGGAGTCACTGCCCATCTCTCTCTCTCTCCGTCCCTCTCTCTCTCTCTGCCCTTCTCTCTCTCTCTCCGCCCTTCTCTCTCTCTCCGCCTCTCTCTCTCTCTCTCTCTCCTCCCCCCTCTCTCTCTCTCTCTCTCCCTCTCTCTCTCTCTCTTTCTGCCCCCCTCTCTCTCTCTCTCTCTGCCCCCCTCTCTCTCTCCCTCTCTCTCTCTCCGCCCCTCTCTCTGTCTCTGCGCCTCTCTCTCTCTCTCTGCCCCTCTCTCTCCGCCCCTCTCTCTCTCCGCCCCTCTCTCTCTCTCTCTCTGCCCCTCTCCCTCTCTCCGCCCCTCTCTCTCTCCGCCTCTCCCCGCCCCTCTCTCTCTCTCCGACACTCTCTCTTCCCATCTCTCCTCCCCTTCCTTTCCCCTCTCTCTCCCATGTCTCGCTCTCTCTCCCCTATCTGTCTCACATCTCTCTATCTCTACTCTCTCTCTCTCTGTCTCTCTGTCCTCTCCTCTCACTCTCCCTTTCTCTCTTTCCCTCCCTCCCCCCTCTGGCCCCTCTCTTGTTTATTGTCTCTCCCCCACTCTCTCCTCTCTCTCTCTCTCTCCGTCCCTCTCTCTCATTGTTATCTCTCCCCCTTCTCTCTCTCCCCACCCCCCCCTCTCTCTCTCTCTCTCTCTCCCTCTCTCTCCCCTCTCTCTCTTTCCCTCTCACCCCCTCTCTCGCCCCTCAGCTTACCTCTTTCCACACTCTCTCTCCCCCAACCCTCTCTCCTCTCTCTCCGCCCCTCTCTCTCTCTCCGTCTCTTTCTCTCTCCGCATTCTCCCCCCTCCCTCATGTCTCCGGCGGTGAATGTGAGGGGCCGGAGCCCGGAGCGGACAGACTGCGGCCGCCTCTGGGGTGGATGGATGGATGGATGGATGCGCTCAGCTCAGGGCGGGGATTTATGAATGAGCCGGAGCACTGAGGTGAGCGGATATGTCACCGCGCTCTTCAGCTGCTCCCTGAACTTGGACTGGGTCGCCGCGTAAATAAATGTGTTGGTGCAGCAGCTGACATTCATCAGCAAAGACCCGACGTTGCTCAAGATCGATTGAGACGCATTCAGATAATTTCCAATTCCTGTGATCTGATAATAGACGAAGTTTACAACATGCGTCAGCCACAGGAGGATGAAGCTGCCGGAGATGGTGAAGAGTAAAACCACAGACCTCCTCCTGCTCTCCATCTCCGGGTCACTGCGGTCCCCCCCCCCCTTGCTCTCACCCCTCAGCCCCTTCCGGACCCGACTGGCCACTAAAATGTGGCGGACTGTCAGAGCGTTGAGCAGCAGGATTACAGCGAAAGGGAGGAGCGGAGTTAAAACCGTGTCGATCCAGTCAAATGCCACCCACCCGGGGTCAGTGTAATAACTGGCCGCCGCGAAACAGTCCCACGGGACATTGGCGATGATTATCCACGGTTCATATGTGAAGTAGCGGGGAAGGTTTTTCAGACAGAGCAGGACGCCGGCTGTTGCCAGAACCACAGCCGCAGTTTTCCCGGTGCAATATTTAGTTTTCAGCTTCTGGCAACAAATGGCGACAAAGCGATCAAAGGTGAAAGTGACGGTGAACCAGACAGAACAGTGTGTGGCTGCAGACACCAGTACAGCGGTAACACTGCACACAGGGGTGAGGGTCAGGAAACTCCAGTAAAAGTAATGATATCGGAGCTGTAACAAGATGACCTCGGTGATGAGGACCAGTAGATCGGCCGCTGCCATGGCCACCAGGTAGCGAGTGGTGCAGGTGGAGAGGCCGCACTTTCCCCGGGACAGGATCACAATCGCCACTAAATTCACTGCGGGCGGAGAGACAAGGGAACGGACACTGGGCATTTACACAACACGGTCTCCGGGGCTGACTAAACACCGGCCCGACTTTCAGCTGAAGATCAGGAGTGTTGGAGTCGGTGCGCGGCTGCTGCAAGTTTAACGATGTCAGAGCCGGCTCCGACTGTGCCCGACCCGCCTGCCTGCCTGCCTGCTTCAGGGGGGAGAGATAAGGCGACGGGTGGGTGGGGTAAAGGGCGGGGAGGTGGGGAACGAGCACCACCCACCCGCTACAATAGCCGCTATGGTCATAGATACATAGAAACATAGAAATTAGGTGCAGGAGTAGGCCATTCGGCCCTTCGAGCCTGCACCGCCATTCAATATGATCATGGCTGATCATCCAACTCAGTATCCTGTACCTGCCTTCTCTCCATACCCCCTGATCCCTTTAGCCACAAGGGCCACATCCAACTCCCTCTTAAATATGGCCAATGAACTGGCCTCAACTACCTTCTGTGGCAGATAATTCCACAGATTCACCACTCACTGTGTGAATAATGATTTTCTCATCTCGGTCCTAAAAGACTTCCCCCTTATCCTTAAACTGTGACCCCTTGTCCTGGACTTCCCCAACATCGGGAACAATCTTCCTGCATCTAGCCTACCCAACCCCTTAAGAATTTTGTAAGTCTCTATGAAATCCCCCCTCAATCTTCTAAATTCCAGCGAGTACAAGCCGAGTCTATCCAGTCTTTCCTCATATGGAAGTCGTGCCATCCCAGGAATCAGTCTGGTGAACCTTCTCTGTACTCCCTCTATGGCAAGAATGTCTTTCCTCAGATTACGAGACCAGAACTGTACGCAATACTCCAGGTGTGGCCTCACCAAGACCCTGTACAACTGTCCTTTCTATAGTGAATCCTGCTGCTGCTCACAGTCTCAGACTTAACCGTGAGCGGCCGGCCGCGTGTAACCAGGGCTCTGGGAACTCGGCATCTGATGGGGACGAGGAGGCTTCCAGAGGGAAGGCAGGGACAACATGGAATCCGGCAGCAGAGTGTCTCCGTTAATGGATTCATTCCACAGTGAGTTCAGTTCAGTAACAACACACACGCACACACACACACACACACACCACCCGGTAGATCCGCGGCCACTGGTCCAGGAGATGGATCCAATTATTGACCAACAGGCTGTGGGTGGAATCCGACTGTGACAGCCAGACTCCACAGTGAGTGAGTGAGACACAGTGTCCACAGGAGCGGCTGTTCACTCTGATCAATAACTCACACACAGTGAACTTCACAATGTGACCCCTCTGTCCTAGTCACACCGTCCCGGAGAGCTGCCTGCCCGCCTACCCGCCTGTCCCGAGTACTGGGACAACTCTGGGCAAGGTGGCACTGAAGGCAAGAACCACATTCTAGTGGCTCCCGGCGGCAGCAGCAGCAGCAGCAGCAGTGAGAGAAAAAGCGGCTTCGTTTCAGCTGTCTGACAGTAAAACCAATCACAGCAGCGTTAATTCACAAATATGTCACTGAGGGGATTGATATTCTTGTAAAACGATCATCAGTTGGGAACTTGTAACATGATGAGAGTCAGGCCAACACCAGTTAACACACGGATGGAGTTATAAAACTCGAATTGTTCTGCTCACTTACCGGGGACTCCAACGGCAGCAATGATCACGTACAGGATTTTCTCCACACTGTAATATTGCTCCATTTTTACCCTGTGCCCCATTTTCTCTGGCCAGCGACGTGTCCCCGTCAGCTACCGGTAATGTCTCTGAATGAAATGTTGGGGCAGAACATTCCTGGAGATTTTATAGCATTTTCCGTCTCCACCGGGACAGCGAAGTTTCAACAGAGTTTAAAAATAGAGATATAGAAATTATTCACAAACAGATGACATCAGCCGAGTGAAATCCCTGCTGAGACAGACAGGTTGTGATTTATTCAGAGAATTGATTGAGAAACTCCACAGACTGGGAATTGTGGCGATAGATACTGAGGGATGGAAATTGGGAGCGGCGGCATTGTTCCAGCAAAGGGGATATTGTTTCAAACTCCATCAGATCCAACTCTTCACCTCATGTTGTTTGTCTGATTTCATTCAATGCGTTTCACTCAGCAAGGCAATGCCAAATACCAGGGGCCCTCTCAGGGCTTCTGGTGCCCGGTTTGAAGGTGGACTGGGGGTTACACAAAAGGCTGGAGAAACTCAGCGGGTGCAGCAGCATCTAAGGGGCGAAGGAGATAGGCGACGTTTCGGGTCGAGACCCTTCTTCAGACTGGTCAGGGATCAGGGAAACGAGAGATATAGACGGTGATGTTGAGAGATAAGGAACAATGAATGAAAGATATGCAAAAAAGTATCGATGATAAAGGGAACAAGCCATTGTAAGCTGTTTGTGGTGTGAAAATGAGAAGCTAGTGCGACTCGGGTGGGGGAGGGAGATAGAGATAGAGGGAATGCCAGGGCCCGAGGGCTGAGGGAGAGGTGGGAAGGGGAGGAGACAGCAAGGGTTAACAGAATTGAGAAAATTCAATGTTCAAGCCCAAAGGATGCAGACTCCCCAAGCGGAATATGAGGTGCTGTTCCTCCAACTTGCGGTGTTGCTCACTCTGGCTGTGGAGGAGGCCCAGGACCGAGAGGTCGGATATGGAATGGGAGGGGGAGTTGCTGAGCCACCGGGAGGTCGGGTTGGTTTTTGCGGACCGAGCGGAGGTGTTCGGCGAAACGATCGCCAAGCCTCCGCTTGGTCTCACTGATATAGATCATCTGGCATCTGGAGCAGCGGATGCAGTAGATGAGGTTAGAGGAGGTGCAGGTGAACCTCTGTCGGACCTGGAAGGACTGCTTGGGTCCCTGAAAGGAGTGGAGGGGGGAGGTGAAGGACAAGTGTTGCATTTCTTGCGGTTGCAAGGGAAAGTGCCCGGGGAAGGGGTAGAGTGGGAGGGGAGGGAAGAATTGACAAGGGAGTTGCGGAGGGAGCAGTCTTTGCGGAAGGCAGACAGGGGGGAGATGGGAAGATGTGGCGAGTGGAGGGGTCACGTTGGAGGTGGTGAAACTGGCGGAGGACTGGAGGTGGACTGGACTTGGCGACCTTTGTCCACAGGTTGAGGAATTAGTTCAACACATCACCTCGGACTAAAATACCCCCCCCCCCTCCACTCTGCTTCACCACTCAATATGATCGCGGCTTCACTGACTGTGACCTCAACCCCACACTCCCGCTGACTGACCCCGGGAACCATTCACTCCCTGCTTGCCTGGAATAGATCTGACTATACCATGGGACAATAACACTACCTGCCTTCATCACCTCTGAGGAGGAATGACCCAAAGACTCACGACACTCAGAGAACAGAAACATTGCCGCCTCAGAATTGCCTAAACCGAAATAAAACGGCGAATGATGCAGCACCTCTCCCTCCTCTCTTTCTCTCTCCCTCCTCTCTGTCTTTCTCCCTCCATCCTTATTGCTGTCACTCTCTCTGAACTGTTACTCTCTCTCCTGCGCTCTCTACTCCCCCTCTCTGGGCTGCCCTCTCTCCGTCCACTGATGGGGTGACACACAGTGGGATAGTACTGATGGAGGGCTACAAATGGGGCAGAACTGACGCAGTGACACACTGTGGTGGTACTGACGGAGGGACACACTGTGGTGGTACTGATTGAGTGGTGCACTCTAGTGGTACTGATGGAGTGACACACTGTGGTGGTACCGATGGAGGGACACAATGTGGTGGTACTGGTGGAGGGACACACTGTGGTACTGATGGAGTGACACACTGTGGTGGTACTGATGGAGGGACACACTGTGGTACTGATGGAGTGACACACTGTGGTGGTACTGATGGAGGGACACACTGTGGTGGTACTGATGGAGGGACACACTGTGGTGGTACTGATGGAGTGACACACTGTGGTGGTACTGATGGAGTGACACACTGTGGTGGTACTGATGGAGGGACACACTGTGGTGGTACTGATGGAGTGACACACTGTGGTGGTACTGATGGAGGGACACACTGTGGTGGTACTGATGGAGTGACACACTGTGGTGGTACTGATGGAGTGACACACTGTGGTGGTACTGATGGAGGGACACACTGTGGTACTGATGGAGTGACACACTGTGGTGGTACTGATGGAGGGACACACTGTGGTGGTACTGATGGAGGGACACACTGTGGTGGTACTGATGGAGGGACACACTGTGGTAGGTACTGATGGAGGGACACACTGTGGTGGTACTGATGGAGGGACACACTGTGGTGGGACTGATGGAGGGACACACTGTGGTGGTACTGATGGAGGTCACGCTGTGATGGTACTGATGTAGTGACACACTGTGGTGGAACTAATGGAATGACACACTTTGTGGTCGTCTTGATGGAATGACACACTGTGGAGTAGTCCTGACGGAGTAACAAACGTCGGGGTAGTAATGATGATGTGACACACTATGGGGTCGCACTGGGACAGACACACAGTGGGGTGGTGCTGATGGATTGATAAACTGTGGGGAAGTACTGATGGACTGACACTCTGCGGAGTAGTACTGATACAGTGATCAAATGTATGTCAGCACTGATGGAGTGTCACTCTGTAGGGTAGTCCTGATTGAGTGACACATTTCGGAGTGGTACTGATCGAGTGACACTGTGGGGTAACACTGATGGAGTGGTAATATGTGTAGTAGATCTGATGGAGTGACACATTGAGGGATAGTACTGATTAAGGCACAAAAACAGTTGGATAGTGCTGATGGCGTGTCACCCTGATGGCGTGTCACCCTGTGGTGGTATTGATGGAATGACACACTGTGTGGTGGTACTGATGGAGGGACACACTGTGGTAGTACTGATGGAGGGACACACTGTGGTAGTACTGATGGAGGGACACACTGTGGTGGTACCGATAGAGTGACACACTCTAGTGGTACTGATGGAGTGACACTGTGGTAGTACTGATGGATTGACATACTGTGGTGGTATTGATGGAGTGACATATTATGTGTTAGTACTGGTAGAATTATACACTATGTGGTGGAACTAATGGAGTGATACACTGTGGTAGTACTGATGGAGTGACACACTGTGGTGCTACTGATGGAGGGACACACTGTGGTGCTACTGATGGAATGACACATTATGTGGTGGTACTGATGGAGGGACACACTGTGGTGGTACGGATGGAATGACACACGGTGGTGGTACTGATGGAGGGACACACTGGTGGTACTGATGGAATGACACAATGTGTGGTGGTACTGATGGAGGGGCACACTCATGTGGTACTGATGGAGTGATACACTGTTGTGTACTGATGGAGGGACACATTGTGGTGGTACTGATGGAGGGACACACTGTGGTGGAACTGATGGAGTGACACTTTGTGGTCGTCTTGATGGAGTGACACACTGTGGGGTAGTCCTGATGGTGTAACAAACGTCGGGGTAGTAATGATGATGTGACACACTATGGGGTCGCACTGGGACAGACACACAGTGGGGTGGTGCTGATGGAGTGCTAAACTGTGGGGAATAACATGGACTGACACTCTGCAGAGTAGTACTGATAAAGTTATCAAATTTATGGCAGCACTGATGGAGTGATACATTGTAGTGTACTCATGATGGAGTGAGAACCTTAGGCGCGGTACTAATGGAGTGACACACTGTAGGGTAGCACTGATGGAGTGGAACATGAACTAGTTCTGATGGAATGACATACTGAGGGGTAGTACTGATGAAGGCACAACATAGTGGGGTAGTGCTGATTGAATGGCACACTTTGGTGAAGGACTGATGGAGTGACACTCAGAGGTGTCACTGCTGGTGCCTCTGGCTGCTTCGAATGTGAGCAGTGCATCCAGGTATAGCCTCTGAAGGACCGTGTTGAGGAACTGGAGAAGCGTGGATGTCATCAGGTTCGTCCGAGAAGCGGAGTTGTTCCTCGACCAGTCCAACAGTATGATTGTTACACCTAAGGTACTGGGAGAGAGAAGGTGGGTGACGGTGAGAAAGGGAAGGACACATGGATTACAAAGGTCCCCGGGTGTCGTACCTCTTGAGAACAGGTTCACCCACTTAGAAGCTGTCGGGACAGACGTTAACATACTGAGCGGCGGACTGGCTTGCGAAGCAAAAAGTGCTGTTGAGCCAAAACCAAAGAGGTCGACGTCAGGCAACGTGGTGGGAGTTGTAGACTCCATTGTGAGAGGTACGGACAGGGGTTTCCGCGGCAACAGACGGGATTCGAGGATGTTGTGCTGCCTTCCTGGTGCCGGGATCCAGGATGGCATGGACAGAGTGCAGAAAATCCTCAAGGGCCAAGATGAACAGCCGGAAGTGGTAGTGCATGCCGGCACAAACGATGTCGGAAAGAAGGGGATGAATATTCTGCAGCGTGACTTTAGAGAGCTAGGATAAATGTTGAAAAGCAGGACCTCCAGGGTTGTTATCCCCGCTTTGCTTTCAGTTCCACGTGCTGGTGAGAGCAGGAACAGGGAGATACAGGACCTGAATGTGTGGCTGAAAAAACTGCTGCAGGGGGCAGGGATTTAGATTCTTAGATCACTGTGATCTGTTTAGGAGTAAGGGGGAACTGTACAAAAGGGACGCATTGCATCTTAACAGGTGGGGGACCAGCATTCTGGCAGGCAGGTTTGCCACTGCTACACGGGTGGTTTTAAACTGAATAAGGGGAGTGGGGTATGAGATGGGATAGTTGAAGACAGAGTTAAAATGAAAGAGAGTAAAGGGATGGTTAATGACTCCAGAATTAACGGGAAAGGAAGCTCACAAAGGGATAGGACAGTATGGCCAAGTGTAATAAGGTCGATGTGAAAGGTGAGATGCGTAAAGAATTAAAAGTATTGTATATGAATGCGCAAAGTATAAGAAGTAAAGTAGATGAGCTTGAGGCTCAGTTAGCGGTTGGTAGATATGACGTTGTGGGGATTACTGAGACGTGGATGCAGGAGGATCGGGCCTGGGAACTTAATATTCAGGGTTATTCATCCTATAGAAAGGACAGGCAGGTGGGCAGAGGAGGGGGGGTAGCTCTGCTGGTGAAGGATGGAATTCAGTCCCTTGCGAGGAAAGACATAGGGACTGACGAGGTAGAGTCACTGTGGATTGAGTTGAGGAATTGTAAAGGCAAGAAGACACTAATTGGTGTTATCTACAGACCCCCAAATAGTAGCTCGAATGTAGGGTGTAAGTTGCAACAGGAGTTAAAACTGGCATGTAACAAAGGTGTGGTGCTGTGGTGATAGGGGATTTCAATATGCAGGTAGACTGGGAAAATCAGGTTGGTTCAGGACCACAAGTAAGTGTGTTTGTAGAATGCCTCCGAGATGGATTCTTGGAGCAGCTTGTAATGGAGCCAACCAGAGAAAAGTCAATTCTGGATTTAGTGTTGTCCAATGAACCAGATATGATAAGAGAACTCGAGGTAAAGGAACCGCTTGGAGGTAGTGATTATAATATGATTAGTTTTAATCTGCAATTTGAGGAGAACGTTAAATCGGAAGTGCAGTGATGCAGTTGAACAAAGGGGACTATGAAGGCATGAGAGGGGAGCTGGCCAAGGTAGACTGGATAGGGATCCTAGCAGGAATGACAGTGGAACAGCAATGGCAGGAATTTCTGGGCATAATCCGGAAGACGCAGGATCATTTCATTCCAAAAATGAAGAAAGATTCTAAGAGGAGCAGGAGGCAACCGTGGCTGATAAGAGAATTTAGGGATAGAATAGAACGAAAAGAAAAGATGTATAACACAGCAAATAGTAGCCGGAAGCCAGTGGATTTGGAAACTTCCATAGGACAACAGAAGAGAACAAAACGGGCAATACAGGCTGAAAAGATGAAGTACGAAGCTGGCCAGGAATATAAAGAAAGTAGACAGTAAAAGCTTCTTTAGATATGTTAAGGGAAAAGAGTAGCAAAGTCAAATGTGGGACCCTTGAAGGCAGAAACGGGTGAAATTATTATGGGCAACAAGGAAATGGCAGAAGAGTTGAATAGGTACTTCGGATCTGTCTTAACTAAGGAAGACACAAACAATCGCCCAGATGCACTGGAAGACAGAGGATCTATGGGGGTAGAGGAACTGAAAGAAATTTTCATTAGGCGAGAAATAGTATTGGGTAGGCTAATGGGACTGAAGGATGATAAATCCCCTGGGACTGATGGTCTGCATCCCAGGATCCTCATGCAGGTGGCTCTAGAAATAGTGGATGCATTGGTGATCATTTTCCAATGTTCAATAGATTCAGGATCAGTTCCTGCGGATTGGAGGATAGCTGATGTTATCCCACTTTTCAAGAAAGGAGCGAGAGAGAAAACGGGGAATTACAGACCAGTTAGCCTGACCTCGGTGGTGGGAAAATTGCTGGAGTCAATTATTAAAGAGGTAATAATGGGACATCTGGATAGCAGTAAAAGGATTAGTCCAAGTCAACATGGATTTATGAAAGGGAAATCATGCTTGACTAATCTTCAGGAAATTTTTGAGGACGTGACAAGTAAAATGGATGAAGGGGTGCCAGTGGATGTGGTGTATCTAGACTTTCAGAAAGCATTTGATAAGATCCCGCATGGGAGACTGGTGACTAAAATTAGAGCACATTGTAGGTTGTTGACATGGATAGAAAGTTGGTTGGCAGACCAGAAGCAAAGAGTAGGAGTGAACTGGTCCTTTTCAGAATGGCAGGCAGTGGCGAGTGGTGTTCCGCAAGGCTGGGTGTTGGTGCCGCAACTGGTTAACATATATATTAATGATTTGGAAGAGGGAATCAGGAACAACACTAACACGTTTGCGGATGACATAAAGCTGGCTGGCATTGTGAACTGTGAAGAGGATGTTAGGAGGTTGCAAGGTAACGTGGACAGGCTGGGTGAGTGGGCAGATGCGTGGCAGATACAGTATCTATCTATATTACTAAAAGTCTGATCTTGACAGCTTTTGGCCCACTGTGGTGCGATTTCTGAGAGAATGCTGCCACTTACGGCCGTCACTTTTGGCCACCTCGCTCAGAGATACCCTCCGCCATGCTGGACCTGAGGATTTTTCCCATCGATGAAAGATGAGAGATATTAATGTTAAAAAAAATCCCCGTTCTCTCTGCTGCTCTTGCACGCGGCAGGGGTATGGTCTTTAAACCCGGAAGTGTCGTGCCTCACTCAGTCTCTGCCAGACCCAGGAAGCGAGAGGGTCACGGTTCTCTGAGCTGCGAATCTTGCTCGCTTGCTCAGTGTTTTTTTCCCGCAATTGCTTGGCGTTTTTAAAATTGCTTTACAGCGAACTGATGTGTTTTTGTCAGCTTGCTCAGTGTTTTTTCCCCCCCATTTTTAAACGGCTTGCTTGAAACATTTTTCGGATGGATAAAGCGCAGAAACATTTTAATGGACCAGAACTGTGTTATTTTCAAAATTGGCGCTCATTCTGTGATTTTCGCTTGGTTGCAAGATGGCGCCGGTTAGTGGCATGCTGGCGTTGAGTGCGTCATTTCAGGTTTGAGAGGGTGAAGTCAAGATCTCGCCGAGTGCCGGCGCTGTTGAATAATTCATGAGCTTACCGCTCTCTATGGTGAGTGTGTTTGTTGGATGTTATTTAAAGCACGATTTTGCTTCAGCAGCAGCCTCTACATGAGGCTTTAAACGTTTGAATCATTTGGTTTACACTGTATGTTTACCACGTTCTGAAGTAACTTGGCATTTTAGTATTGGTTGTGAGTGTGTGAGTGAGTGTGGTTTTTTTTCAGAAAATGTATTGGTTGTATAGAATTTGCAAATTAGTTTCTCTTGGCTGTTAAAAGAATGTCTTCAGTAAATGTATTGGTTGTAAAGTGATTGCAAATTCGATTCTCTTGGCTTTAATATATTTTTTCTGAAATATATTGGTTGTAAAGTATTTGCAAATTTGTTTCCCTTGGCTTTTAAAATGGTTGCAACAGTTTTTGGATGGATAAAGCATGAATAAACATTTTATTAGATCAGAACTGTGCTTAAAATTAAAATTGGCGCTCATTCTGTGATTTTCGCTTGGTTGCAAGATGACGCCGCCGACGTCATTTCCGGTTAGCGACATGCTGGCGCTGAGTGCGTCATTTCCAGTTCGTGGCAAGCAGCGAGAGGGTGAAGACGATGAAATTGAAATCCCACAAGACATGTTTCTATCAGCAGAAACACTGGAGGATTGTATTGATTTAATCTATCCCACATTTGACAATTCTGCAGAAATATTCTAAAACAATTGTATCTTGGTTCCTCACAATGATACCATGAGAAGCATCAATTCGACATGCATCAAACGCTTCCTGGAATCGTTAAGGAGTACTTTTCTTTCAATTCTGTCACTCAGGTTTTCTTTCTTAAAATTTGACCACTGAATTTCTCTATATTAAAATTGTCTCTTTTTATCAACAGGAAATAGTCATCAAAATAGTGAGCAGCAGAACACGACACGAGAAACAACAAGAAATAACTTAATAATCTCATCTTTAACATTTAAATTGTTCTTATATTTTAAGAGTCATTCACCTTTTAAACTTTAATAAATCATTTTTCCACTTTTGATGCCTGTGTGCTCTTCATCGCAGTGGGAACCTAATGGGCAGGAATGGCTGCTCTGTGGGAGAGCCACTAAGAGTGCATGGGGGGAGGTTGTGGGGAGATGCACTGAATGCGTGGGGAGGGGGGGGTGGCAAGGAGCAGAGTGGGGCGGATGAAGGGAGGAGGGGTGACTGAGTGAAATGCCAGTGTACAAGGCGTGAGTGACTGAACTGCCTACATACCAGCTGTGAGTGACTGCACTTCCAGCCCATCAGCCGTAAGTAAGTGAACTGCCAGCCCACCAGCCGTAAATGACTGAACTGCCAGCCCAATAGTCCATTCAGTCAACCCTCTCCCCCTTCTCTCTCACACAGTCTGTCACCTGTTTTGATAGAATTTCTGGCAGTTTCTCAGCTGCCAGCCTGGCAGATCCAAGTGGCTGTACTGCCAGGCCTCAGTGACTGAGCTGCCAGCCCAAGAATCCATTCGACACACAGTGTCTATACTAGCCCTCTGGAAACCAGTACCTTTGGCCCACAACACCCATACTAGCGCAACAATAAGCCACCCCACCCCCCCCCCCCCCCCCACTGGCGAGCAATATAGGAATTGGTGGAGAGGTGGAATATTACGTTGGGTGACCAGCCCTCCCGTGTGATGCTGGGATCCAACGGGTCCCACTTAGTCTAGTAATATAGATAAATGTGAGGTTACCCACTTTGGCGGCAAAAACAAGCGTGCAGATTATTATCTCAATGGGGTTAGGTTACGTAAGGGGGAGGTACAGCGAGACCTGGGCTTTCTTGTACACGGGTCACTGAAAGTTGGCTTACAGGTACAGCAGGCAGTGTAGAAAGCTAATGGAATGTTGGCCTTCATAACAAGAGAATTTCAGTATAGTTGTAAAGAGGTTCTTCTGCGGTTGTATAGGGCTCTGGTGAGACCACATCTGGAGTATTGTGTACAGTACGGGACTGTCATATGCGGAAAGCTTGAAAAGATTAGGCTTGCATTCACTGGAGTCTAGAAGGATAAGGGGGGATCTTATAAAAACATGTACAATTTTAAAAGACTGGATGCTAGATGCAGGAAAAATGTTCCCAATGTTGGGCAAGTCCAGAACCAGGGGCCACAGTCTTATAATAAAGTTGAAGCCATTTGAGACTAAGGTGAGAAAAAACTTTTCACCCACAGAGTTGCGAATTTATGGAACTCCCTGCCACAGAGGACCGTCACTGGATGGATTTAAAAGAGAGTTAGATAGAGCTCTAGGGGCTGGTGGAGTCAAGGGATATGGGGAGAAGGCAGGCACGGGTTCTTGATAGGGGTGATCAGCCATTATCACAACGAATGGTGGTGCTGGCTCAAGGGCTGAATGGCATCCTCCTGCACCTATTTTCTATGTTTCTATGTTTCTATGTTTGCATTGAAAATGAAAAAGCTGGTTTTCTTTATGCAAAGGGTGGTTTGCTTTGAAATTGCAAAAGGTGGTTTGCGTTGAAAATGCAAAAGGTGGTTTGCTTTGAAAAAGGAAAAGGTTTGCTTTGAAAAGGCAAAAAGACCATTGGTTTGAAAACGTGTGTTTTGAAAACTCAAAACGTTTGCTTTGAAAATGCGGAGGTTTGGGTTGAAAATGCAAATGGTGGTTTGCATTGAAAATGCAAAAGGTGGTCTTCAGGAAAGTGCGGATCTCAAAGTTCATCCAATCACCAAAAAGGTGGTTTGGTATGCAAATGCAAGAGGTTTGGGTTGAAAATGTAAAATGTTTGGTTTGAAAATGCAAAAGGTTTGCTTTGAAAATGCAAAATGTTTGCCTTGAAAATGCAAAAAGACCATTGGTTTGAAAATGCAAAAGGAGGTTTGGTTTGAAAAAGCAAAAGGAGGTTTGGTTTGAAAATGCAAAGGTGGTTTGGTTTGAAAAAAACAAATGGTGGTTTGGTTTGAAAATGCAAATGGTGATTTGGTTTGAAAATGCAAATGGTTGTTTGCGTTTAAAAGGCAATAGTTGTTTGCTTCGAAATTGCAAAAAGGTGGTTTGTTTTGAAGATGTGAATGGTGTTTTGCTTTGAAAATACAACCGGAGGTTTGGTTTGAAAATGCAACTGGTGGTTTGGTTTGAAAATGCAATTGGAGGTTTGGTTTGAAAATGCAAACGGTGGTTTGATTTGAAAATGCAAAAGGAGGTTTGGTTTGAAAATGCAAAAGAATGGTTTGGTTTGAAAATGGAAACGGAGGTTTGGCTTGAAAATTTAAACGGAGGTTTTGTTTGAAAATGCAAAAGGCTTGGTTTAGAAATGCAAAAGGTTTGGTTTGAAGGTGCAAAAGGTTTGATTTGAAAATGCAAAAGGTTTGGTTTCAAAATGAAAAGGTTTCCTTTGAAAATGCAAATGGTGGTGTGCTTTGAAAATGCAAATTGTGGTTTGGTATGGAAATACAAATGGTGGTTTTGTTCGAAAATGCAAAGGTGGTTTGGTTTGAAAATGCAAATGATGGTTTGGAAATGTAAATTATTTGGTTTGAAAATTGAAATGTTGGTTTGGTTTGAAAATGCAAAAGGTCTGGATTGAAATTGAAAATTATGGTTTGGTTTGAAAACACAAATGGTGGTTTGGTTTGAAAATGCAAATGGCGGTTTGCTTCAAAAATGGAAATTGCAGTTTGCTTTGAAAATGGAAAAAGTGGTTTGCTTTGAAAATGCAAAATTTACTTTGCTTTGAAAATGCAAAAGGTGGTTTTGTTTGAAAATGCAAAAGAAGGTTTGCTTTGAAAATTGAAAAAGGTTTGCTTTGGAAATGTAAAATTCTTTGCTTTGAAAATGCAAAAGGAGGTTTGGTTTGAAAATGCAAAAGGTGGTTTGGTTTAAAATTGCAAATGTTGGTTTGGTTTGAAAAAGCAAATGGTGGTTTGGTTTGAAAATGCAAAAGGCTTGGTTTAGAAATGCAAAAGGTTTGGTTTGAAGGTGCAAAAGGTTTGATTTGAAAATGCAAAATGTTTGGTTTGAAAAGGAAAAGGTTTTCTTTGAAAATGCAAATGGTGTTGTGCTTTGAAAATGCAAATTGTGGTTTGGTATGGAAATACAAATGGTGGTTTTGTTCGAAAATGCAAAGGTGGTTTGGTTTGAAAATGCAAATGATGGTTTGGAAATGTAAATTATATGGTTTGAAAATTGAAATGTTGGTTTGGTTTGAAAATGCAAAAGGTCTGGATTGAAATTGAAAATTATGGTTTGGTTTGAAAACACAAATGGTGGTTTGGTTTGAAAATGCAAATGGCGGTTTGCTTCAAAAATGGAAATTGCAGTTTGCTTTGAAAATGGAAAAAGTGGTTTGCTTTGAAAATGCAAAAGGTGGTTTTGTTTGAAAATGCAAAAGAATGTTTGCTTTGAAAATTGAAAAAGGTTTGCTTTGGAAATGTAAAATTCTTTGCTTTGAAAATGCAAAAGGAGGTTTGGTTTGAAAATGCAAAAGGTGGTTTGGTTTAAAATTGCAAATGTTGGTTTGGTTTGAAAATGCAAATGGTGGTTTGGTTTGAAAATGCAAAATGTTTTCTCTGAAAATGCAAAAGATTTTCTTTGAAAATACAAAACGTTTGGTTTGAAAATGCAAAGTTTGTTTGCTTTGAAAATGCAAAAGGTGGTTTAGTTTGAAAATGCAAATGATGGTTTGGTTTAGAAATGCAAAAGAATGTTTGCTTTGAAAATTGAAAAAGGTTTGCTTTGGAAATGTAAAATTTACTTTGCTTTGAAAATGCAAAAGGAGGTTTGGTTTGAAAATGCAAAAGGTGGTTTGGTTTAAAATTGCAAATGTTGGTTTGGTTTGAAAAAGCAAATGGTGGTTTGGTTTGAAAATGCAAAAGGCTTGGTTTAGAAATGCAAAAGGTTTGGTTTGAAGGTGCAAAAGGTTTGATTTGAAAATGCAAAATGTTTGGTTTGAAAAGGAAAAGGTTTTCTTTGAAAATGCAAATGGTGTTGTGCTTTGAAAATGCAAATTGTGGTTTGGTATGGAAATACAAATGGTGGTTTTGTTCGAAAATGCAAAGGTGGTTTGGTTTGAAAATGCAAATGATGGTTTGGAAATGTAAATTATTTGGTTTGAAAATTGAAATGTTGGTTTGGTTTGAAAATGCAAAAGGTCTGGATTGAAATTGAAAATTATGGTTTGGTTTGAAAACACAAATGGTGGTTTGGTTTGAAAATGCAAATGGCGGTTTGCTTCAAAAATGGAAATTGCAGTTTGCTTTGAAAATGGAAAAAGTGGTTTGCTTTGAAAATGCAAAATTTACTTTGCTTTGAAAATGCAAAAGGTGGTTTTGTTTGAAAATGCAAAAGAAGGTTTGCTTTGAAAATTGAAAAAGGTTTGCTTTGGAAATGTAAAATTCTTTGCTTTGAAAATGCAAAAGGAGGTTTGGTTTGCAAATGCAAAAGGTGGTTTGGTTTAAAATTGCAAATGTTGGTTTGGTTTGAAAAAGCAAATGGTGGTTTGGTTTGAAAATGCAAAGTGTTTGCTCTGAAAATGCAAAAGACTTTCTTTGAAAATACAAAAGGTTTGGTTTGAAAATGCAAAGTTTGTTTGCTTTGAAAATACAAAAGGTGGTTTAGTTTGAAAATGCAAATGGTGGTTTGGTTTGGAAATGCAAAAGAAGGTTTGCTTTGAAAATTGAAAAAGGTTTGCTTTGGAAATGTAAAATTTACTTTGCTTTGAAAATGCAAAAGGAGGTTTGGTTTGAAAAAGCAAATGGTGGTTTGGTTTGAAAATGCAAAAGGCTTGGTTTAGAAATGCAAAAGGTTTGGTTTGAAGGTGCAAAAGGTTTGATTTGAAAATGCAAATGGTGGTGTGCTTTGAAAATGCAAATTGTGGTTTGGTATGGAAATACAAATGGTGGTTTTGTTCGAAAATGCAAAGGTGGTTTGGTTTGAAAATGCAAATGATGGTTTGGAAATGTAAATTATTTGGTTTGAAAATTGAAATGTTGGTTTGGTTTGAAAATGCAAATGGTCTGGATTGAAATGGAAAATTATGGTTTGGTTTGAAAACACAAATGGTGGTTTGGTTTGAAAATGCAATTGGCGGTTTGCTTCAAAAATGGAAATTGCAGTTTGCTTTGAAAATGGAAAAAGTGGTTTGCTTTGAAAATGCAAAAGGTGGTTTTGTTTGAAAATGCAAAAGGTGGTTTTGTTTGAAAATGCAAAAGAAGGTTTGCTTTGAAAATTGAAAAAGGTTTGCTTTGGAAATGTAAAATTCTTTGCTTTGAAAATGCAAAAGGAGGTTTGGTTTGAAAATGCAAAAGGTGGTTTGGTTTAAAATTGCAAATGTTGGTTTGGTTTGAAAAAGCAAATGGTGGTTTGGTTTGAAAATGCAAAATGTTTGCTCTGAAAATGCAAAAGATTTTCTTTGAAAATACAAAAGGTTTTTTTTTGAAAATGCAAAGTTTGTTTGCTTTGAAAATGCAAAAGGTGGTTTAGTTTGAAAATGCAAATGGTGGTTTGGTTTGGAAATGCAAAAGAAGGTTTGCTTTGAAAATTGAAAAAGGTTTGCTTTGGAAATGTAAAATTTACTTTGCTTTGAAAATGCAAAAGGAGGTTTGGTTTGAAAATGCAAAAGGTGGTTTGGTTTAAAATTGCAAATGTTGGTTTGGTTTGAAAAAGCAAATGGTGGTTTGGTTTGAAAATGCAAAAGGCTTGGTTTAGAAATGCAAAAGGTTTGGTTGAAGGTGCAAAAGGTTTGATTTGAAAATGCAAAAGGTTTGGTTTGAAAATGAAAAGGTTTTCTTTGAAAATGCAAATGGTGGTGTGCTTTGAAAATACAAATTGGGGTTTGGTATGGAAATACAAATGGTGGTTTTGTTCGAAAATGCAAAGGTGGTTTGGTTTGAAAATGCAAATGATGGTTTGGAAATGTAAATTATTTGGTTTGAAAATTGAAATGTTGGTTTGGTTTGAAAATGCAAAAGGTCTGGATTGAAATTGAAAATTATGGTTTGGTTTGAAAACACAAATGGTGGTTTGGTTTGAAAATGCAAATGGCGGTTTGCTTCAAAAATGGAAATTGCAGTTTGCTTTGAAAATGGAAAAAGTGGTTTGCTTTGAAAATGCAAAAGGTGGTTTTGTTTGAAAATGGAAATGATGGTTTGCATTGAAAATGGAAATGATGGTTAGCTTTGAGAATGCAAAAGATTTGCTTTGAAAATGTAAATGGTTTGCTTTGAAAATGCAAATGGTTTGCCTTGGAAATGCAAAAGGTATGCTTTGAAAATGCAAATGGTGGTTTGTTTTGAAAATGCAAATAGTGGTTTGCTTTGAAAATGCAACAGATGGTTTGCTTTTAAAATGCAAAAGGTGGTTTGCTTTGAAAATACAACAGGTTATTTGCTTTGCAAATGTAAAAGGCAGTTTCCTTTGAAAATATAAACGGTGGTTTGCTTTGAGAATGCAAATACTGTTTTCGCTTTGAAAATGAAAAAGGTGGATTGCTTTGAAAATGCAAAAGGTTGTTTGCTATGAAAATGCAAAAGTTGGTTTGCTATGAAAATGCAAAAGGTGGTTTGCTTTGAAAATGCAAACGGTGGTTTGCTTTGAAACTGCAAAAGGTGGCTTGCTTTGAAAATACAAAAGGTGGTTTGCTTTGAAAATACAAAAGATTTGCTACGAAAATGCAAACCTCACACCCCTCGGTACCTCGTTATCGTCCACGCGGAGCGTCGACTGCGCACGCGGGACCCTCCATCCTGACCCATGCCTGGGCTGTCACCGACCCACATGCAGGAGCTGCCCTCAACATTTCTGTTCCTCCCTCTGGGGGATGGGTCCTGTGTTCTGGGGTTGGGTCCTGTGGCGTCGGCCTATGCACAGACCACTGATGGTCTAACCCTCCGCTGTAGGTACGAGGACTGGCACGTGACTTCATGTGCTACTTAAGGTTATCTCACCTCAAGACCTTAGCAGTCAACAGGTAGTTTAGTTCGAGAGAACAACGTCGCACCCCTCATCGCATTTCACGTGCTGAATTTTAGTCGATTTCACGTGCTGAATTTTCGTCGCTTTTCGTGTGCTGAAATTTCGTTGCCTTTCATGGCCTGAAATTCTGTTGCATTTCGTGTACTGAATTTTTGTCATTTTCGTGTGCGGAATTTTTATCAGTCTTCGCGTGCTGAATTTTCGTCACTTTATGTGTCCTGAAGATTCGTCACTTTTTGCATGCTGAATTTTCATCGCTTTTCACAGGCTGAAATTTCATCGCTTTTCATGTGCTGAAATTTTGTTGATTTTCACATCCTGAAATTGCATGGCTTTATGCGTCCTGAATTTTCGTTGCTTTTCGAGTCCTGAATATACGTCGCTTTTTGTGCTCTGAATTTTTGTCGCTTTTCCTGTGCTGAATTTTTGTCGCTTTTCGCGTGCTGAATTTTCATTGCTTTTTGCATGCTGAAATTTCATTACTTTACGCGTGCTGAAGTTTCATTGCTTTTGGCATGCTGAAATTTTGTTACTTTTCGCTTGCTGAATTTTCATTGCTTTTCACGTCCTGAAGATCTGTCTCTTTTTGCGTGCTGAATTTTCGGAGCTTTTCACCTGCAGAATTTTTGTCGCTATTCATGTGCTGAAATTTTGTTGCTTTATGCGTCCTGAAATTTTGTCGCATTTTGCATCCTGAAAGTTTGTCATTTTTCGTGTCCTGAATTTTTCGTTACTTTTTGTGTGCTGAATTTTCGTAGCTAAAATTGCGTTGCATTTGGTGTCCTGAAATTTTGTCGCTTCATGTGTTCTGAACTTTTGTCGCTTTTCACATCCTGAATTTACGTCGCTTTTGCCATTTTTAATTTTTGTCGCCTCTTGCATGGTGAATTTTAGGCACTTTTCATGTGCTGAATTTTCATCGCATTTCGCATTTCGATTTTCGCATCCTGAAGGTTTGTCGCTGATCGCGTGCTGAATTTTCATTGCTTTTCGCTTCCTGAAGTTTCCTCGCTTTTCATGTGCAGAGTTTTTGTCGCGTTTCACATGCTAAATTTTCATCGCTTTTCCGGTGCTGAAATTTAGTCGCTTATGCCTTTTTGAATTTTCTCCTTTCACATCCTGAATTTTCATCACTCTTCGTGTGTTGAATATTTGTTGTTTTTTGAGTCCTGTATTTTCGTCGCTTTTGTCATGCGGAATTTTCATTGCCTTTTGCGTGTTGAATTCTTGGCGCTTTTCGTGTGCTGAAATTTTGTCAGTTTTCACATCCTGAATTTTCATTGCCTTTCGCATCCTGGTTTTTCATCACTTTTCATGTGCTGAATTTTCGTCACTTTTCATGTCCTGAAATTTCATCGCTTTTTCATGTCCTGAAATTCTCTTGCTCATGCTCATGCTCTTTGAATCCTGAAATTTTGTAGCTTTTCACAAGCTGAATTTTCTTCACTTTTCGTGTGCTGAATAGTTCATCACCTTTCTTGTGCTGAAATGTTGTCGCTTTTCACCTCCTTAAATTTCTTTGCTTTTTCCGTCCTAAATTTTTGTCGTATTTCACGTCCTGAAATTTCTTCGCTTTTCCCGTCCTGAATTTTTTTCACTTTTCATGTGCTGAATTTTCATCGCTTTCCGTGTCCTGAAGGTTCGTCTCTTTTTGTGTGCAGTATTTTCGACACTTTTCATGTGGAGTATTTTCGGCGCTTTTCATTTGCTGAAATTTTGTCACTTTTCGCGTCCTGAAATTTTCGTTGCCTTCCGTGTCCTGAATTTTCATTGCCATTCACATCCTGAATTTCCGTCACTTTCCGTGTGCTGAATTTTCGTCAGTTTTCACATCCTGAAATTTCATCGCTTTTTCATGTCCTGAAATTTCATTGCTTTTCGCGTCCTGAAATTTTGTAGCTTTTCACGTGCTGAATTTTCGTCACATTTCATGTGCTGAATTTTAGTCACCTTTTGTGTGCTGAAACATTGCCGCTTTTCACATCCTTAAGTTTCATCGCTTTTTCCATCCTAAATTTTTGTCACATTTCATGTCCTGAAATTTCTTCACTTTTCGCGTCCTTAATTTTTTTAACTTTTCGCGTGCAGAATTTTTATCGCTTTTCGGTGTTGAATGTTTGTCTCTTTTCGAGTGCTGAATTTTCGATGCTTTTCACCTGCAGAATTTTTGTCGCTATTCATGCGCTGAAATTACGTCGCTTTTCGCGTCCTGAAATTTTGCCGCATTTTGCGTCCTGAAATGTTGTCATTTTTTGTGTGCTGAATTTTCATAGCTTTTCATGTGCTGAAATTGCGTTGCTTTTCGTGTCCTGAAATTTGTCGCTTCATGTGTTCTGAACTTTTCATGCTGAAATTTCATTGGCTTTCGTGCTCTGAAGTTTTGTCGGTTTTCGCATCCTGAATTTTCGCCACTTTTCACATGCTGAATTTTCGCCGCTTTTCATGTGCTGAAATTTTGTCGCTTTTTGTTTCCTGAAATGTTCTCGCTTTTCTCATCTTGAATTTTCGTCGCTTTTCACATCCTTAATTTATGTCGCTTTTGTCGTTTTGGATTTTTGTCGTCTCTTGCTTCCTGGATATTATTCACTTTTTATGTTCTGAATTTTCATCGCATTTCTCGTGCTGAATTTTTGTCGCTTTTCACGTCCTGACGGGTTGTCACTGATCGAATGCTGAATTTTAATCCCTTTTCACGTCCTGAAGGTTCCTCGCTTTTCGCGTGCTGAATTCATGTCGCTTTTCCATATAACCATAAAACCACATAACAATTACAGCATGGAAACAGGCCATCTCGGCCCTTCTAGTCCGTGCTGATCACTTATTCTTGCCGTCCCATCTACCTACACTCAGATCATAACCTTCCATACTTCCCCATCCATATACCTATTCAATTTATTTTTAAATGATAAAATCGAACCTGCTTCCACCACTTCCACTGGCAGCTCATTCCACACAGCTACCACTCTCTGAGTAAAGAAGTTCCCCCTAAACCTATGTCCCTTAATTCTCAAATCATGTCCTCTTCTTTGAACCTTCCCTACTCTCAATGGAAAAACCTTATCCATGTCAACTCTGTCTATCCCTCTCATCATTTTAAAGACCTCCATCAAGTCCCCCCTTAACCTTTTGCCCTCCAAAGAATAAAGACCTAACCTGTTCAACCTTTCTCTGTAACTTTGTTGCTGAAACACAGGCAACATTCTAGTAAATCTCCTCTGCACTCTCTCTCCATTTTTTTGACACCATACTCCAGAATTGGCCTCACCAATGCCTTGTACAATTTTAACATTACATCCCAACTTCTATACTCAATGCTCTGATTTATAAAGGCCAGCACACCAAAAGCTTTCATTACCACCCTATCTACATGAGATTCCACCTTCAGGGAACTATGTGTTATTCCTAGATCCCTCTGTTCAACTGCATTCCTCAATTCTCTACCATTTACCATGTATGTCCTATTTTGATTTGTCCTGCCAAGATGTAGCACCTCACACTTATCAGCATTAAACTCCATCTGCCATCTTTCAGCCCACTCTTTCAAATGGCCTAAATCTCTCTGTAAACTTTGAAAATCAACTTCATTATCCACATCACCACCTATCTTAGTATCTTCTGCATACTTACTAATCCAATTTACCACACGATCATCCAGATCATTGATGTATATGACAAACAACAGCAGACCCAACACAGATCCCTGAGGCACCCTACTAGTCACTGGCCTCGAACCTGAAAAACAGCCATCCACCATTACTCTCTGGCATATCCCATTCAGCCACTGTTGAATTCATCTTGCTGCTCCACCATTAATACCCAACAATTGAACCTTCTTAACCAACTCCTTGTGGAACATTGTCAAAGGCCTTACTGAAGTCCACGTAGACACCATCCACCGCTCTACCCTCATCAATTTCCCTAGTAACCGCTTCAAAAAATTCAAGAAGATTAGTCAAACATGACCTTCCAGGCACAAATCCATGTTGACTGTTCCTAATCAGTCCCTGTATGTCAAGATGCTTATATATATTATCTCTAAGTATCCTTTCCATTAATTTGCCCACCACTGACGTCGAACTAACAGGTCTATAATTGCTAGATTTACTCTTAAAACCCTTTTAAAACAATGGAACAACATGCGCAGTACGCCAATCCTCCGGCACTGTTCCCGTTTCTAATAACATTTGACATATTTCTGTCATAGCCCCTGCTATTTCTACACTAACTTTCCTCAATGTCCTAGGGAATATCCCGTCGGGACCTGGAGACTTATCCACTTTTATATTTATCAAAATAGTCAGTACTTCCACTTCTTTGAATCTCATAGTTTCCATAGCTACTCTACTTGTTTCCCTTACCTCACACAATTCAAGATCCTTCTCCTTGGTGAATACTGAAGAAAATAAATTGTTCAATATCTCCCCCATCTCTTTTGGCTGATAGCTGTCCACTCTGACTCTCTAATGGACCAATTTCATCCCTCGTTATCCTTTTGCTATAAATATAGTTGTAGAAACCCTTTGGGTTGCTTTCACCTTACTTGCCAAAGCAACCTCTTATCTTCTTTTAGCTTTTCTAATTTATTTCTTAAGATTCTTTATACATTCTTTATATTCCTCAAGCACCTCATTTACTCCATGCTGCCAATAATTATTGCAGATCTCTCACTTTTTCCGAACCAAGTGTCCAATTTCCCTTGAACACCATGGCTGTTTCCAATTATTACTATTTCCTTTCAACCGAACAGGGACAAAGATTTTGTACTATTAAAATTTCACCTTTAAATTTTTTCCATTTCTCTACTAATCCTTCTCTTAAAACAAAATGTCCCAATTCACTCCTTTTAAATGCTGAATTCACATGCTGATTTTTCATCGCTTTTCCTGTGATGACATTTTGTCGCTTTTCTCGTTCTGAATTTATGTCACTTTTGGCTTTTTGAATTTTCGTTGCCTTTCGCGTCCTGAATTTTCATCACTTTACATGTGTTGAATTTTCGTCGCGTTTCCCATGCTGAATACTCGTCACTTTACGTGTGCTGAATTTTTGCCGCCTTTCGTGTGCTGAAATGTTGTCATTTTTCACGTCCTGAAATTTCTTCGCATTTTCCGTCCTGAATTTTTGTCACTTTTCGTATGCTGAATTTTTGTCGCTTTTCATGTGCTAAATGTTCATTGCTTGTCATGCGGAAATTTCATCACTTTATGCGTGCTGAATTTTGATCTCTTTTCTCATCCTGAAGGTTCGTTTTTTTTTCGCATGCTGAATTTTCGCCACTTTTCTCGTGCTGAATTTTCGTTGCCTTTTGTGTGCTGAATTTTCGCCGCTTGTTGTGTGCTGAAATTTCTCACTTTTCAATTTTTTTTTAATCGCTTTTCTCATCCTGAATTTATGTTGCTCTTTGCGTCCTGAATTTACGTCACTTTTGGCGTTTTGAATTTTTGTCGTCTTTCGTGCCTTGAATTTTCATTTTAATGTGTTGAATTTTTGTCGTTTTCGCAAGCTCAATTTTCGTCACTTTTCCCGTCCTGAAGGTTCCTCGCTTTTCACGTGCTGATTTTTTGTCGCCTTTTGTGTGACAAAATGTTGTCGCTTTTTGTGTCCTGATATTTTGTCGACTCATGCATCCTGAACTATTGTCGCTTTTCACATCCTGAATATATGGCACTTTTGACGTTTTAAATTTGCGTCGCCTTTCACATCCTGAATCTTTGTTACTTTTTGTGTGCTGAATTTTCTATGCTTTTTGTGTGCCAAAATCTTGTCGCTTTTTGTGTTCTGATATTTTGTTACTTCATGTGTCCTGAAGTTTTGTCGCTTTTTGAGTCCTGAATTTCCGTTGCTGAATTGCTGAATTTTCATTGCTTTTCACATGCTGAATTTTCGTCACTTTTCATGTGCTGAGGTTTTGTCGCCTTTTGCGTCCTGAATTTTTGTCATCTTTCATGTCCTGAATTTTCATTTTAATGTGCTGAATTTCTGTCATTTTTGCGTGCTGAATTTTCGTCACTTTTCGTGTGCCGAAATTTTGTTTCTTTTTGTGTCCTGTTATTTTGTCATCTCAAGCGTCCTGAACTTTTGTCGCTTATCGCATCCTGAATTTACAGCGCTTTTGATAATTTAAATTTGTGCCGCTTTTTAGATCCTGAATTTTTGTTACCTTTTGTGCGCAGAATTTTTGTCGCTTTTTGTGTGCTGAATTATCTTTGCTTTTCATGTTGCTAAATTTTGTCGCTTTTCGTGTCCTGATATTTTGTTACTCCATGCATCCTGAAGTTTTGTAGCTTTTCACGTTCTGCATTTTCGTCACTTTTTTCATGCTGAATTTTCATTGGCTTTTGAGTGTTGAATTTTCGGCGCTTTTTGTGTGCTGAATTTTCATTAGTTTTCACGTACTGAATTTTCGTCCATTTTCATGTGCTGAAATTTCGCTGCTTTTCGCGTCATTAATTTTCGTCCTTTTTATTGTCCTGAATTTATATCACTTTTGGCGTTTTGAAATTTCGTCGTCTTTCATAGAAACGTAGATACATCGGCAGGAGTAGGCCATTCGGCCCTTCGAGCCTGCACTGCCATTCAATATGATCATGGCTTTCGCGTCCTGAATTTACGTCACTTTTCATTTGCTGAATTTTCGTCGCTTTTTGTGTGCTGAAATTTAATCGCTTTTCGCATGCTGAAGTTTTGTCATTTGCTTACTAAATTGTTGTCACTTTTTGTATGCTGAAATTTCATTGCTTTTTGCGTCCTGAATTTTCGTCACTTTTCACGTGCTTAATTTTCGTCGCTTTTCGCATTCCGAAGGTTCGTTGCTTTTCGCGTGCTAAATTTTCATCACCCTTTGTGTCCTGAATTTATGTTACTTTTTGTGTGCAGAATTTTAATCGCTTTTTGTGTGCCTAGATTTTGTCGCTTTTCGTGTCCTGAAATGTTGTCGCTTCGTGCGTCCTGAACTTTTGTTGCTTTTCGCATACTGAATTTACGGCGCTTTTTATATTTTAAATTTGTGTCGCCTTTCACATCCTGAATTTTTGTTACTTTCTGTGCGCAGAATTTTCGTTGCTTTTTGTGTGCTGAATTTTCTTTGATTTTCGTGTTGCGAAATTTTGTCGCTTTTAGTGTCCTGATATTTTGTTAGTTCATGCGTCCTGAAGTTTTGTCACTTTTTGCGTGCTGAATTTTCATCACTTTTCGTGTGCTGAAATTTTGTCGTTTTCCGTGTCCTGATATTTTGTCGTCTCATGCGTCCTGAACTTTTGTCGCTTAACGCATCCTGAATTTACGGCGCTTTTGATATTTTAAATTTGCGCCGCCTTTCGCATCCTGAAATTTTGTTACTTTTTGTGCGCAGAATTTTTGTCACTTTTTGTGTCCTGATATTTTGTTACTTCATGCATCCTGAAGTTTTGTCGCTTTTCGCATGCTGCATTTTCATCGCTTTTTTCATGCTGAATTTTCATCGCCTTTTGAGTGTTGAATTTTTGGAGCTTTTTGTGTGCTGAATTTTGATCAGTTTTCATGTACTGAATTTTCGTCCATTTTCATGTCGTGAAATTTCGTTGCTTTTCGCGTCATGAATTTTCGTTCTTTTCTTGTCCTGAATTTACATCGCTTTTGGCGTTTTAAAATTTCGTCGTCTTTCATAGAAATGTAGATATCTAGAAAATAGGTTCAGGAGTAAGCCATTCGACCCTTCGAGCCTGCACCGCCATTCTATATGATCATGGCTTTCGCGTCCTGAATTTACGTCACTTTTCATGTGCTGGATTTTCGTCGCTTTTCACGGGCTGAAATTCCATCGCTTTTCGCGTCCTGATGCTTTGTCGTTTTGCTTACTAAATTGTTGGCACTTTTTGTGTGCTGAAATTTCATTGCTTTTCGCATCCTGAAATCTTGTCGTTTTTTGCGTCCTGAAATTTCGTCGCATTTTGCATCGTGAAATTTCGTCACTTTCTGTGTGCAGAATTTTCGTCGCTTTTCACGTCCTGAAATTTAATTGCTTTTCTCATCCTGATTTTTCGTCGCTTATCGTGTGCTGAATTTTCATCGCTTTTCGCATTCCGAAGGTTCGTTGCTTTTCGCATGCTGAATTTTCGTCACATTTTCGGTCCTGAATTTATGTTACTTTTTGTGTGCAGAATTTTCATCACTTTTTGTGTGCAGAATTTTCATCGCTTTTCGTGTGCTGAATTTTCGTTGCTTTTTGTGTGCCGAGATTTTGTCGCTTTTCGTGTCCTGAAATGTTGTCGCTCCGTGCGTTCTGAACTTTAGTTGCTTTCGTATCCTAAATTTACAGCGCTTTTGATATTTTAAATTTGCATTGCCTTTCGCATCCTGAAATTTTGTTACTTTTGTGCGCATAATTTTTGTCGCTTTTTGTGTGCTGAATTTTCTTTGCTTTTCGTGTTGCGAAATTTTGTCGCTTTTAGTATCCTGATATTTTGTTAGTTCATGCGTCCTGAAGTTTTGTCACTTTTCGTGGGCTGCATTTTCGTAGCTTTTTGCATGCTGAATTTTCATCGCCTTTTGAGTGTTGAATTTCTGGCACTTTTTGTGTGCTGAATTTTCATCAGTTTTCACGTACTGAATTTTCGTCCATTTTCATGTCGTGAAATTTTGTTGCTTTTCGCGTCATGAATTTTCGTCCTTTTCTTGTCCTGAATTTACATCGCATTTGGCGTTTTGAAATTTCGTCATCTTTCGTGTCCTGAATTTTTGTCGCTTTTCGTGTCCTGAATTTTCGTTGCTTTTCACATGGCAAATTTTCATCGCTTTTCACATGCTGAATGTTCGTCGCTTTTCATGTTGTTGTCGCCTTTTGCGTCCTGAAATTTTGTCGTATTTCATGTCCTGAATTTTCATTTTAATGTGCTGAATTTTTGTCATTTTCGCGTGCTGAATTTTCGTCACTTTTCGTGTGCCGAAATTTTGTCGCTTTTCGCGTCCTGATATTTTGTCGTCTCATGCGTCCTGAACTTTTGTCGCTTTTCGCATCCTGAATTTACGGCGCTTTTGACATTTTAAATTTGCATTGCCTTTCGCATCGTGAATATTTGTTACTTTTTGTGCGCAGAATTTTTGTCGCTTTTTGTGTGCTGAATTTTCTTTGCTTTTTGTGTTGCAAAATTTGGTTGCTTTTTGTGTCCTGATATTTTGTTACTTCATGCGTCCTGATGTTTTGACGCTTTTCGCGCGCTGCATTTTCATCGCTTTTTGAGTGTTGAATATTCGGCGCTTTCGTGTGCTGAATTTTCATCAGTTTTCACGTACTGAATTTTCATCCATTTTTATGTGCTGAAATTTCGTTGCTTTTCTTTTTTGTAAAATATTTTTATTAGAAGTAAATACATATTAAGAAGAAATAATATAAAATCGAGAAAAAAAGAAACATATTATTCATCACATACATTCTTAATATTTTTTTTTAAATTTACAGTCATTGTTATTTATACTTCTATATTTTTTATTATTTTATAACAGTAGGAAGTAAAGAGAAATAATAAAAAGAAATAAGATAGAAATAAAAATTCGATAAAATGTGTGGAGTATTAAGCAAGATATTCTTCATTGGAGATATATGCGTGGTCTATTGTATATAATTCTTCATCTATTCCTTCATTCAGGCTTCAGTCAGGGCTTCGAACCGGACCACCTTAACCCTTTAAGTATTCAATAAATGGAGACCATATTCCTCTGAATTGATCTAGCCTGTCCAATAGGACAAGTCTTAATCTTTCCAGGTGAAGTGTCTCCGACATTTCTGTAATCCACATTTTGATTGTGCGGGATGTGGGACCTTTCCAAAATCTTAGTATTAGTTTTTTACCAATTATTAAACTATAACCAATAAAAATTATTTGCTGTGTTGTTAGTAGCTGATCCGTTTCTAATATTCCTAATATTAGATTATCTTAAAAATTTCTATCCAAAAATTAGAATTTTTTGTACATTTGTGAATGAATGCATTAGATTAGCTTCTAACTGCTGACATTTATCACATATAGCAGCAACATTTGAAAAAATTCTGTGTAATTTGGATTTTGAGAAGTGTAATCTATGTAAAACTTTAAATTGTATCAATTTAATTGTATCAATTTCAGCACAAATTTACAGAGTTGACGTGGATACGTTTTTCCCATTGAGGGTAGGGAAGATTCAAACAAGAGGGCATGACATGAGAATTAAGGGACAGAGGTTTTGGGGTAACGTGAGGGGGAACTTCTTTACTCAGAGGGTGGTGGCTGTGTGGAATCGGCTTCCAGCAGAAGTGGTGGAGGCAGGATCGATTTTAACATTTAAGAGTAAAGTGGATAGGTATATGGACGTGAAGGGAATGGAGGGGTATGGTCTGAGTGCAGGTAGATGGGACTAGGGGAAAACAAATGGTCGGCACGGACTGGAAGGGCCGAGAGGGCCTGTTTCCGTGCTGTAATTGTTATATGGTTATATGGTTATATGGTTATAAGGAGTGTCTGGCATTTAATGAGCAGTGGTGTTTATGTTGTAAACTTTCATTCCATACGTCTACACTAATTGTTTGACCTAATTCGTTTTCCCATGCTTGTCTATATTTTTCCCTGTTTGGTAAATCGTTTTCCAGTAGGCTATTATAAATATATGATATTAATTTTTCTGTATCCGTGCGTTTATTTAGACATTCATCTAAAATTTCTGTCTTTCTATTCCTAAAAACTGGTGTGTTTGATTTAACATAATCTCTCGTTTGTAAATATCTAAAATACTCTTTTGAATGTAATCCGTAATTTTGTTGTAATTCCTGAAATGAAATAAATAACCTTTCCCTGTAGAGATCATCCATCTTATTTATTCCATAATTCTTCCATTTTAAAAAACCTTTATCCATCAATGAAGGTTTAAAAGTAATGTTGTTTACAATTGTAAGAGCCAGTGGTATACTCTCTAATTTTTAATGTTTTCTTTAATTGTTTCCAAATACCTATACCACTTTCTATTATTGGGTTTCCTCTATAAATTTTCTTATGGATTTTAGAATTAGCAAATAAAATCGAGTTAATTTTGAAAGGTGAACAGTCTTCCTTTTCCATTTTTAACCAGTTTGGTTGTTTATCTACTTCTTCCAACCAAAAATTCATATTTTTTATATTAACTGCCCGGTAATAAAACATAAAATTAGGCAATGCAAAACCTACATTCATTTTTGATTTACATAGATGTTTTTTAATTATTCTATGGCTCTTATAATCCCAAATAAAATTGGTAACTATAGAGTCCAATTTCTTAAAAAAAAATTAGGAAGATATATTGGGATCAGTTGAAACAGGTATAATAATTGTGGAAGAAAAATCATTTTTATCGCATTAATTTTACCTAGCATTGAAATAGGTAATGTTTTCCAATATGGGATATTCTTAAGTAGTTTATTCAATACGGGTGGGAAATTAGATTTAAATAAAGAATCATATCTTTTTGTTACATAAATTCCAAGATATTTGATTTTTTTTCATTTGCTATCTTAAAAGGATATTGTTGTAATATATGTAAGTTATTTCCTATTATTGGCATGTTCACTTATATTCCAGTTAATTCTATATCCTGAAAACAATCTAAAAAGAGTTATTAAATCTAATAAGTTAGGAATACTAATTTCTGGCTTTGTAATATAAAGTAATACATCATCTGCGTATAAAGAGATTTTATTTTCAGTTTCTTTAGTTTCATACCCGTATATTTCAGGATGTAATCTCACGCATTGTGCTAGTGGTTCTATTGCAAGTGCAAACAGTAGTGGAGATAAAGGACAACCTTGTCTGCAGCCTCGGGATAAATTTAATTTAGTTGTTAACATTTGATTTATTAACATTCTAGCTGTTGGCTTGGTATATAGTAGCTTAACCCATGTTATAAACTTCTCCCCCAACTGAAAAGTTTCCATAACCGAAAATAAATATGACCATACAATCTGATCAAAAGCTTTCTCTGCGTCCAGCGAAATAATTCATAAATCCTTGTTAATGTTTCTGACGGTTCATCGTTTTTCGCGTGATGAATTTTCGTCGCTTTTTGTGGCCTGAATTTTTGTTACTTTTTGTGTGCAGAATGTTCATCACTTTTTGTGTGCTGAATTTTCGGCGCTTTTCGTTTGCCAAAATGTTGTCGCTTTTCGTGTCCAGAAATGTTGTCGCATCATGCATCCTGAACTTATGTCACTTATGTCACTTTTCGCATCCTCAATTTACGTCGCTTTTGAAATTTTAAATTTGTGTCGCCTTTTGCTTCCTGAATTTTTGGTGCATACTTTTTGGGTGCATAATTTTCGTCGCTTTTCGCGTGCTGAATATTCGTTGCTTTTCATGTGCCGAAATTTTGCCGCATTTTGTGTCCTGATATTTTGTCACTTCATGCATCCTGAAGTTTTGTTGCTTTTTGTGTCCTGAATTTTCGTTGCTTTTCACCTGCTGAATTTTTGTCCCTTTTCCTGTTCTGAAATGTCGTCGATTTTCGCGTCCTGAATTTCCGTCCCTTTACTCGTCCTGAATTTTCATTGCTTTATGAGTGCTATATTTTCGTCACATTTTGCATGCTGAATTTTCGTTGCTTTTCCCATCCTGAAGGTTCGTCACTCTTCATGTGCTGAATTTTCATCGCTTTTCCCGTCCTGAAGTTTTGTCGCTTTTCGTGTCCTGAAATTTGTTGCTTTTCGTATCCAGAATTTATGTCGCTTTTGGTGTTTTGAATTTGTGTCGCTTTTTCAGGGCTGAACTTCGTCGCGTTTCATGTCCTGTAATTTTGTTGCATTTTGCATGCTGAATTTTCGTCGCTTTTTGCTTTTTGAATTATTGTCCCCTCTTGCACCCTGAAATTGCATCACTTTTCGTGTGCTGATTTTTTGTCGCTTTACTCTTGCTCAATTTTAATCTCTTTTCATGTCCTGCAAAAGGAGGTTTGGTTTGAAAATGCAAAAGGTGGTTTGGTTTAAAATTGCAAATGTTGGTTTGGTTTGAAAAAGCAAATGTGGTTTGGTTTGAAAATGCAAAAGGCTTGGTTTAGAAATGCAAAAGGTTTGGTTTGAAGGTGCAAAAGGTTTGATTTGAAAATGCAAAATGTTTGGTTTGAAAAGGAAAAGGTTTTCTTTGAAAATGCAAATGGTGTTGTGCTTTGAAAATGCAAATTGTGGTTTGGTATGGAAATACAAATGGTGGTTTTGTTCGAAAATGCAAAGGTGGTTTGGTTTGAAAATGCAAATGATGGTTTGGAAATGTAAATTATTTGGTTTGAAAATTGAAAATGTTGGTTTGGTTTGAAAATGCAAAAGGTCTGGATTGAAATTGAAAATTATGGTTTGGTTTGAAAACACAAATGGTGGTTTGGTTTGAAAATGCAAATGGCGGTTTGCTTCAAAAATGGAAATTGCAGTTTGCTTTGAAAATGGAAAAAGTGGTTTGCTTTGAAAATGCAAAATTTACTTTGCTTTGAAAATGCAAAAGGTGGTTTTGTTTGAAAATGCAAAAGAAGGTTTGCTTTGAAAATTGAAAAAGGTTTGCTTTGGAAATGTAAAATTCTTTGCTTTGAAAATGCAAAAGGAGGTTTGGTTTGAAAATGCAAAAGGTGGTTTGGTTTAAAATTGCAAATGTTGGTTTGGTTTGAAAAAGCAAATGGTGGTTTGGTTTGAAAATGCAAAGTGTTTGCTCTGAAAATGCAAAAGATTTTCTTTGAAAATACAAAAGGTTTGGTTTGAAAATGCAAAGTTTGTTTGCTTTGAAAATGCAAAAGGTGGCTTAGTTTGAAAATGCAAATGGTGGTTTGGTTTGGAAATGCAAAAGAATGTTTGCTTTGAAAATTGAAAAAGGTTTGCTTTGGAAATGTAAAATTTACTTTGCTTTGAAAATGCAAAAGGAGGTTTGGTTTGAAAAACCAAATGGTGGTTTGGTTTGAAAATGCAAAAGGCTTGGTTTAGAAATGCAAAAGGTTTGGTTTGAAGGTGCAAAAGGTTTGATTTGAAAATGCAAATGGTGGTGTGCTTTGAGAATGCAAATTGTGGTTTGGTATGGAAATACAAATGGTGGTTTTGTTCGAAAATGCAAAGGTGGTTTGGTTTGAAAATGCAAATGATGGTTTGGAAATGTAAATTATTTGGTTTGAAAATTGAAATGTTGGTTTGGTTTGAAAATGCAAATGGTCTGGATTGAAATTGAAAATTATGGTTTGGTTTGAAAACACAAATGGTGGTTTGGTTTGAAAATGCAAATGGCGGTTTGCTTCAAAAATGGAAATTGCAGTTTGCTTTGAAAATGGAAAAAGTGGTTTGCTTTGAAAATGGAAAAAGGTGGTTTTGTTTGAAAATGCAAAAGGTGGTTTTGTTTGAAAATGCAAAAGAAGGTTTGCTTTGAAAATTGAAAAAGGTTTGCTTTGGAAATGTAAAATTCTTTGCTTTGAAAATGCAAAAGGAGGTTTGGTTTGAAAATGCAAAAGGTGGTTTGGTTTAAAATTGCAAATGTTGGTTTGGTTTGAAAAAGCAAATGGTGGTTTGGTTTGAAAATGCAAAATGTTTGCTCTGAAAATGCAAAAGACTTTCTTTGAAAATACAAAAGGTTTGGTTTGAAAATGCAAAGTTTGTTTGCTTTGAAAATGCAAAAGGTGGTTTAGTTTGAAAATGCAAATGGTGGTTTGGTTTGGAAATGCAAAAGAAGGTTTGCTTTGAAAATTGAAAAAGGTTTGCTTTGGAAATGTAAAATTTACTTTGCTTTGAAAATGCAAAAGGAGGTTTGGTTTGAAAATGCAAAAGGTGGTTTGGTTTAAAATTGCAAATGTTGGTTTGGTTTGAAAAAGCAAATGGTGGTTTGGTTTGAAAATGCAAAAGGCTTGGTTTAGAAATGCAAAAGGTTTGGTTTGAAGGTGCAAAAGGTTTGATTTGAAAATGCAAAAGGTTTGGTTTGAAAATGAAAAGGTTTTCTTTGAAAATGCAAATGGTGGTGTGCTTTGAAAATACAAATTGGGGTTTGGTATGGAAATACAAATGGTGGTTTTGTTCGAAAATGCAAAGGTGGTTTGGTTTGAAAATGCAAATGATGGTTTGGAAATGTAAATTATTTGGTTTGAAAATTGAAATGTTGGTTTGGTTTGAAAATGCAAAAGGTCTGGATTGAAATTGAAAATTATGGTTTGGTTTGAAAACACAAATGGTGGTTTGGTTTGAAAATGCAAATGGCGGTTTGCTTCAAAAATGGAAATTGCAGTTTGCTTTGAAAATGGAAAAAGTGGTTTGCTTTGAAAATGCAAAAGGTGGTTTTGTTTGAAAATGGAAATGATGGTTTGCATTGAAAATGGAAATGATGGTTAGCTTTGAGAATGCAAAAGATTTGCTTTGAAAATGTAAATGGTTTGCTTTGAAAATGCAAATGGTTTGCCTTGAAAATGCAAAAGGTATGCTTTGAAAATGCAAATGGTGGTTTGTTTTGAAAATGCAAATAGTGGTTTGCTTTGAAAATGCAACAGATGGTTTGCTTTTAAAATGCAAAAGGTGGTTTGCTTTGAAAATACAACAGGTTATTTGCTTTGCAAATGTAAAAGGCAGTTTCCTTTGAAAATATAAACGGTGGTTTGCTTTGAGAATGCAAATACTGTTTTGCTTTGAAAATGAAAAAGGTGGATTGCTTTGAAAATGCAAAAGGTTGTTTGCTATGAAAATGCAAAAGTTGGTTTGCTATGAAAATGCAAAAGGTGGTTTGCTTTGAAAATGCAAACGGTGGTTTGCTTTGAAAATGCAAAAGGTGGCTTGCTTTGAAAATACAAAAGGTGGTTTGCTTTGAAAATACAAAAGATTTGCTACGAAAATGCAAACCTCACACCCCTCGGTACCTCGTTATCGTCCACGCGGAGCGTCGACTGCGCACGCGGGACCCTCCATCCTGACCCATGCCTGGGCTGTCACCGACCCACATGCAGGAGCTGCCCTCAACATTTCTGTTCCTCCCTCTGGGGGATGGGTCCTGTGTTCTGGGGGTTGGGTCCTGTGGCGTCGGCCTATGCACAGACCACTGATGGTCTAACCCTCCGCTGTAGGTACGAGGACTGGCACGTGACTTCATGTGCTACTTAAGGTTATCTCACCTCAAGACCTTAGCAGTCAACAGGTAGTTTAGTTCGAGAGAACAACGTCGCACACCTCATCGCATTTCACGTGCTGAATTTTAGTCGATTTCACGTGCTGAATTTTCGTCGCTTTTCGTGTGCTGAAATTTCGTTGCCTTTCATGGCCTGAAATTCTGTTGCATTTCGTGTACTGAATTTTTGTCATTTTCGTGTGCGGAATTTTTATCAGTCTTCGCGTGCTGAATTTTCGTCACTTTATGTGTCCTGAAGATTCGTCACTTTTTGCATGCTGAATTTTCATCGCTTTTCACAGGCTGAAATTTCATCGCTTTTCATGTGCTGAAATTTTGTTGATTTTCACATCCTGAAATTGCATGGCTTTATGCGTCCTGAATTTTCGTTGCTTTTCGAGTCCTGAATATACGTCGCTTTTTGTGCTCTGAATTTTTGTCGCTTTTCCTGTGCTGAATTTTTGTCGCTTTTCGCGTGCTGAATTTTCATTGCTTTTTGCATGCTGAAATTTCATTACTTTACGCGTGCTGAAGTTTCATTGCTTTTGGCATGCTGAAATTTTGTTACTTTTCGCTTGCTGAATTTTCATTGCTTTTCACGTCCTGAAGATCTGTCTCTTTTTGCGTGCTGAATTTTCGGAGCTTTTCACCTGCAGAATTTTTGTCGCTATTCATGTGCTGAAATTTTGTTGCTTTATGCGTCCTGAAATTTTGTCGCATTTTGCATCCTGAAAGTTTGTCATTTTTCGTGTCCTGAATTTTCGTTACTTTTGGTGTGCTGAATTTTCGTAGCTAAAATTGCGTTGCATTTGGTGTCCTGAAATTTTGTCGCTTCATGTGTTCTGAACTTTTGTCGCTTTTCACATCCTGAATTTACGTCGCTTTTGCCATTTTTAATTTTTGTCGCCTCTTGCATGGTGAATTTTAGGCACTTTTCATGTGCTGAATTTTCATCGCATTTCGCATTTCGATTTTCGCATCCTGAAGGTTTGTCGCTGATCGCGTGCTGAATTTTCATTGCTTTTCGCTTCCTGAAGTTTCCTCGCTTTTCATGTGCAGAGTTTTTGTCGCGTTTCACATGCTAAATTTTCATCGCTTTTTCCGGTGCTGAAATTTAGTCGCTTATGCCTTTTTGAATTTTCTCCTTTCACATCCTGAATTTTCATCACTCTTCGTGTGTTGAATATTTGTTGTTTTTTGAGTCCTGTATTTTCGTCGCTTTTGTCATGCGGAATTTTCATTGCCTTTTGCGTGTTGAATTCTTGGCGCTTTTCGTGTGCTGAAATTTTGTCAGTTTTTCACATCCTGAATTTTCATTGCCTTTCGCATCCTGGTTTTTCATCACTTTTCATGTGCTGAATTTTCGTCACTTTTCATGTCCTGAAATTTCATCGCTTTTTCATGTCCTGAAATTCTCTTGCTCATGCTCATGCTCTTTGAATCCTGAAATTTTGTAGCTTTTCACAAGCTGAATTTTCTTCACTTTTCGTGTGCTGAATAGTTCATCACCTTTCTTGTGCTGAAATGTTGTCGCTTTTCACCTCCTTAAATTTCTTTGCTTTTTCCGTCCTAAATTTTTGTCGTATTTCACGTCTGAAATTTCTTCGCTTTTCCCGTCCTGAATTTTTTTTCACTTTTCATGTGCTGAATTTTCATCGCTTTCCGTGTCCTGAAGGTTCGTCTCTTTTTGTGTGCAGTATTTTCGACACTTTTCATGTGGAGTATTTTCGGCGCTTTTCATTTGCTGAAATTTTGTCACTTTTCGCGTCCTGAAATTTTCGTTGCCTTCCGTGTCCTGAATTTTCATTGCCATTCACATCCTGAATTTCCGTCACTTTCCGTGTGCTGAATTTTCGTCAGTTTTCACATCCTGAAATTTCATCGCTTTTTCATGTCCTGAAATTTCATTGCTTTTCGCGTCCTGAAATTTTGTAGCTTTTCACGTGCTGAATTTTCGTCACATTTCATGTGCTGAATTTTAGTCACCTTTTGTGTGCTGAAACATTGCCGCTTTTCACATCCTTAAGTTTCATCGCTTTTTCCATCCTAAATTTTTGTCACATTTCATGTCCTGAAATTTCTTCACTTTTCGCGTCCTTAATTTTTTTAACTTTTCGCGTGCAGAATTTTTATCGCTTTTCGGTGTTGAATGTTTGTCTCTTTTCGAGTGCTGAATTTTCGATGCTTTTCACCTGCAGAATTTTTGTCGCTATTCATGCGCTGAAATTACGTCGCTTTTCGCGTCCTGAAATTTTGCCGCATTTTGCGTCCTGAAATGTTGTCATTTTTTGTGTGCTGAATTTTCATAGCTTTTCATGTGCTGAAATTGCGTTGCTTTTCGTGTCCTGAAATTTGTCGCTTCATGTGTTCTGAACTTTTCATGCTGAAATTTCATTGGCTTTCGTGCTCTGAAGTTTTTGTCGGTTTTCGCATCCTGAATTTTCGCCACTTTTCACATGCTGAATTTTCGCCGCTTTTCATGTGCTGAAATTTTGTCGCTTTTTGTTTCCTGAAATGTTCTCGCTTTTCTCATCTTGAATTTTCGTCGCTTTTCACATCCTTAATTTATGTCGCTTTTGTCGTTTTGGATTTTTGTCGTCTCTTGCTTCCTGGATTTTATTCACTTTTTATGTTCTGAATTTTCATCGCATTTCTCGTGCTGAATTTTTGTCGCTTTTCACGTCCTGACGGGTTGTCACTGATCGAATGCTGAATTTTAATCCCTTTTCACGTCCTGAAGGTTCCTCGCTTTTCGCGTGCTGAATTCATGTCGCTTTTCCATATAACCATAAAACCACATAACAATTACAGCATGGAAACAGGCCATCTCGGCCCTTCTAGTCCGTGCTGATCACTTATTCTTGCCGTCCCATCTACCTACACTCAGATCATAACCTTCCATACTTCCCCATCCATATACCTATTCAATTTATTTTTAAATGATAAAATCGAACCTGCTTCCACCACTTCCACTGGCAGCTCATTCCACACAGCTACCACTCTCTGAGTAAAGAAGTTCCCCCTAAACCTATGTCCCTTAATTCTCAAATCATGTCCTCTTCTTTGAACCTTCCCTACTCTCAATGGAAAAACCTTATCCATGTCAACTCTGTCTATCCCTCTCATCATTTTAAAGACCTCCATCAAGTCCCCCCCTTAACCTTTTGCCCTCCAAAGAATAAAGACCTAACCTGTTCAACCTTTCTCTGTAACTTTGTTGCTGAAACACAGGCAACATTCTAGTAAATCTCCTCTGCACTCTCTCTCCATTTTTTTGACACCATACTCCAGAATTGGCCTCACCAATGCCTTGTACAATTTTAACATTACATCCCAACTTCTATACTCAATGCTCTGATTTATAAAGGCCAGCACACCAAAAGCTTTCATTACCACCCTATCTACATGAGATTCCACCTTCAGGGAACTATGTGTTATTCCTAGATCCCTCTGTTCAACTGCATTCCTCAATTCTCAACCATTTACCATGTATGTCCTATTTTGATTTGTCCTGCCAAGATGTAGCACCTCACACTTATCAGCATTAAACTCCATCTGCCATCTTTCAGCCCACTCTTTCAAATGGCCTAAACCTCTCTGTAAACTTTGAAAATCAACTTCATTATCCACATCACCACCTATCTTAGTATCTTCTGCATACTTACTAATCCAATTTACCACACGATCATCCAGATCATTGATGTATATGACAAACAACAGCAGACCCAACACAGATCCCTGAGGCACCCTACTAGTCACTGGCCTCGAACCTGAAAAACAGCCATCCACCATTACTCTCTGGCATATCCCATTCAGCCACTGTTGAATTCATCTTGCTGCTCCACCATTAATACCCAACAATTGAACCTTCTTAACCAACTCCTTGTGGAACATTGTCAAAGGCCTTACTGAAGTTCCACGTAGACACCATCCACCGCTCTACCCTCATCAATTTCCCTAGTAACCGCTTCAAAAAATTCAAGAAGATTAGTCAAACATGACCTTCCAGGCACAAATCCATGTTGACTGTTCCTAATCAGTCCCTGTATGTCAAGATGCTTATATATATTATCTCTAAGTATCCTTTCCATTAATTTGCCCACACACTGACGTCGAACTAAACAGGTCTATAATTGCTAGATTTACTCTTAAAACCCTTTTAAAACAATGGAACAACATGCGCAGTACGCCAATCCTCCGGCACTGTTCCCGTTTCTAATAACATTTGACATATTTCTGTCATAGCCCCTGCTATTTCTACACTAACTTTCCTCAATGTCCTAGGGAATATCCCGTCGGGACCTGGAGACTTATCCACTTTTATATTTATCAAAATAGTCAGTACTTCCACTTCTTTGAATCTCATAGTTTCCATAGCTACTCTACTTGTTTCCCTTACCTCACACAATTCAAGATCCTTCTCCTTGGTGAATACTGAAAAAATAAATTGTTCAATATCTCCCCCATCTCTTTTGGCTGATAGCTGTCCACTCTGACTCTCTAATGGACCAATTTCATCCCTCGTTATCCTTTTGCTATAAATATAGTTGTAGAAACCCTTTGGGTTGCTTTCACCTTACTTGCCAAAGCAACCTCTTATCTTCTTTTAGCTTTTCTAATTTATTTCTTAAGATTCTTTATACATTCTTTATATTCCTCAAGCACCTCATTTACTCCATGCTGCCAATAATTATTGCAGATCTCTCACTTTTCCGAACCAAGTGTCCAATTTCCCTTGAACACCATGGCTGTTTCCAATTATTACTATTTCCTTTCAACCGAACAGGGACAAAGATTTTGTACTATTAAAATTTCACCTTTAAATTTTTTCCATTTCTCTACTAATCCTTCTCTTAAAAACAAAATGTCCCAATTCACTCCTTTTAAATGCTGAATTCACATGCTGATTTTTCATCGCTTTTCCTGTGATGACATTTTGTCGCTTTTTTCTCGTTCTGAATTTATGTCACTTTTGGCTTTTTGAATTTTTCGTTGCCTTTCGCGTCCTGAATTTTCATCACTTTACATGTGTTGAATTTTCGTCGCGTTTCCCATGCTGAATACTCGTCACTTTACGTGTGCTGAATTTTTGCCGCCTTTCGTGTGCTGAAATGTTGTCATTTTTCACGTCCTGAAATTTCTTCGCATTTTCCGTCCTGAATTTTTGTCACTTTTCGTATGCTGAATTTTTGTCGCTTTTCATGTGCTAAATGTTCATTGCTTGTCATGCGGAAATTTCATCACTTTATGCGTGCTGAATTTTGATCTCTTTTCTCATCCTGAAGGTTCGTTTTTTTTCGCATGCTGAATTTTCGCCACTTTTCTCGTGCTGAATTTTCGTTGCCTTTTGTGTGCTGAATTTTCGCCGCTTGTTGTGTGCTGAAATTTCTCACTTTTCAATTTTTTTTAATCGCTTTTCTCATCCTGAATTTATGTTGCTCTTTGCGTCCTGAATTTACGTCACTTTTGGCGTTTTGAATTTTTGTCGTCTTTCGTGCCTTGAATTTTCATTTTAATGTGTTGAATTTTTGTCGTTTTCGCAAGCTCAATTTTCGTCACTTTTCCCGTCCTGAAGGTTCCTCGCTTTTCTGATTTTTTGTCGCCTTTTGTGTGACAAAATGTTGTCGCTTTTTGTGTCCTGATATTTTGTCGACTCATGCATCCTGAACTATTGTCGCTTTTCACATCCTGAATATATGGCACTTTTGACGTTTTAAATTTGCGTCGCCTTTCACATCCTGAATCTTTGTTACTTTTTGTGTGCTGAATTTTCTATGCTTTTTGTGTGCCAAAATCTTGTCGCTTTTTGTGTTCTGATATTTTGTTACTTCATGTGTCCTGAAGTTTTGTCGCTTTTTGAGTCCTGAATTTCCGTTGCTGAATTGCTGAATTTTCATTGCTTTTCACATGCTGAATTTTCGTCACTTTTCATGTGCTGAGGTTTTGTCGCCTTTTGCGTCCTGAATTTTTGTCATCTTTCATGTCCTGAATTTTCATTTTAATGTGCTGAATTTCTGTCATTTTTGCGTGCTGAATTTTCGTCACTTTTCGTGTGCCGAAATTTTGTTTCTTTTTGTGTCCTGTTATTTTGTCCATCTCAAGCGTCCTGAACTTTTGTCGCTTATCGCATCCTGAATTTACAGCGCTTTTGATAATTTAAATTTGTGCCGCTTTTTAGATCCTGAATTTTTGTTACCTTTTGTGCGCAGAATTTTTGTCGCTTTTTGTGTGCTGAATTATCTTTGCTTTTCATGTTGCTAAATTTTGTCGCTTTTCGTGTCCTGATATTTTGTTACTCCATGCATCCTGAAGTTTTGTAGCTTTTCACGTTCTGCATTTTCGTCACTTTTTTCATGCTGAATTTTCATTGGCTTTTGAGTGTTGAATTTTCGGCGCTTTTTGTGTGCTGAATTTTCATTAGTTTTCACGTACTGAATTTTCGTCCATTTTCATGTGCTGAAATTTCGCTGCTTTTTCGCGTCATTAATTTTCGTCCTTTTTATTGTCCTGAATTTATATCACTTTTGGCGTTTTGAAATTTCGTCGTCTTTCATAGAAACGTAGATACATCGGCAGGAGTAGGCCATTCGGCCCTTCGAGCCTGCACTGCCATTCAATATGATCATGGCTTTCGCGTCCTGAATTTACGTCACTTTTCATTTGCTGAATTTTCGTCGCTTTTTGTGTGCTGAAATTTAATCGCTTTTCGCATGCTGAAGTTTTGTCATTTGCTTACTAAATTGTTGTCACTTTTTGTATGCTGAAATTTCATTGCTTTTTGCGTCCTGAATTTTCGTCACTTTTCACGTGCTTAATTTTCGTCGCTTTTCGCATTCCGAAGGTTCGTTGCTTTTCGCGTGCTAAATTTTCATCACCCTTTGTGTCCTGAATTTATGTTACTTTTTGTGTGCAGAATTTTAATCGCTTTTTGTGTGCCTAGATTTTGTCGCTTTTCGTGTCCTGAATGTTGTCGCTTCGTGCGTCCTGAACTTTTTGTTGCTTTTCGCATACTGAATTTACGGCGCTTTTTATATTTTAAATTTGTGTCGCCTTGCACATCCTGAATTTTTGTTACTTTCTGTGCGCAGAATTTTCGTTGCTTTTTGTGTGCTGAATTTTCTTTGATTTTCGTGTTGCGAAATTTTGTCGCTTTTAGTGTCCTGATATTTTGTTAGTTCATGCGTCCTGAAGTTTTGTCACTTTTTGCGTGCTGAATTTTCATCACTTTTCGTGTGCTGAAATTTTGTCGTTTTCCCGTGTCCTGATATTTTGTCGTCTCATGCGTCCTGAACTTTTGTCGCTTAACGCATCCTGAATTTACGGCGCTTTTGATATTTTAAATTTGCGCCGCCTTTCGCATCCTGAAATTTCGTTACTTTTTGTGCGCAGAATTTTTGTCGCTTTTTGTGTCCTGATATTTTGTTACTTCATGCATCCTGAAGTTTTGTCGCTTTTCGCATGCTGCATTTTCATCGCTTTTTTCATGCTGAATTTTCATCGCCTTTTGAGTGTTGAATTTTTGGAGCTTTTTGTGTGCTGAATTTTGATCAGTTTTCATGTACTGAATTTTTCGTCCATTTTCATGTCGTGAAATTTCGTTGCTTTTCGCGTCATGAATTTTCGTTCTTTTCTTGTCCTGAATTTACATCGCTTTTGGCGTTTTTAAAATTTCGTCGTCTTTCATAGAAATGTAGATATCTAGAAAATAGGTTCAGGAGTAAGCCATTCGACCCTTCGAGCCTGCACCGCCATTCTATATGATCATGGCTTTCGCGTCCTGAATTTACGTCACTTTTCATGTGCTGGATTTTCGTCGCTTTTCACGGGCTGAAATTCCATCGCTTTTCGCGTCCTGATGCTTTGTCGTTTTGCTTACTAAATTGTTGGCACTTTTTGTGTGCTGAAATTTCATTGCTTTTCGCATCCTGAAATCTTGTCGTTTTTTGCGTCCTGAAATTTCGTCGCATTTTGCATCGTGAAATTTCGTCACTTTCTGTGTGCAGAATTTTCGTCGCTTTTCACGTCCTGAAATTTAATTGCTTTTCTCATCCTGATTTTTTCGTCGCTTATCGTGTGCTGAATTTTCATCGCTTTTTCGCATTCCGAAGGTTCGTTGCTTTTCGCATGCTGAATTTTCGTCACATTTTCGGTCCTGAATTTATGTTACTTTTTGTGTGCAGAATTTTCATCACTTTTTTTGTGTGTAGAATTTTCATCGCTTTTTCGTGTGCTGAATTTTCGTTGCTTTTTGTGTGCCGAGATTTTGTCGCTTTTCGTGTCCTGAAATGTTGTCGCTCCGTGCGTTCTGAACTTTAGTTGCTTTCGTATCCTAAATTTACAGCGCTTTTGATATTTTAAATTTGCATTGCCTTTCGCATCCTGAAATTTTGTTACTTTTGTGCGCATAATTTTTGTCGCTTTTTGTGTGCTGAATTTTCTTTGCTTTTCGTGTTGCGAAATTTTGTCGCTTTTAGTATCCTGATATTTTGTTAGTTCATGCGTCCTGAAGTTTTGTCACTTTTCGTGGGCTGCATTTTCGTAGCTTTTTGCATGCTGAATTTTCATCGCCTTTTGAGTGTTGAATTTCTGGCACTTTTTGTGTGCTGAATTTTCATCAGTTTTCACGTACTGAATTTTCGTCCATTTTCATGTCGTGAAATTTTGTTGCTTTTCGCGTCATGAATTTTCGTCCTTTTCTTGCCCTGAATTTACATCGCATTTTGGCGTTTTGAAATTTCGTCATCTTATCGTGTCCTGAATTTTTGTCGCTTTTCGTGTCCTGAATTTTCGTTGCTTTTTCAACATGGCAAATTTTCATCGCTTTTTCACATGCTGAATGTTCGTCGCTTTTCATGTTGTTGTCGCCTTTTGCGTCCTGAAAATTTTGTCGTATTTCATGTCCTGAATTTTCATTTAATGTGCTGAATTTTTGTCATTTTCGCGTGCTGAATTTTCGTCACTTTTCGTGTGCCGAAATTTTGTCGCTTTTCGCGTCCTGATATTTTGTCGTCTCATGCGTCCTGAACTTTTGTCGCTTTTCGCATCCTGAATTTACGGCGCTTTTGACATTTTAAATTTGCATTGCCTTTCGCATCGTGAATATTTGTTACTTTTTGTGCGCAGAATTTTTGTCGCTTTTTGTGTGTTGAATTTTCTTTGCTTTTTGTGTTGCAAAATTTGGTTGCTTTTTGTGTCCTGATATTTTGTTACTTCATGCGTCCTGATGTTTTGACACTTTTCGCGCGCTGCATTTTCATCGCTTTTTGAGTGTTGAATATTCGGCGCTTTCGTGTGCTGAATTTTCATCAGTTTTCACGTACTGAATTTTCATCCATTTTTATGTGCTGAAATTTCGTTGCTTTTCTTTTTTGTAAAATATTTTTATTAGAAAGTAAATACATATTAAGAAAAATAATATAAAATCGAGAAAAAAAAGAAACATATTATTCATCACATACATTCTTAATATTTTTTTTTAAATTTACAGTCATTGTTATTTATACTTCTATATTTTTTATTATTTTATAACAGTAGGAAGTAAAGAGAAATAATAAAAAGAAATAAGATAGAAATAAAAATTCGATAAAATGTGTGGAGTATTAAGCAAGATATTCTTCATTGGAGATATATGCGTGGTCTATTGTATATAATTCTTCATCTATTCCTTCATTCAGGCTTCAGTCAGGGCTTCGAACCGGACCACCTTAACCCTTTAAGTATTCAATAAATGGAGACCATATTCCTCTGAATTGATCTAGCCTGTCCAATAGGACACAAGTCTTAATCTTTCCAGGTGAAGTGTCTCCGACATTTCTGTAATCCACATTTTGATTGTGCGGGATGTGGGACCTTTCCAAAATCTTAGTATTAGTTTTTTACCAATTATTAAACTATAACCAATAAAAATTATTTGCTGTGTTGTTAGTAGCTGATCCGTTTCTAATATTCCTAATATGATTAATTTTGAGTCTGGAGTTAAGTTTGCATTAACTACATTCGAGATTATCTTAAAAATTTCTATCCAAAAATTAGAATTTTTTGTACATTTGTGAATGAATGCATTAGATTAGCTTCTAACTGCTGACATTTATCACATATAGCAGCAACATTTGAAAAAATTCTGTGTAATTTGGATTTTGAGAAGTGTAATCTATGTAAAACTTTAAATTGTATCAATTTAATTGTATCAATTTCAGCACAAATTTACAGAGTTGACGTGGATACGTTTTTCCCATTGAGGGTAGGGAAGATTCAAACAAGAGGGCATGACATGAGAATTAAGGGACAGAGGTTTTGGGGTAACGTGAGGGGGAACTTCTTTACTCAGAGGGTGGTGGCTGTGTGGAATCGGCTTCCAGCAGAAGTGGTGGAGGCAGGATCGATTTTAACATTTAAGAGTAAAGTGGATAGGTATATGGACGTGAAGGGAATGGAGGGGTATGGTCTGAGTGCAGGTAGATGGGACTAGGGGAAAACAAATGGTCGGCACGGACTGGAAGGGCCGAGAGGGCCTGTTTCCGTGCTGTAATTGTTATATGGTTATATGGTTATATGGTTATAAGGAGTGTCTGGCATTTAATGAGCAGTGGTGTTTATGTTGTAAACTTTCATTCCATACGTCTACACTAATTGTTTGACCTAATTCGTTTTCCCATGCTTGTCTATATTTTTCCCTGTTTGGTAAATCGTTTTCCAGTAGGCTATTATAAATATATGATATTAATTTTTCTGTATCCGTGCGTTTATTTAGACATTCATCTAAAATTTCTGTCTTTCTATTCCTAAAAACTGGTGTGTTTGATTTAACATAATCTCTCGTTTGTAAATATCTAAATACTCTTTTGAATGTAATCCGTAATTTTGCTGTAATTCCTGAAATGAAATAAATAACCTTTCCCTGTAGAGATCATCCATCTTATTTATTCCATAATTCTTCCATTTTTAAAAACCTTTATCCATCAATGAAGGTTTAAAAGTAATGTTGTTTACAATTGTAAGAGCCAGTGGTATACTCTCTAATTTTTAATGTTTTCTTTAATTGTTTCCAAATACCTATACCACTTTCTATTATTGGGTTTCCTCTATAAATTTTCTTATGGATTTTAGAATTAGCAAATAAAATCGAGTTAATTTTGAAAGGTGAACAGTCTTCCTTTTCCATTTTTAACCAGTTTGGTTGTTTATCTACTTCTTCCAACCAAAAATTCATATTTTTTATATTAACTGCCCGGTAATAAAACATAAAATTAGGCAATGCAAAACCTACATTCATTTTTGATTTACATAGATGTTTTTTAATTATTCTATAGCTCTTATAATCCCAAATAAAATTGGTAACTATAGAGTCCAATTTCTTAAAAAAAAAAAATTAGGAAGATATATCGGGATCAGTTGAAACAGGTATAATAATTGCGGAAGAAAAATCATTTTTATCGCATTAATTTTACCTAGCATTGAAATAGGTAATGTTTTCCCTTAAGTAGTTTATTTCAATTATAGATTTAAATAAAGAAATCATATCTTTTTGTTACATAAATTCCAAGATATTTGTTTTTTTTTCATTTTGCTATCTTAAAAGGATATTGTTGTAATATATGTAAGTTATTTCCTATTATTGGCATGTTCACTTATATTCCAGTTAATTCTATATCCTGAAAACAATCTAAAAAGAGTTATTAAATCTAATAAGTTAGGAATACTAATTTCTGGCTTTGTAATATAAAGTAATACATCATCTGCGTATAAAGAGATTTTATTTTCAGTTTCTTTAGTTTCATACCCGTATATTTCAGGATGTAATCTCACGCATTGTGCTAGTGGTTCTATTGCAAGTGCAAACAGTAGTGGAGATAAAGGACAACCTTGTCTGCAGCCTCGGGATAAATTTAATTTAGTTGTTAACATTTGATTTATTAACATTCTAGCTGTTGGCTTGGTATATAGTAGCTTAACCCATGTTATAAACTTCTCCCCCAACTGAAAAGTTTCCATAACCGAAAATAAATATGACCATACAATCTGATCAAAAGCTTTCTCTGCGTCCAGCGAAATAATTCATAAATCCTTGTTAATGTTTCTGACGGTTCATCGTTTTTCGCGTGATGAATTTTCGTCGCTTTTTGTGGCCTGAATTTTTGTTACTTTTTGTGTGCAGAATGTTCATCACTTTTTGTGTGCTGAATTTTCGGCGCTTTTCGTTTGCCAAAATGTTGTCGCTTTTCGTGTCCAGAAATGTTGTCGCATCATGCATCCTGAACTTATGTCACTTTTCGCATCCTCAATTTACGTCGCTTTTGAAATTTTAAATTTGTGTCGCCTTTTGCTTCCTGAATTTTTGGTGCATACTTTTTGGGTGCATAATTTTCGTCGCTTTTCGCGTGCTGAATATTCGTTGCTTTTCATGTGCCGAAATTTTGCCGCATTTTGTGTCCTGATATTTTGTCACTTCATGCATCCTGAAGTTTTGTTGCTTTTTGTGTCCTGAATTTTCGTTGCTTTTCACCTGCTGAATTTTTGTCCCTTTTCCTGTTCTGAAATGTCGTCGATTTTCGCGTCCTGAATTTCCGTCCCTTTACTCGTCCTGAATTTTTAATTGCTTTAATGAGTGCTATATTTTCGTCACATTTTGCATGCTGAATTTTCGTTGCTTTTCCCATCCTGAAGGTTCGTCACTCTTCATGTGCTGAATTTTCATCGCTTTTCCCGTCCTGAAGTTTTGTCGCTTTTCGTGTCCTGAAATTTGTTGCTTTTCGTATCCAGAATTTATGTCGCTTTTGGTGTTTTGAATTTGTGTCGCTTTTTCAGGGCTGAACTTCGTCGCGTTTCATGTCCTGTAATTTTGTTGCATTTTGCATGCTGAATTTTCGTCGCTTTTTGCTTTTTGAATTATTGTCCCCTCTTGCACCCTGAAATTGCATCACTTTTCGTGTGCTGATTTTTTGTCGCTTTACTCTTGCTCAATTTTAATCTCTTTTCATGTCCTGAAGGTTCGTCGCTGATCGCGTGCTGCAGGTTCCTCACTTTTCGCGTACTGAATCTTTGTCATTTTTGGCATTCTGAAAATTTGTCCCTTCATGCGTCCTGTAATTTCATCGCCTTTCACATCCAGAATTTACATCACTTTTGGCTCTTTTAATTTTCATTGCCTTTCGCGTCCTGAACTTTTCATGTGGTGAATTTTCGTCGCTTTTTGCATGCTGAATTTTCCTCGCCTTTTCTGTTCTGAATTCTCGGCTGTGCTGAAAATTTGTCCGTTTTTGCTTCCTTAGTTTTCATCGTTTTTCCGATTCTGATTTTTCGTCATGTTAAGCAATGAAAATTCAGCATGCGAAAGGTGACGAAAATTCAGCATGCAAAAAGCGACAAAAATTCAGGACGCGAAAGGTGACAAACATTCAGCACAGGAAAAGTGACAAATATTTAGCATGAGAAAATTGACGAAGATTCAGCACATGAAAAGCGATGAACTTTCAGGATGCGAAATGCGACAAAAATTCAGGACGCTAAAAGCAACGAAAATTCAGGAGTGAAATGCGACAAAAATTCGGATGCGAAAATGCAAACTATTCAGGATGTGAAATGCAAAATTCAGCACACGAAAGGTGACGTAAATTCAGCCTGCAAAAGCAATGAAACTTCAGGACGAATAAAGTGACAAAATTTAAGTACGTGTAAAGTGACTAAATTTCAGCACATGAAAGGCAACGAAAATTCAGCCTGCAAAAAGTGACGAAATTTCAGCACGCATTACGCGATGATATTTCAGCACAGGAAAAGTGATAACATTTCAGGACGCAAAAAGCGACAAAAATTCAGGACGTGAAAGGCGACGAAAATTAAAAAAGCCAAAAGCGACATAAATTCTAGACGCGAAAAGCGCCAAGATTTCAGGATGCATAAAGCGACAAAATTTCAGCACAGGAAAAGCGACAAAAATTCAGCATGTGAAAAGCGACGAAAATTCAGCACACAAAAAGTGACGAACCTTCAGGATGCTAAAAGTGATGAAAATTCAGGACGCTAAAAGTGATGGAAATTCAGGACATGAAATGCGACAAAAAATTCAGGACGCAAAATGCAACGAAATTTCAGGACGTGAAAACCAACAAAATTTCAGTACAAGAAAAGCAACTAAAATTCACCACGGAAAAAGCGATTAAAATTCAGCACACGAAAAGTGATGAAACTTCAGGATGTGAAATGCGATGAAAATTCAGCATGTGAAAAGCAGCGAAAATGAAACATGCAAAAAGCGATGAAAATTCAGCATGCAAAAAGCGATGAAATTTTAGGATGCAAAATGCGATTAAATTTCAGGAGGTGAAAAGTAATTACATTTCAGAACATGGAAAGTCACGAAAATTCCGCGCGTGAAAAGCGATGAAAATTCAGCTCACAAAAAGCGACGAAAATTCAGCTCACAAAAAGCGACGAAAATTGAAAACACCAAAAGCGACGTCAATTCAGGACGAGAAAAGTGACAAAATTTCAGAACGCGTAAAGCGAAGAAATTTCAGCACGTGATATGGGACAAAATTTCAGCACAGCAAAAGTGACGAAAATTCGGTATCTGAAAAGAGATGAAAATTCAGCACACGAAAAGCGACGAACTTTCAGGATGGGAAAAGGGAAAAAAATTCAGGAAGCTAAAAACGACGAAAATACAGGACATGAAATGTGCCAAAAATTCAGGATGCAAAATGCAACTAAATTTCAGGACATGAAAACCGACGAAATTTCAGCACATGTAAATGCACGACGCAAAATGCGATGAAAATAATGATGTGAAAATTCATCATGTTTAAAGCAACGAAAATTCAGCATGCGTAAAGCGACAAAAATTCGGCACACAAAAGGCGACTTAAATTCAGGACGCGAAAAGTGACAAAACATCAGGACGCATAAAGCGATGCAATTTCAGGATGTGAAAATCGACAAAATTTCAACACGCAAAGGCGACGCTATTTCAGCCTGTGAAAAATGATGTAATTTCAGCACACGATACGCAATGAAATTTCAGCACGGGTAAAGTAACGAAATTTCAGCACGTGAAAAGTGACGAAAATTTAGGACACGAAAGGTGACGAAAATTAAAAAAACCAAAAGCGACATCAACTCTGGACGCGAAAACTGCTGAAATTTCATGATGCATAAAGCGACAAAATTGCAGGACGAGATAATCAACAACATTTCAGCACAGGAAAAGCGACAAAAATTCAGCTCACTAACAGCGACAAACTTTCAGGATGCAAAAAGCAACAAACATTCAGGACGCTAAAAGCAACGAAAATTCAAGACATGAAATGCGAGAAAAATTCAGGATGCGATATGCAACTAAATTTCGGGACATGAAATCTGACGAAATTTCAACACACGAAAATGACTGGACCTTCAGCACACGAAAGGCGACATAAATTCAGGACGCAAAAGCAACTAAACTTCAGGACGCATAAAGCGATGAAATTTCAGGACGGGTAAAGCAACTAAATTTCAGCACGCATCGGGCAATGAAAAATCAGCCTGCAAAAAGTGACAACATTTCAGTACGCCATACGCAATGAATTTTCAGCACACGAAATGCAACGGAATTTCAGGACACGAAAGGCGATGAAAATTAAATACACTAAAAGCGACATAAATTCAGGACGCGAAAAGCGCCAAAATTTCAGGAAGCATAAAGCAGCATAATTTCAGCACAGGAAAAGTGACGAAATTCAGCATGTGAAAAGTGACGAAAATTGAGCACACGAAAAGTGACGAACGTTCAGGATGCTAAAAGTGATGAAAATTCAGGACGCTAAAAGCAACGAAAATTCAGGACGTGAAATGCAACAAAAATTCAGGACGCAAAATGCAATGTAATTTCAATACGTGAAAAGCAACGAAATTTCAGTACAAGAAAAATTCACCACGCAAAAAGCAATGAAAATTCAGTATGTGAAAAGTGATGAAACTTCAGCATGCAAAAAGCGACGAAAATTCAGCACGCAAAAAGCGACAACATTTTAGAACGCAAAATGCGATGACATTTCAGGAGGTGAAAAGCGATGACATTTTTGCACACGGAAAGCCACAAAAATTCAGCACGCAAAAAGCGATGAAATTTCAGCAAGCAATATGGGACGAAATTTCAGCACAGGAAAAGTGACGAAAATTCAGCAGGTGACAGATGAAAATTCAGCACATGAAAAGTGACATCTTAATGCGAAGAGCGACAAACATTCAGGATGCTAAGAACGATGAAAATTCAGGACTTGAAATGCGACAAAAATTCAGGAATGTGAAATGCAACTTCATTTCAGGACATGAAAACAACGAAATTTCAGCTCATGTAAATGACTGAACCTGCACGACGCGAAATGCGATGAAAATGATGAAAGCGAAAAGCAACCAAAATTCATCGTGTTTAAAGCAATGAAAATTCTGCACGCATAAAGCGACAAAAATTCGGCACACAAAAGGCGACGTAAATTCAGGACGCGAAAAGCGACAAAACTTCAGGATGCATAAAGCGACAAAATTTCAGGACATGAAAATCAACAAAATTTCAGCACGCGAAAGGCGACAATATTTCAGCCTGTGAAAAACGACGTAATTTCAGCATGCGATACGCGATGAAATTTCAGCAGAGTCAATGTGACAAAATTTCAGCACGTGAAAAGTGACGAAAATTCAGGACGCAAAAGGTGATGAAAATTAAAAACGCCAAAAGCAACATAAACTCAGGACGCGAAAAGTGCTGAAATTTCATGATGCATAAAGCGACAAAATTGCAGGACGCCATAAGCGACAACATTTCAGCACAGGAAAAGCGACAAAAATTCAGCTCACTAAAAGCGACAAACTTTCAGGATGCGAAAAGTCACAAACATTCAGGACACTAAAAGCAACGAAAATTCAGGACGTGAAATGCGAGAAAAATTCAGGATGCGAAATGCAACTAACTTTCAGGACATGAAAACCAACGAAATTCCAACACACGAAAATACGAAAAGCGATGAAAATGAAGCGACAAAATTCAACACACGAAAGGCGACATAAATTCAGGACGCATAAAGCAACGAAATTTCAGGACATGTAAAGCGATGAAAATTCAGGACGTGAAAGGCAACGAAAATTAAAAACGGCAAAAGGAACATAAATTCAGGACGGGAAAAGCGCAGAAATTTCAGGATGCATAGAGCAACGAAATTGCAGGACGCGATAAATGACAACATTTCAGCACAGAAAAAGCAACGAAATTTCAGTATGTGAAAAGCAATGAAACTTCAGCATGCAAAAAGCGACGAAAATTCACCACACAAACATTGACAAAATTTTAGGACGAAAAACGCGCTGAAATTTCAGCACACAGAAAGCCATGGAATTTCAGCACGCAAAAAGCGATGAAAATTCAGCATGCGAAATGCGACAAAAATGCAGGATGCGGAAAGCGACGATAATTGAAAACACCAAAAGCGACGTAAATTCAGGATGAGACAAGCGACTGAATTTCAGAACGCATATTGCGTATGGAAATTTCAGAAGCGATACGGGATGAAAATTTCAGCACAGGAAAAGTGACGGAAATTCAGCATGTGAAAAGAGATGAAAATTCGGCACACGAACAAGCGACGAACTTTCAGGATGTGAAAAGCAACGAAAATTCACGACGTGAAATGCAAAAAAAATTCAGGATGTGGAAATGCAACTTATCTTTCAGGACATGAAAACCGACGAAATTTCAGCACATGAAAAATGACCAAATCTGCAATGACACTATGAATGCGATGATGAAATGAAGCACGCGAAAAGCACCAAAAAATCTGCACACGAAAGGCGGACAGGGCAAACATAAATTCAGGACGTGAAAAGCGACGAAAACTTCAGGACACATACAGCAGCAAAAATTTCAGGATGTGAAAAATCAGACAATATTTCAGCACGCGAAAGTCGATGAATATTTCAGCATGCGAAAACGACGGAATTTCAGCAAAGGCAAAGTGACGGTTTTCAAACACGTGTTTAAAGCGGGACTAAAATTCAGGGCGCGAAAGATGACGAAAATTGAAAACACCAAAAAGCGACAAACTCAGGACGCGAAGGCGCCGAAAATTTAGGATGCATAAAGCGACGAAAATTCAGGCATGTGAAGTTACAAAAAAATTCAGCACACGAAAGCGACGAACCTTCAGGATGAAAAAAGTGATGAAAATTCACATGCTAAAAGCGACAAAAAATTCAGGACGTGAAATGCGACAAAAAATCAAGGACGTGAAATGCGACCAAAATTAGGATGCGAAATGCAACTAATTTACGGGACGAGCAGATTGACGTTGAATTTCAGGCACAGAGCGAAACCTTCAGACGCGAAAACGATGAAAATGAAGACGCCGAAAAGCGACGAAAATTCATCATGTTTCTTAAAGCATTGAAAAATTCAGCCACACGTGAAGCGAAAAAATCCCAGTACACAAAAGGTGACGTGAAAAGAGACAAACTTTAGGATGCATACCAGCGACGACAATTCAGCTTGTGAAAAATGACTAAATTTCAGCAAGCGATACGCAATGACAATTCAGCACAGTTAAAGTGATGAAATTTCAGCACGCAAAAAGCGATGAAAATTCAGCACACTTGATGCGACAACAATTCAGCACCTAAAAGGCGGCGTACATTCAGGACGCGAAGAAAAGCGACAAACTTAGGACACATAAGCGGACAAATTTCGGGGACGAGCCCCAAAAGCGACACAAAATTTCAGCAAAGGAAAGGCGACGAAAATTCAGCTTGTGAAAAATGACTATATTTCAGCACGCGATACGCGATAACATTTCAGCACAGGAAAAGTGACGGAATTTCAACACGCGATGAAAATTCAGGGAGCGAAAGGCGACAACAATTAAAAACATGAAATGGGACATAAATTTCAGGGTGCATAAAGCGATGAAACTTCAGGACGTGAAATGTGACAAAAATTCAAGATGCAACTCAATTTCAGGATGTATAAAGCAACGAAATTTCAGCACAAGAAAAGTGACGAATATTCAACCACGTGAAAAGTGATGAAAATTCAGCATGCAAAAAGCAACGGAAATTCAGCATGCAAAAAGCGACAACATTTTAGGACGCAAATTGCGATGAAATTTCAGCAGGAGAAAAGCGATGACATTTCAGCACCCAGAAAAGGCAGGGAAAACTCAGCACGTGCAAAATGCGACAAAAGTTAGGGGGACATGACAGACGACAAAAATTCATGGATGCGAAAAGGCGACGAAAATCAAAACACCAAATCGACCGTAAATTCGTATGAGAAATCGGACTCGAAATTTCAGGAGCATAAAGCCACCAAAATTTCAGCAGTGATATTGGACAAAATTCAGCTATGAAAAGAGACGAAAATCAGCACACTGCAAAGAGACAAATTTCAAGATGCTAAAAGTGACAAATATTCAGGACAATAAAAGCGATGAAAATTCAGGACGTGAAACATGACAACATTTCAGGATTCGAAATGCAAACTAAATTTTTATGACCATGGGAAAAAGGACGAAATTCAGCACCAATGAACCTTCAAGACGCGAAAAGCAATGAAAATGAAGCACGCGAAAAGTGACAAAACTTCAGGATGTGAAATGCAACCAAGATTCAAGACGCAAAATACACCTACATTTCAGGACGGGAAAACCGACGAAATTTCAGCACATGAAAGTGACCTCCAGGATGCAAAAAGCAACGAAAATTCATCATCTTTAAAGCGTTGAAAATTCAGCACACGTAAAGTGACAAAAATTCAGCACAGGAAAGGAAACATAAATTCAGCGACAAAACTTCAGGACGCATAAAGCGGCAAAATTTCAGGACGTGAAAAGCAACAAAATTTCAGCACTCATGAGGAGATGAAAATTCAGCCTGAGAAAAACGCCATTTTTCAAGCACGCGATATGCGAATGATGTGAAATTTCAGCCAGGAAAAGTGAATGAATGTCAGCAGTGAAAAGCAAGGAAAATTCAGGACGTGGAAGGCTACAAAAATTTTAAATGCACGCGAAAAGCGTCAAAAATTCAACATGCAAAAAGCAAAAATAAATTCAGGATACAAAAAGTGACAACATTTCAAGCACATGAAAATCAACAAAATTTCAGACAGGAAAAGTGACTGAAATTGCAGCACACAAAAAGCGACGAAGATTGAGCAAACGAAAAAAGCGAAGAAAATTTCAACCGCGAAAAGCGTTGAAAAAAATTCAGACATGACAAGTGACGAAAATTCAGGACGTGAAAGGCGGACGAAAATTTAAAACACAAAAGCGACAAATCAGACTCAAAAACGATTAAAAATTAAAATTACAGGAAGATAAAGCAACGAAATTTAGAAGTGAAAAGCGTCGTTATTTCAGCACAAGGAAAGGTACGACTCAATTCAGGATTCGAAAATATTACGAAAATGCAGGATGCTATAACGGAAGGAAAAATTTGCACACAAAAAGCAACGAAATTCAGCATGTTTGAAAATGTCAGTAACGCAAAAAGCGGCAATAAAATCCAAAACACAAAAGTGACGTAATTTCAGGACGAGGAAAAGCGATGAAATTTCAGGACGCATAAGCGACAAAATTTCCTGCAGCGATACGCAATGAAAGTTCGCAAGCAAAAGTGACAACATTTCAGCACTAAAAGTGTGGAAAATTCAGGCATGCAAATGCAATGAAAATTCAGCACGCAAAAAAAGCGACGAAATTGCAGGTCGCGAAAGGCAATTGAAATTCAAATGCCTAAAGAACGTAAATTCATGATGCAAAAAGCGGCTAAATTTCTGGAGCATAAATCGACATAAATTGAAGGATGCAAAAGCGAATAAACTTTCAGGACGCATAAAGCAACAAATAAGTTTCAGGAAACACAAAAGTGATGAAAATTCAGGAGTTATAATAAGGGAGAGAAATCGCATTGCAAAAAGAGGACGAAAATTACAGCAAAAAGCGACTAAAATTTTAGGACAAACAATGGATTAAATGTTGGAGGTGAAAAAGAATGGAGTTTAGCAAGGAAAGCATGAAAAATTAGCCCTAGAAAAGTGAGAAAATGAAGTGAAAGGAAAAAATTCGTTGTGAACTGTGAGAACCTTATGCTGTAAAGGTGCGTAATAAACACCAAATTATGTAAATGGATAGCCCCTTCACAAAACTTCCTCGAACCAATAATCATCATTTCCCAAAGAATCAAAAAATTCCAAAATCTTCATATCAACCCATTATCTTTTATCATTAATACCCAATATAAAACTAACTAAATACAT